>OU898284.1:12502754-12940254 GCA_918026665.1 Diabrotica balteata
TCACTACATAAAAAATATTCTTTCAAAAAATGTCAGAAAACTGTACCCCTTTCCCGATAATGCTGCAGCTCAAAATAAAAATTTAACGATACCGAAGTTTCTGCAACTTCATGAAAGAACAACGTCTTTAGAGAATATTCAACATCGTTTTCCTGAACCAGTTTTCTACCGTGTGACCATTGTTTTGGTGTTATAGAAAAGTTTTTACGAAAAAAAGATTATACTTTCTGTCCTACACAATACTGTCAGTGTATTCAACAGACTGCAACAACGACAGAAATATGCAAAGATTTCATACCCATTATGGTTCATCAAGATATGATCTTCAACTTTAGCAATCATTTTGAGAACCATTTTAGTTATAATGAATTCTCAGAAACAGAAGTTTAAGATTTCTCAACCCCGGATTTTTAACTACAGCAAGGAACTCATGGATACAGTTAATGTATTAATGTATGTGTTACAACTATTTTTGAATCGTACTACACTTTATATATATATATATATATATATATATATATATATATATATATATATATATATATATATATATATATATATATATATTCGGTTTTATAACGTCTTACGACGTTGTCCGACTCCCAAACGCCACTGTATTCTGTCTTGAGTTAGGTCTTCGTCCAGATTTCGAGCGTTAATCGCTTTCCTAACTCCCAGGTTTCAGCTCTGTGGTGGTCTTCCTCGTTTCCTCTTCTCTGGGGGTTGCCACATCATCGTTTTTTTAGACAATCTTTCGCCCCCATTCGGCTCACATGGCCATACCATATGAGCTGTTTTCTCTCAATATCCTCAACTATAGTGCCCTCTATACTCATTTGTCGTTTTATGACTTCATTCCGTATTCTGTCGGCTCTTGATATTCTAATACATCTTCTAAAGGCATCCATTTCCGTGGCTTCAACCTTTTTCTTATATTTCTCGGTTATTCTCCATGTCTGAGCTCCATAAAGTAGGCTAGTTTTAACCATTGTCTCATAGATGTTCCATTTTCTTTTCTTTGATATTTCTTTACTCCATAGAACTCCGTTAAAACATGCTATAGCTCTTCGTGCTTGTACAATTCGATGTTCTATTTCTCGTTCGTCTTTTCCACTAGGGTAGAAGATGACGCTCAGGTATTTATATTCGTTGCTTGGATTTATTTTTTGATTGTCATCGATATCGAGTTGTTCTGCTTCAGCTCCAATTGAGAGGTATTTTGTCTTTTATAAATTGATATTTAATCACCATTTCTGGTATTCTTTAATTAGTTTTTTAAGCATGTATTCCATGTCATCTTTGTCATTTGAGATCACCACCTGATCATCTGCAAACTGTAAAGTATATATGTAATCCTGATCGTTCAATTGTATACCCATTCCTTTGACTTTCCTTTTCCATTGTTTCAGAGCTGCAGAGATATAAATCTTAAATAGAGTCGGAGAGATACAACATCCTTGTCTGAGACCCTTAGTAACTGCAAATTTTTCAGCTAAGAGGTTTCCGAATTTCATTTGGGAGTTTGAACCATAATATAGATCTTTGAGAGCACTAACCAATGTTTGATGTATGTTTCATGTGCCCCGGACTTCCCATAGTTTAGTTAGCGGGACTGTGTCATATTCCTTCTCAAGATCTACAAAAGTCATATGTAACTCTCTATTTGTTACAATTTTCTTCTATAATTTGTTTAAGACAGAAGATGTTATCTGTACATGAACGACCTGCTCTAAATCATCCTTGTTCTTCGTCTTCAGACGATTGATAATCTTTGTCTATGTCATCAACAAAAAGTCCGACATAGACAAATTATGTAACATTTATTGTTATTTACTAGAAAAACACCAAAAATAAAATAAATATTTACCTGTACAAAAATTACACCTCTCTATAATATGTTACATACCATTAAGACAGGTTTAAAAAGTATAGTCACCTAAGAAGGGCCTCCAGTATTTCTTGTAAAGAAAGATAACATCAATTACACCTAATTACACATTAACTACACTGTTTTTTCTTTCCATTCTCTGTATGACTTAATATACACCAGTAAAACATGCCATCAATCAAGCTTTACTATTTTTTACAACAAATTTTAAAAATTTTATGATGGATTATGTCCATAATTGTATATTTTAATGTGTGGTATAAATGTTGAGTGTCAATGCTTACAAAAATAATCTCAACGACTAGTAAGTTACACTAAAGAATTGTGATATTTTTTAAATATTTACATAATTGTCTTTTACAGTGTCTTGAAAAAGAAATAAAACCATTCCAAAAGCTCGACAAAAAGTCAAAAAGAGTGTTTTTTTTTAACATCCCGGCCAATATTCTGACTGCAACCCTAATAAACTGTGTTGTTTGTATATATTTTATATATATTATATATATATATATATATATATATATATAATATATATATATATATATATGAAGATATATCAGAATTCTCTTTTTCCATAAAAATTGTCCTTATAGCACAAAACACAAAGGGACTATTTGGTAGATTATGTTATAATTACTTTTTTTAGATAGTTTTGACAAATATAGTAATACAGCATATTTAATAATAAAAAAAGAATGTTCAAAAACGATTTTTACCATTTTATTCAGGTTCAAGATATGTACAAACACGAAAGCTCTCGGACAAATTAAATTAATCTTAAGATGTTTATCTAACAGTGAATTTTTTTTTCAATGCCTTCGTGAAAAGTTGCCAGAACCATTGATAAGTTTAAGGATATATTTACATACCACATGCGTGCTTTAACATTCCTGCAAGTCATTTTCAAGTGTGGGTATAATCGAAAAATGCAGTTGGTAAGATCTGTCGATATGTTCGGAAGACAAGATAATTGGGATCCATTATCTCAGGATCGACCTTAGCAAATTTTGAATTAAAATTTACCTCGTCAATAAAACGATATATTCTTTTGAGTAAAATATTGGTTTCGGTGGTTCCTAAATTCTTCTTTTATTATATTTATTTTATTATTTTATATATATGAGGCATTCAGAGCCAAAGTGGATCAAGTCCAAAATTTACGAAAAGTCCGCTAGATGCGTATTATTATTTGTTAATAGTGTATCTTTTCGGGACAACAGTGAACCAAGTCCCTGATATTGCTATTTCCTAACAGATGGCAGCAGTCTTTTTTGGTTCTGACAAAGTTTTATAAAATTTCTGTGCTAAAGTGAATCAAGTCCAAAACCGTTACACGTCGTTTTTGTTTATGTATTTGTAGTTGTTATAACTTGAAAAATGGTGGATCTCAATGAAATTGTGGACTTTTCTGATTCATCCTCAAAATATATGCTTTCACAAGACGAATCATCAACTTCAGAATCTCTTGTGAAACGATTTGCTTATGTTGTAAATAAGTCGAAAGTTCTAATTCGTGTTTTACAAACAATTCAGCAAAATTATCAATACTAGGATTTGTTTTTGCAACCATTTTAAAATTTATATTCTAGGAAAACCTAATAATTTTTGATATTAAAAATGAAAAATAAGAAATAAATGTTTTCAGTCATTTATTTACTTTCTTTTTAGATAACTCCGGTCCAAGCCAGATGACACTAGTCGCAGCTTCTTCGCCACTTCCTGGACCAAGTGAGCCAATAAATGTAAAGGCAAATAATGAAGGAAAGGGACGGAAAAGAAAGAAACATATAGACAACTGAAAGAAAAGTAAAAGGCGGCATTTAAGAAACAGTGGCCTCTCCTATCAATCAGCCAAACGTAAGGAAGTGTCACAAAAGTGCTGTATGACACACCATGTCACTGTAAAAAAATGTATTAAAAAATTCACAGAGGAAGAAAGAAAACGAATGTTCGAATCATTTTGGAAGCTAGGAGATTTCAGTAAGCAAAATGTGTATATAATAAGTTCGGTGTTGATTCGCGCCGTAAAAAGGAAGCGAATAAGAGATGGAAGTGGTATTGAAAAACATGTTTCCTACTCCTACATTTTAAGGGATGGTGCTAATTCTCAAACGGTGTTCAAGAAGTTTTTTCGTGAAACTTTTCAGCTTAGTTATGGCAGAGTTTACAGGTGCATATGAAGCAAAAGGTAACCAAAAACAACCTTATTGGTTGTTTTTGGTTACGTTTGGAAACGTTACTTCGTAGTAGTAGACCGAGGATATCCAGATTCGCCGTGGTGTTCGCCAAGGGTGTATTTTATCACCCTTGTTATTCAATTTATACAGTGAAGCCATCTCAGAATTAGTGCTTGTCGAGATCAGTGACGGCCTTATAATAAACGGTGAGCCACTTAATAACATAAGATATGCTGACGACACCGTCCTTCTGGCAGGAACACTAGAAGAACTGCAACACCTTTCTTAACAACTAAATATATATTGCAACGATTATGGACTAAAAATAAATTTGAAGAAAACCAAGTTCATGGTATTTACAAAAGCACAAAACATCAAAGTTAAGCTAGTACTAGATAATATAGAAATTGAACAAATATCTTCGTACAAATACCTTGGAACATGGATCACAGAAGATCACAGAAGATACTGACAAAAGAAATAAGATGCCGCATTGAAATTGCACGGTCAACTTTTAATAGAATGAGAAAACTTTTTTGTAGTCGCGATATCAATATATCGCTCCGGATAAGAATGCTTCGATGTTATATTTTCTCTACCCTTTTGTATGGAGTTGAAGCTTGGTCACTTAAAAAATCCAACATTAAAAATCTAGAAGCATTCGAAATGTGGTGTTACCGACGTATTTTGAAAATATCATGGATGGATCGCAAAGCAAACGAACAAGTTCTCAAACAACTAGGAAAACAATGCGAAGTTTTAAATTCCATAAAAATCAGGAAATTGGAATACTTGGGGATCACACATCATGAGAGGTGAAAAGTACGAAATACTAAGGAATATAATGCAGGGTAAAATCAAAGGTCGAAGAAGCGTAGGAAGACGTAAAATCTCGTGGCTACGCAATCTCCATGAATGGTTTGGATGCAGGTCAATTGAACTATTCAGGCGCGTAACCAACAAAATTATAATTGCCGGAATGATTTCCAATCTCTGATAGGAGTGGAACTTGAAGAAGAAGAACTTCGTAGTGAGTATGGAGTAGTGAAGTTCATGTACACAGTCTTCAGAGAGATAATTTAAGTCAAGTGTTGCAATCATATTGTATTTGTGATAGTTTTTTAGTACTAGAGTTATACTATATTTCGTGAAGTATTTTCTACGCGAATGGCCTCATAAGAATGAAATTTTTTGAGTGTGCAGCGTAAGGACGTGTTAAATAAAAGAGAATGATTATCATTAAAAACAAAAAGCGGATTAAAAAAGTATATAAAGAAGAAAAAAGAAGGAGGAGGCGAAGAAAAAATAACAAAGAGACAAAAAAGATAAAAATGTCCAATAGTAAGACAGAAAAAAGGGCAATAGTTAAACAAAAAAAGATAAGTATTCACTAGTAAGACAAAAAGAAGGGCAATACCTTTTCCAAGAAAAACTATTACGATGAGGTCATTTATAATTGCGATATTGGATCTAATCAAGAGTATATATATAATAAACTTTCTATTTATAATTAATAAATAAACACAATTTACACCATATAAATTTAATTTGACCTTTTAAACACATAAAACTAAATCACCGCTAATAGATCCACTATCAAGATACAAGATACAGTTCTATTTAGTTTTATAATATCAATATTTCCAACAAACTAATCCACTTAATTACTATAAAATTAAATTTCAAACGTGCATCTCATTTTTATTTTTTATAGTATTGATTTCCGCTAAATATATAACTTTCGCTTTTTATCATGACCTTGAAATCGAAGCGTGATGATGTATGAGAAGCCCCAGAAGCTTTCGTGCTAAAGTTAAGGACAGCAAAATTGCAGAATCATCTCATTTAGCTTAGTAGTTTAGGTTTTATTTCTGTCTATTGTATATTTGCAAGAATAATAAAATTAATTATTTATTTACAGCTCATTGCTTATTATATAAAAATAGGAAATAATTTCTAGGAACAAACTTTGGATCATAAATATGTCGAACTTCACAGAAAATATCGACTTTTTTGATGCCTAAGACCATTGATTTTGAAATTTGATGGCACTTTCTTAGGATTAATTTTTTTTGTTCTCTGGTATACAAAACTAAAGAAGAAAATAGTGCCACCACCCAAAATGAGGGTAATTGTGTCTTTAATCCGAAATTTCAAAAATTGAAAAAGCGAAATACTAGTGATTTTGGAGTGTAAAATTGTGTGTAAAAAAATAACTTTCATCAAATGAAGAAAACAACAATTAAACATGGATGATTCTGAAAATATTAGCATACCTACTACATCATCAACATCGTCATATTCCAAAGCAGTAAGCAACTTCAATTTTCCTTCAAAAGAACAAACCAATATTCTGTCAGCTATCCGAGGTATTAAAATACATGAATACATAGTAGCCATAGGGTCTTTACTCACACCAAAAAATGTTACCTTTGCATCACGAATAGCCAACAACCGAGTTTGTATTTACTTGAACAATACTAGCATAGTAGATACCTTACTAAACAACCATAAAACTGTAGTCATCCAAGGCAATGAGATAAAAATTCGAAGACTTATTACGCCAGCAAGGAGACTAGTAATATCAAACATCTGCCCCAGCATTCCGAACAGTATTCTAGAAGACGAACTGAAACAACTAGAACTATAGTTGAGCCGCTGAAAAGATGGAATGATTACGTGAATGGCACGCACTCTTAAATATTCCTCTTCCTATGTTATCACTTTTCCCACGTGTACACCGCTCAACAAAAACGAACTAACAATGTCGCTATAATATATTTATACCATTTTTTAGACGTTATTGATTTACATTAAATTTAAACATTTTCACAAAATTCACCAGCCAGCGAAAGTGAAACACAAATCATGATACATAAAACATTTAAGTTATAGTATAATGACACAAATAATAGCGGTGTAAACAGTTTCCCATAAGGTCTAGTTTCGAGCGCCTGTCGATTGAGTGGTCATGCGACCTTGGATTCCATGTTTTAAGCGGCCAGAATATAGCTGCAGTATCCAAGTTAACGTTTTTAAAAGTTGGCATTCTCGAGTCTGAGTATAGTCATGTCTTAAGCTTTAGATAGCAAATATTTGTCTCTCCGATAATCACCAAACCAATTCCAAATCTTAATAACCTATGACAACATTCTTTACAGAATCTTCCTATACCTAGATGTTTTAAATTGATCTAGATGCAATACTACTGGCCACAAACATGAAAACTGCAGATCAACATCAACTGGTACAGAAACACCTTAAAGATCCATCTCAAGTGATACAAACATATACCTCAAAACTCGAACCCATGGAAGTAAATAAGAATAATTCAGCAACAAATATTTCAGATGATACAACCAATTGTTCCAACCCTATTTCTGCAGATATCCCAACGACAAATTATTCGCTTATAGTACACAATATACCTTCAACTACAGCTAACAGCAATAATACTAAAACAACCAATCAAGCAAAAAGGCAAATTTCAACCACTCCTGTAATCTCAGAAACTAAAAACTTAGACGAAACTCCGTACCCAAAAAAAAGAAAGGTTTTAGATGTCGAAGCCACATTAAAACCAATTGTAAACATTTTAATGACAGCATCTCCTTCATATACGCTAAATTTCGCTGAATTATGCGACTTCGATATAAATGCAATGGGATCAAAATTTCCTGGAGTCACAGCTAAAAACTATACAGAAAATTTTGACGGCTTATACACCTTATTAAAAATGTTTCATTCAAAATTAAATGATAGAAGCATGAAAAATAATATCACAAGAATTATAAAGAAAATAAATCCAACATATGAATCTTCCCCCATTGAAGAAAGCGACTACGATTTATCTCAATAGTCCAATTAAATTCATTCTTCAGTGGAGCTTGGATGGCTATTATAGCCACATTGAAAACATTAAAATGCTAATCAATGAACTGTCACCACTAATTAATATGTCTACAAGTAACTCGTCTTTCCAACAATCAATCAAAACTTTTTTTATTGTGGATTATGTGTCAATATGTACCACACTCCTCTACTCTTGTTATGGTTCACAAGTAGATATTCAGTAGTGTATCGTATTTTGTACAACTGTTTTTACGTTAATTCATTCTACTTTTGTACAGCATTCCGATTATAAATAAGTACAGGTTTTTCGAATTATTATCAAGCGACTTTTAGTTTGTAGATTTTAAGGATTTATTAGAAATAAATGTATAGTCTTTTGTTTTATGGTTTAATCTTTCTTGCTTTAGATATAGTTTACTTATAGTCTTCTTGCTTATTTCTGTGTATATCGTATAACACCCCAGGCAAAAGGGAGCTATTAGCTAGAGCTAGTTCTAGATTGAACAAAGGCATTCTACTCCTTTTTGTTGCAACATAGGAATACTTGGGACCAATAATAGAATAAAACACGATAGAACATATAACGAAACAACTAACGAGAACTTACAAAAAAAAACTCATACTAAAAGGTATTAAAAAAAAAACAAATTGAGTGGTAGGGTTTTACATGCAGAAAAAAGAAAAGTAAATTGGTCAAAAGATTTTATAAGGCAAGAGTAATAAATAGAAAAAGAAAGGGAAGATCAAGAAAAACTTAGACAGAACAGATATACAATATCGGAAAGAAAGGATGAACCCCGATAGAAAAAACGAAACGTTTATCAAGAAAAAGAATGGAAGAACTGAATATAACAATAGCTATAAGTAGTTTTGACGCATTTTATAGGATATAGGGAGAAGCACCAACCCAGTGGTATAACGCAGAAATTGTCATACTTCATAAAAAAGGGGATGCTACCGACCTCAGAAATTATAGGTCCATAATCCCACTTTCACATATTTATAAACTACAAAAATAATTACGAAACGGCTAGAAATAAATTGGAATTTTATCAGCCCATAGAACAGGCGGGTTTTAGAAAAGGCTGTGGAACAAACAATCACCTACTGGTAATAAAAAATCTTATAGAAAAATGCACTGAATTTAATAAACTACTAGCTTTAATATTTGTTGACTGTGAAAAGGCATTCGACACCATAAATCACCAAAAAATGTTAGAAGCCTTGACAGAATGCCGAATTGACTATCGGTATATAAATATAATTAAACACATATACCAAAATGCAACATCCAGTGTTAGAGTGGGTTATCGTTAAACCGAGAAATTCCCGATACAACGTGGAGTACGCCAGAAGGACAACATATCGCCGAAACTGTTCACTACGCTTTTGGAATATATATGTAAAAGGGCAAAACTGACCGACAAGGGCATAAACATAAACGGAGAAAAGCGTAGCCATCTAAGGTTTACAGATGATATTGCACTGATAGCTGATAGGATAGATGAAGCCAAAGAACTTTTAAATTAGCTCTATCTTTCCTATCTAGCAGGGGGATTGAAAATAAATATATCTAAAACCCAGATGATGACAAATCTTGTAGTCAGCGAAGATATATGCGTAGGAACAAGATCCATAGACTAGGTAATGGCCTATAAATACCTAGGTCATAAAATCCACATAGGAAAAGATAACCAAACCGTTGAGCTTCTCCGTCATATAAGAGAGAGTAGCAACACTGAAATGGAACTGGGCAGGTCACGTGGCTCGAATGACAGATAATAGATGGACAAAGCGGATACTGGAATGGAGACCAAGAGATGACGCCTACCGAAGCAGAGGTCGTCCACCAGCCCGTTGGACTGATCTAAAACGTTGTCATAGGAATTGGATGCAAGAGGCACAAGATCGAAATAGATGGAAAATTATGAGGGAGATCTATGTCTAGCAGTTAATAAGCGAATATTGAATGATGAGGGAGAAGTTTAAATAAAACGCTATTGCTTATTAATTTATTTCGAATCTCTCTTGTATCAAAAGAAAATAATAAAATGTGTAATATACCGCAACGTTTTAAAGCATTAGATACCTCAGTTGTTATAATCCATTTCAGTAATATTTATTATTAATAGGTAATAATAAATAATCCTCAATGAGATTGCAATAAAACATGAACAATTTATGATCTATAAATTCACTTACCTTATAGAAATAAGTTAAACCTATAAAATAATTTAATAGAAGAAATAATAACTCGGTAAAACCATCTTTTGTTATGCATTTTTATTAATTCAGTTAGGTAATGTATCCTGTTCTAATTGTTTTTATCATAATACTCACGCGGATACATTTGCTGACCGTTAGTTTTAAAGAAAAGTGTTTGTTTTAGTTTCTTTGATTTTTCGGTCTGAGATTAAAACACCTTATTGTTTTTCAAAAGTTTTAACGAATTGTGATTATTAATGAACTATCTCTCTCTCTGTCTCTCTCTGTCTCTCTCTGTCTCTCTCTGTCTCTCTCTGTCTCTCTCTGTCTCTCTCTCTCTCTCTCTATCTCTTTCGAATGGTATTACAGCTCAAATCGAGTCTTGATCTGATTTAAACTTGCCTTTTGAGTAAGTATTCCTAGTCCGGTCTGCTCTGCCTCTGTTTTGATTGTGAATTTATTTGAAATTGTGAGAGATATAATGCTAATGTCATGGGCATAGTCGGCAATCTGTATTTGTTTTTGTATCTGTATAAAGCTGATCTTGTACCAATCCAGAAAAACTTCTTTTGTCACCCATGCACAGCTTTGCTACATGCACTAATTGATAGCTTTCCAATTTTAAGATTTTTGAAGGCACGAGGTTTTTGAACTTGCTCACGATTACTAATTTCAATTTGTGGGATCCTGATGCATTCGCGCGTACAAGGAGAGTGAGACGTTCTTTCTGAAGTTTTCTACCAAAAACTTTTTTTTATTAAACTGGGAATAAGCCACAATTAAAGATAAAATACGTTTATTGACGTTTCAATTTCCACTTCGGAAATCGTTCTCAAAATACAAACAGTAAATTAAACAAATTTTGTTTTAAATCAACTTTAACTTGAGAATATCTGTCAGAAAAAAATCATAGCATGTAATTCGTCTTTAAAAAGACAAACACATGACATGATGACAGTAAAATTCTCCTGTTAGTGATTCCATAGTAAATTATGAGGGAAAAACCAGGAAAGAAACCTCATAATACTATCCCGACATTGTAAGTATTTGTTCGTGAATTTAGTTTATCTTCAACAAACATCAAAATTCTGATTTTATATGTTACGTTATTTAAAAAACATAAATGATGTATCCTCTATATGTTACTGACTTACTAATACTGGTATTTTCTTATTAATAACTTCCTCTTTTAATATTGGTAACCAGATCCTACTACATTCTGCCGAGGAATTTGCGACACAATTGGCCTCATTAAGCATAATTAGAGCCGCTTCTTTGATTTTTCTTTTTTTACCATCCGTTTCTTTTAGGACTACATTTGAATTATTCCATTGAACCTTATGTTCATTATCCCATGCGTGTTTGCAGATTTGAGATCTATCAAATTCTCTATTTTTAATATAAGATTGATGTTCACTTATTCTAACATTTAATGACCTTGATGATTCACCTAAATAAAACTGATCGCATTCACAAGGTATTTTATAAATGCAAATCTTTGTCCTTTCTTGTTCATTCTTAGGTTTGGTTTTGGACAAAATAGATCTCAATGTGTTTGTTGTTTTGAATGTTATTGAAATGTTGAATTTATTTCCTATTCTTTTAAGTTTTTCTGATAATCCTTTTATGTACGGTATTGTTATTTTCCTCATATTATTCCTTGTGTATGCTGTAGGATCTCGTTCTAAGTTGTTCTGTTCTATTCGATCGATTGTTGAAAATTCCTTATTTATAAACGATAAAGGATAATCATTTTTTAATAAAACAGATGTTAACAAATGTTTCTCCTCCAAGAACGAATTTTCGTTAGAACAAGTAATTTTGGCTCTATCGTATACGGATTTAATTATTCCCTTTTTTACATTAATATTGTAATTTGATTTGAAATTTAAATATCTATTGGTGAGTGTTGGTTTTCTATACACCTGAGTCTCATATCCAGTATCGTTCTTAGAGATTAAAACATCCAGGAAAGGTAGCGTGTTATTATATTCCTTTTCCATTGTGAATGTTATTGTCTCTTCTTTATCGTTTATATCATTTAGGAATGTGTCCAACAACTCTGATCCATGAGGCCATATTGAGAATACATCATCTACATACCTCCACCATACTGTGGGTTTGAAATTTTGTTTAGAAATGATATTTTGTTTCAAAATCTTCCATAAATATATCGGCTAAGAATAGAGATAAACTAGAGCCCATTGCTAGACCAAAATTTTGTTTATAGAATTCATTATTTAGTTGAAAATATGTATTATCAGTACATAAGAACAATATTAAAAAACTTTTTTTTTCTGTGACAAATACCTTTATTGGAAGTTACTGCCAGTTTAGACCCGTTTCTTCAGCGTTATAAAATTGTTAAGGAATTAGGTCTAATTCAATGATATTTTTGCTCAAATTCTAAATAAATTCAGATATCTCAGACCCATCTGCTCAACTTCTCATATCCACTCATCTGCAAAAATCGTATTCTGTACCGTCTTTTGAAGTTTTGGATAAAACCTCTACCAGCACGAAAATTTAGCTTTATGTTGTAAAATGTCACGTAAAATAGGAGCTTGTCTGCTTCGTTGTTGCTTAAACCAGATGTGCAAAGCTTCTTCAACATCAGGAAATTTACTCATTTTAAGGGTTTTTCTATCCTGTAAATAATTTTCTACAGATTTTATAATTTTTTAAATTTTTGTCGTTGTTTTTCATAATGTCGTACACTGTAGCTCGTCTAATATCATAGAATCTAGATATCGCAGACGGAGTTTCACCACACTCGCATCTCGTAATAATATCCCATTTATCTTTTAGAGTCAGCGTTTTGTGTTTTTGTTTTTAACTTGTTCTCGTCATTGAACTAAACTTTCTAAACGAATTAAATAAATGTTTGGCACTACGTATTATCGTATCTAAAAACCCTATCGAACCGAAATACTTGTCAAAAACACACGAAATGAAGTATCCGGTAAGAATCAGATTCATGTCACGACAGGTTTCAGTAGAAGCAGACACAACGTCGACCTTGACGGGAGGTGCATCGGACTACCGAGCGTGTCGGATTGCAAAACGTCGGACTATCAAGAATGTACTGTATTTTTTTCAAAAACCTATCGAATGGCCCCAAATACGATGCTTCAGCCTCAACCTAGGGCCGAGATGGGACAACTTTGAAATTTTAAATAGAAACCACTACTTTTTATTGCAGATTCTGATTCTGCAAAAATTCATACAAAATTATATTCAATACCATAAAAATTAGTTTGCAGACTTTTGATTTGTTTTGTCTACACTCTTTCATGCAAAATCTGAACCTACAATAAAAAATGGAACTTTTCATTTAAAATTTCAAACTTGTTCAATGCCCCACCCTTAGGGGATAGTGTTGGCGGTCGTCTTTAGCGCCATTTGATAGACTTTTTAAAAGTATTAAAAACGTCGTTTTGGCTTTTCTTGTAGAAGGTTGTTTTTTAGAGATAGACCATTTTTATAATTTTCTAGGTTTAAATCGTTGTTTTTTCGATTATGGCGAATAATAAATTAATGCGAATAATCGTTTGCAGAAAGACCCCTGAGGTTATTAACGCCATACTATCCAACAGATGTTTTAAAGTTATATTGGGAGACAAGACTAGTACCCAAAGAAAACTGAATAATGGACTTACACAAGGATCCATGCTGGCTCCCATGCTTTTCAGCCTCTACATAGCAGACATGCCAGAAACCACATCAAAAAAGTTTGGATACGCAGACGACTGGACGCTTGCCGCATGTCATAAAGAATTCGAGGTCACTGAACGCATTCTAACAAACGATTTAAATGCCCTAGGGAATTATTTCCGCAAATGGAGATTGCAACCAAATCCAACTAAGACAGAAGTGTCCTGCTTCCATTTGAACAACAAGATGGCCAACTATCAACCTCAAATCCATTTTGAGGATAGACTCCTTAACTATAATAAACACCCAAAATACTTAGGTGTTACACTTGACAGAACGCTAAACTTTAAAGAGCATCTTACTAAGACTGCTGCAAAACTCCGAACTCGTAACATTCTGCAAAAGCTCTGCGGCACTACATGTGTTCTGCGATCCTGAGCTCCGCTCCTATGTCGGAACTTCCGCCAGAGACATAAATAGGCTCTGTTCAAGACACCCGCCTCTAAAAACAGCAAAAAGTTTAGTAGGTCAAAACTTTAATGTAACTGAACGGTGGAGAGAACAATGTGAGAATAACGCTGCACCAGCTAACTGAAACATGCCATGTATTACAAGCAAACCTGAGGGCTTCAACCAACCGAGACGAATTTGGACCACACTCAATAGAATAAGGACGAACTGTGGCAGATGTTCCGACTCACTTTTCAGACGGGGAAAAAAACAATCACCAAATTGCGACTGCGGCACCGAAAGATAGACAGTAAAACACATGGTAGAGGAATGCCCGATTAGATCCTATAACGGCAACCCTTCGGATTTCCTGGTTGCTATAAAAGAGTCAATCGAATATATTTATAATCTAGATGTTTGTTTGTAGAATATTTTTTATTTACTGTTGTTTGTAATTCATATATATATATATATATATATATATATATATATATATATATATATATATATATATATGTATATATATGTATATATATGAACCTGTGATGTAGCCATACGCTAAATAAATAATAAAATTCGATTATGGCATATCAATACCATATATATCAAAAATTCGAAAAAAATGTTTTACAAAAGTTACTTATTTCTAGAGTTTTCTATTTAAGATGTTAAAGTTACCCCCGCCCTAACCACAGTAAATAGGGGTGAGGGTGCTGTTTTATGTCATTCGATAGATTTTTACAAAATATTGTGAAAAACGTGTATTTTTCAGTTTTTTGATCCGAAGTTAATTTCGTGCAATATTCCATTGCACATCTTTTTTAACATAATTGGTATAAATATTCGTTTTAAAATAGAAGGAATAATTTCATCAAAATATCTAGATTTTTGTTATTGATCAGCTTCAGTTTCATTAGACTCACTGGGTATTTGGTCCGAAAGAAGAGATGGTGGTTTTCATCAAGTTTCCTTAATACCTGTATTGTGTGTCCCAAATCGGTATGTTTTACAGTTTACATCGAAACCTTGTAAGATAGTTAAAAAGGAGTTAAGATGTCATGACTCCTTTTTAATTTAAAGTAACGATTGCCCCATCAAATCATCAACATGCCCCTTTTTTTTATTCGATATTTGGATTCTCCTCTTTGTACCGATTTTAGAAATGTATAATACATGATGCTTGAAGTGATTAGTTTATGAGAAAAATAAATACAAAGCAAGAGAATTGGATTGAAAAAAAATTATTTTTTAACAATTTTATTACACACATTTAGAATGAACATTTCACTACTAAAAAATCCCCTCTGTTGCTCAGTGGTAAGAGCGCTTACCTTTGGACCTAAAGGTCGTGAGTTCGAATCTCACCTGGGTGGAGAAATTTTCGTTTATTAAAAATTAATGAATGAAAATAATTTCTATCCTTGTGCGATCGGTACTCACCGGAGGGACCGCAGACGTTCGGATACAATTAGCGGCTCTTAGCAAAGACAATGACGTCGACTTTGCTAAGTATCAAGACAATTACTATACACACACACACTACACTTCAAATTGTAAGATTGGCGAATGGATTTAGTGTCCGCAGTCTTCTTCTTCTTCTTCGTCTAGCCATTCACGTCCACATCTGAACATAAGCCTCGTCAAGTCTTCCTTTCCATTGTTTTTTATTGTATGCTACTTGTAGCCAATTTTTTTGTGTCCGCAGTCATTTAAACACAAACAAACAACAACAACAACACTACTACACTACTAAAAATTTTTATAATAATTATTCAAAATGACTGCCTTTCACTTCCATACAATAGTATAATCTATTTTGAAATTCTTCTCTGACACTGCTTAACACGTCTGCATTTAAGTGTCGACATTCATCCTCTATTCTTTGTCGTATATCATCTAGAGATTCTGGTTGAGTAGCATAAATTTTTGTGTTTAAACACCCTTTAAAGAGGAAGTCCAGGGGTGTTCAATCCGGTGACCTAGGTGGTTAATCGACCATCTATAGTCTTTACCCTATCCAAGGACCAAGAAACGTTTCGTTTAAAAATTATCGCACAGGTAAAGCAAAGTGTGGAGAAGTTCCATCATGTTGAAATACAACCAAATCTTCGGAAAGGTTATCCTCGACCTTTGATAAAACTTTAATAAAAAGTGAATTTTTTATTTCTTGGTTTTTTAAGGTACTAAAAATAGTAAGATTAAATATTTAAAAAGTTTAAATTATGCTACAACCTATTTTGTTACAGTCATTTAAGGTGAGAGAGATACTATCCTTGTTAACAGGAAAATTGTCTATCTTATAAACTAATCACTTCAAGCCAAAGGTATTATATATTTTTGAAATCAACACAAAAAGGAGAATCCAAATATAAAATAAAAAAGGGGGAATTAATTTAAATAAAAATAAAGGGTTGATACAGGGGGTGAAAGGCTGCATTTCCCAGCAACCTTAAATATGATATAACGTCTCCCCGTTCAAATATTTTTTCAGTTTTTCCAAAAAATTAGAGGTTTAAAAGTTATTTAAGGTGGATAGTTTTATATGAAAAGCACAGTAGGTATATCTATTTTTAATCATTGGAGCTACTCTTCAAATACAATATTTATAGTTGACGTCATGTTAAAGGCACTTAAAAATAAAACACTCGGTAATGCATTTTAACATTTTATTGTGAGAATACCATTCCTTGACTTGGAAAAACAAAATAACTACCTACTTATCTTGAGGAGGGTAAAGTAAATACTCAACTGCTTATTGTTGGCCTAAAGTGAATTATTATTTTTAGTTTATTTATTTTATATTTTATAAAAGTCCAAATAAAAGATTTAAATGTTATCAATCCAATTATATTGAAAGATATTTATTTTATTATAGTTTAGAATTTTTATTGGTTTTAATTTTTAAAATAAAAAAAAATGATGGGAAAGGAGAAAAAATATGCATAAAAATACTCTTGTAATGTTTTAAAAAATGGCATATCAAAAATGCAAATTGGCAAGAGTATTATAATCTAAAGATGTAAAAACTTACCCCGGCGCTGACATAAACTCAAATCACAATTTACTTTGCTCCAAAATACAAATTAAATTGAAGAAATTAACAAAGCCAACTAAGCCTTGTAAGATATATCTCGACCCCCTGAAAAACTCTCAAACGCGCGAACACATAACACAGCAAATAAATAGTAAAATACACAGAATATCAAATAAACCAAACGAAAACAGAACCATTAACGAATGCTGGTATGCCATTCAAAACTCGATTTTAGAGAACGTACAAGAGTCTTTGAAAACACCTACCATGTTGGCAAAAAATGAGTGGATGACACAAGAAATTCTAGATCTGATGGAACTTCGACGGCAACACAAAAATAGAAATATTATCGAATATCGTGAAATTAATAAACGCATAAAAAGAAAAATTAAGCAAGCCAAAGAATCCTGGCTTGAGAAATGATGTAAAGAAATAGAAGACCTCCAAAAAAAGCATGACAGCTTTAACCTGCATAAGAAACTTAAATATACTGCCGGAATTAGAAAACAGAAAAATGCTCACATACTTAAAAGCGCGGACGGAAAAATTTGTGATCACGAACAAGAGTGCAAAGAATGGGAGAGATACATCAATGACCTTTTTGACGATGCTTCTAAGGAAAATGCTCCAAATACTGCCTATGACAACCAGTTGGACAGAGGTCCTAATATACTGAATTCGGAAGTCGAAAAGGCAATACAGCAAGCCAAAAACAATAAAGCACCTGGACCAGATCAAATCCCTGCCGAACTACTTAAGGATGGATACTTCTGGATGAGGAAAGCATTGCCTGCTTAACCACTTTCTTCAACAAAATTTACAACGAAGGAAAAATACCAGATGATTGGTTAGAGTCACTGTTTATAACATTACCAAAGAAAAGCAGGCCCACCAAATGCAGCGATTTTAGACTAATCAGTTTGATGAGTCACACAATGAAGATACTCTTACGAATTATACAAAACCGAGTATTCCTTCTATGCGAAAGTAAGATGGGTGATAAGCAATTTGGATTTAGAAACGGTCTAGGAACTATAGAGGCACTATTCTGTATGCGCGTTCTATAACAAAAAAGTTGTGAATTCCGAAAGAATGTTTATGTTTGTTTCATCGACTTCGAGAAGGCGTTCGACAGAGTCCAACACAATACACTTTTCAACTGCCTACGGGCAGCAGGACTTGACCACTATGATATAAGACTGCTGAAATACTTATATTACAATCAAGTAGCCTCTATCCAAATTGGAGACAGTCCCACTGAAAAAATACCCATCAAACGTGGAGTACGGCAGGGTTGTGTTTTGTCACCCACTCTTTTGAATCTGTACTCTGAAGAAATCTTTAGGGAGGCTTTGGATGACAGACAAGAGGGAGTAAGACTAGGTGGAGAAGTAATCAACAATATTAGATACGCTGACGATACAGCCATTCTTGCAGAAAGTTTACAAGATCTCCAAACATTACTAAATCTAGTCAGTGAAGCAAGTTATCGGAGAGGCCTAAAAATCAACATTTCAAAGACAACGTGGATGGCAGTTGGAAAGATCCATATAGATCAAGGTCTGCTTTCTCTTAATGGAGAAGAGATAGAAAGGCTAAATCATTTCAAATACCTTGGCAGCTGGTTAAATGTAAATTGTGACTCTGATGAAGGGATAATATCCAGGATCGAAATATCACGTAAGGCTTTTATGACCTGGAAACCAGTTTTATGCAACAGAAACCTGTCAATGAACATTCGTAAGAAGGTCCTGAAATGTTATGTGTGGTCGATCCTATTGTATGGTTGTGAGACATGGACGTTAAAAACCACAATGCTAAACAAGTTAGAAGCATTCGAAATGTGGTGCTATAGACGAACCCTAAAGATATCGTGGGTTTCGCACACTTCCAATGAAGATGTTCTTCAAATGATCAACTCAGAACGTCTGCTCATAAACACCATAAAGAGGAGAAAAACAGAATACTTCGGCCATAAATTAGAGGACCCAAATACCATTTACTTCGCCTTATAATACAAGGAAAAGTGGAAGGAAAGAGATGGATTGGTCGAAAGAAACTTTCATGGCTGCGTAATATTAGACAATGGTGTGGTTTCACAGTAGAAGAATTATTTCGCGCAGCAGCCGACAGAGAAAGGTTTCAGGAAACTGTAAACATGATGACGGCCAACGTCTGAATACGGACACGGCACCCAAAGAAGAAAGAAGATTATAATCTAGTTTCAAATAAAATTAATGCATGCCATAAAATTTTACAATCAAATAATAATATTGATATTTAAATTCAAGAGTTTTCCAATGTATTATTAAATGCTGCCGAAAAAGCCGTTGGTAAAATCAATTCCAAACAATTAAATTCGTCAGTTCCTTGATGGAATTCTGAATGTCAAAAGGCTAATAAACTTAATATCAAAAACAGGATTAAATCAATTCAGGATAGATTCAATAAATAGAATTCAAAAGAAGTAAACGTGAATCATGGAAAAAATTTGTTTCAGAATTAAATTCATCTACACCAATTAATAAAGTGTGGCAAATGGTACGGAAGATATCCGGGAAAATACCCCAAACCACATTAACTTCTTAGAAGAAAAACAAAAAATATACACTTCCGCTCTAGGCATAGCCTAGACTAATAATTTTGAAAGATTCTCAAGCAATGATGTTCTGCCTCCAGGCTTTTTGACCAAAAAAGACAGAGAGGAATCCAAAGGTATTGAAAAGGAATTAGAATACTCACTCAATAATACGAAAAACTCTTCTCCCGGTCCTGATATCATTCCTGCAATATTTCTCCAAAAACTTCCTTCATCTGCAAAGAAACACTTGCTAAATATTTATAATAGTATATGGAGACATAGCAAGTTTCCAAAAATCTGGAGTTCATCTATCGTCATCCCTATTTATAAACAAAATTAACCAAAATGTCTGTCACATTCATATATATCTGTTTCTCTAACTTGTGTAATGTGTAAAGTTCTCGAGAAAATCATATCCAACAGATTAATGCGGTTTTTAGAAAATAATAAATTACTTCCCCGGAGTAAAGCGGATTCCGGAAAAATCGTTCAACACTGGATAATCTTATTTTAATTACTTTAGAGTTTGATATTCATGAAGCAGTGGCATGTGGACAAAATGTAACGCAGTATCTTTTGAAATAACTAGAGCATATGATACAGTTTGGCCACATGGTATTATTCAAACACTTTGTCGATGGGGAATAAAAGGTAATATAGCACAATTTATAAAAAAATTCCTATCTCGTCGAACTTTCAATCTACTAGTTTATGGTATTTTATCTAAAACAAAAAATAAAAGAAAACGGAATTCCCAAGGATCTAATTTAAGTGTCTCCCTATTTCTTATTGCAATAAATAATATTATCTCCACTTGTGACTTACCCGTAAAATCTAGACTCTTTGCAGATCAGAAATAAGCTTTTTATCAAAATATGTTGTGAAAATTAAATATCTAGGCATGACATTTGACAACAGATTATCCTGAAACCACCATGTTCATGATCCAAAAAGTACGTGTCAATCTGCATTTAACATTATAAAAACTATTGCACACAATACGTGGGGAGCAGATAGTAAAACACTGACCCTTATGTACAACGTACAAGTCATTGATCTGGTCCAAACTCGATTACGCTTGTATTATTTATGATTCAGCAAAATCCTATGATTCCTGTTAACCACTGTAAATTCAGACCTTTTTAGGAATATCTTTAAAACACATGCTAAGCTTGACCTTCCTTTTTATGGAAGGGTAAATAGATAGCTCAATGTACTTGAATTCAAATTTCCAGATACCTATTGTATACCAGATATTAACACCTTGGACTGTTCCCATCCCATCTATCAATACCAAACTCTCCACATATAAAAAAGCAGATAACCATCCCAAAGCATTATATATATTATATGTTCTCCAAGAACTCAAGACATACAGTAACCATATTCTTATATACCAGTGCCTCTAAAACTATAGACGGAATGGGAGCAGCATTTATGTCTAATGAAACAAAAATATTAATGAAACTTCCTAAATTAACATCCATTTACACAGACGAGTTAACCGCTTATTCTCAACGCAATAAATTTTATGTAAGAAAATAGTATCAAAAACCCTGTCAATATTACGGATACCCTAAGTTCTATAATTGTCCTAAGTAACTTATATCCTAACCATCCAAGTCTACTACTTATTAAATCAGCATTAAGCCAACTGCAAACTATGAACATAAATGTCAACTTTGTATGAATTCCTTCCCATATCTTAATTGATTGTAATGAAGAAGTAGATTCCTTGGCAAAACTAGTAATCTCGAGTCCGGAAGCTGTAAACCTATAATCAAGAACTAAATAGTCAATGATTGGCAGACCAAGTGAAATCAGTCAAGATCCAAACTAAGAGAAGTAAACCATTCTATATAACCTTGGAAATCAACCCCAAATAAGCGTATACATCCAACTCATCTCGTCTGAGAATAGGCCACAGCGCCATCACCCATAAACATCTGCTGGAGAGTAAATTAAAGCCACAGTGCTACGTATGTGATATTGTGCTCAGTGTTCGCCATATAAGTGACGGAATTGATATGAAAAATTTGACATCATACTTATATTCCATAAATGTACTAAATAAAATATGTACATAATAAACACCAATGACCCTATGAGGTTGAGCCGTAAATAAACAAAAAAAGATGCATAAAAAATAAAAGCAAATTTAGAAATAAAGTGATTTTAAAAACAACTCCATCATGTATGCACTTACAGTCAAACTGACAAATGGAAATCAATAAGATGCCTCTCATTTATTAAGCTGAGAAGATAAGCAAATTGTGGTAAAAATACCGAAAAAAGATTGCACAAAATAAGAATGTATCCATCCGATTATAGTATTTTTACTGGTCTATAAGTGTTATACTATTACACATAATTATTGCAAAGAAATAAAGAAAAGACGTCCCCCTTCTCTTCGGCATCCTCCCACTGAAGATACCGCTATAAAAGTGTTTATATTTGCAGCATCCTTTTCAATAGAAGTTTCAGTGCCGGTTCAAGGGGATATTTCTCATTGAAAGTGACTGAATTTTTGGATGTACTGCGGACTTTGTGTGGATATTGATAAGGCAGGAATATGAGCATTAAGGTAGGATTCTCAAAAGTGGCTTAAGCGGTGCGCGGAGTTTATTATTTTTTTCACGGAAGTGGTAACATTGTGGGGATTTAGTGTGAATATTTTATATTGTGCATTTAAAAACAATACAATAATATCGTTATAATTAATGTTTTAAACACTTTTTTTTTAACAATATTGCACTATATGAAAAATATAATACTATACGCAGTTTAAGATCCTCACTTCACTCGTAATGTCCAATGAGATTAAAAAAAAATAATAATAATCAAAGTAATATAAAACTGTGTAGCAATTTTCTCTTTAAATTCAACTGAGCTTATATTAATTTATACATTTGTACTTTTTGCGTTTATTGTATCGTAAATCTTATGTGAATCATAAGACTTTGTAATAAATTGGAAACTAGAATAATTTATAATTTGGGACACAAAAATTAAATGATTTGCTAATTAAAGCACTACAAATTTTTCGATGTTGACACACCTTTGCAATTTATGGGTTGTCTGGTTAATTGATTTACATGAAAAGAATTGTTCGTCTAAAATGGCGATTAAAAATTATGTCCATTTATGTATTTTATCGATTTCGATAAACTTCAACAATTGTTCTCTTTGTTTGTCCGATGTAAATTTATGAACAATATTTAGATGAGTTTCTAAATATTTCCAAACTCTTAATTCTTATTATTTTATGAGTTTATAGGTTAAAATTAATATGAAACAATTTTTATGGTTTTATGATTTATTAGATAGATAGATAGATAGATAGATAGATAGATAGATAGATAGATAGATAGATAGATAGATCTTTATTTGAATAGAAACCCTAATATACATACAATATAAAGAAAGTTTTTGATATATTGTTTAAGTAACAGTTTAAAATTATCAATACTAGTACATTTTTTTACAGATGTTGGTAACTGATTAAATTTAACGAAGCTTTTAAAAAAGAGCGAATTCATCCTACTTTTATACATAGTTCTAGGTACATATATGTCACCTAAACCTCTGGTATTATCAGAATGAATACTTTTTTTGAAAAAAATGAATTCTTGAAAATATTCAGGTGATAAGCCATTTACTATTTTGAAGACCAAAATCATGGTGAAATAAAACAGCCTATTTTCAACAGAGAACCAATTTAGAGCATTTAACATCGTCCCAATTTGGGTACGGCGATTTGTTTTAAGAATTATTCTCATTCCACGGTTGTGTAATTTTTGTAGCATGTTAAGTTTGTTAAGGTTAAATAAATATAAAATTGATGAGCAATAGTCAAAACGAGGTTGAATAATTGTGTTACATACTGTTATTTTTGTACTACTACTACTAAGGATTTCCACAGTTTTCACTGTCTTCCTTCACTCAACCTTTTTCTCCAATTTTCCTTGTCATTCCAGTCTCCATCTCGCAGGGTTCTTTTCTCCATATCCTCGTCGATTTCGTCTCTGAATGACCTTCGGGGTCTTCCTCTCTTTCTTCTTCCGATCGGCCTCCATTTTGTGATTTTGTTTATCCAGCGTCCTCTGTCCGCTCTTCTGACGGGGCCGTACCAGGATAGTCTCTTCTCCTCTATATAGTCAATTATGTCTGATTGCACTCCCATTCTCCGCTTAATCTCTGCGTTTTCAATTCTGTCTCTTTTTGTAAGTCTACAGCTTCTCCTCAGGAACTCCATTTCCACTGCTCTTATTCTACCTTTATTTCTCTTGTTTATTGTCCAGTTTTTCGGACCCATATGTCAGGATACTTCTTGTCAGGGTATTATATATTCTCTTTTTTGTCTTTATCGTAATGTTCTTATTCCACAGCACTGAATTTAGTTGTCTTATACAGTTTCTTGTTTGTCTTAGTCTGTTATTTATAGCTTCTTCTGTTGTTCCCTGGTTCGATATCATGGTTCCTAAATACTTGAATTTATCTGTTCCATTTACTTGTCTTCCCTTGTCTATCTCTAGGTTTCTCATATCCTTGTTTTCTGTTGTTAGGTATTCGGTTTTCTCTAAGTTTATTTCCATTCCGTTGTTTTTATATTCCTCTTCTAGTTTTCTGAGCATAAAGCTGAGATCTTCTTCATCTTGTGCGATGACTACTTGATCGTCGGCAAAACTTAAGGTGTATAGGTATTCGTCTCTTACTGGTATGCCCATTCCTTCGCACTTTCCTCCTCCATGGTTTGAGTGTCTTTTCCAAGAATATTTTAAACAGAGTAGGGGACGTAGCACAGCCTTGTAGAAGTCCTTTTGTCGTCTTAAATGGATTGTAGGCTTTATTTTCACATTTAATAGCTACTTTGTTTTCTTTGTACAGTGCTTTAACTGCTTTTATTAGTGTTTGTCGAATTCCGAGATCATTCATTGCTTCCCATAATTTGACTCTAGGTATTGAGTCGTATGCTTTCTTTAGATCAAAAAACGCCAGATGAACCGGTCTACCTTTTGCCATTTTCTTCTCTATCAGTTGTTCTAATGTGTACGTATCTAGGCATGATTTTCCTACTGTAAACCCTGCTTGGTCTTCTCCAATTTTTCCTATTATTTCAGTTTCTAGTTTTTCCTTACTAATTTTCCCGTAAAGTCTACCTACCGACGATATTATACTAAGTCTTTCGACGTTGTCCGATGCCTAACTTCCACGTCCTTCTATCATCCCATTGGCCGTCTCTAAGATCTCTTGTACTCATTGCTTTAGTTACCCCTTCTTTCCATGTCTTTTTGGGTCTTCCTCGTTTTTTGGGGTTTGGTGGTACCCACTGCATAATCTTCTTGGGTAGTCTTGGGTAACCCGTCTTGGGTAACCCGTACTATCGATGTTTAAATCTTTAAAATCCGTGAGAAACTTTGGAAAGGGTGTTTAACCTTTGACAGTTATTTGACATATATATTGGCGTATATGTTCGTATGATCTGTATACAGTGCGTGGCAAAATTAGTGGTCTGTAATCTGTACTAGTGGGACATTGGTCTATAATTTTATTATGATACAGAATATTCAAAAAAGTTATTTAGAAAAAATGTAGGCTGTCACCGAGCAGGTTAAAAGGGGCTAATATGTAACTAACTATTCATTATCTCAAGCGTTTTACTTATGTTTACTATTATTTTTAAAAGTGCTAAAAAATACAAAATATCTTTTTTTTTGTGTGTGTTTTTGGCTTGGACAATTGTCATTCAGCCAGTCTCAATCAAGATAACTTTATTACAAATTATCTTAAAAAGGGGAACTATAAAGTATAAAAAATACTATTTAAAAAAATTAGTTTGTTCAATAAATGTTTCTCATAAATTTGGTAACGTAATTTTAAAAAACGTATTCAAACAACAAACTATCGAATTTTAATGAATTATAAATAAGTAAGAATAGCGAAAAATTCCAAATAAGCTTAAATGTCATGAATGCCAACTTACAAATTTTTACTTTTGACAATTTATTTATTATTGATAGATACCTGAAAAAATGTAACAAGTATATAGAAAATTAATTTAAAAATGTGATATTTTACTGGTGTTATAAATAAACCATAGAGAAATAATATAGTTATACATTTTGCTTAGATTTTGAATTTCTGATCTTTTCTTTAAATTATTTTCACTTCTGCTAATATAAACCATTTTTAGAAAGTCCTTTTGAATTTATTATCTTCATTTCACACAATTTTAATATAATCAAAATCCATAATATGGTTTTTGTCGATTACATGCTCTGCTAAGGCACAAGATGGTTTTTTTATTCTATA
This sequence comes from Diabrotica balteata, assembly GCA_918026665.1. NCBI lineage: Eukaryota > Metazoa > Arthropoda > Insecta > Coleoptera > Chrysomelidae > Diabrotica > Diabrotica balteata. The sequence continues at coordinate 12,528,908 of OU898284.1, forward strand.
ATCACTTTTGTGGGAAATAATACGATTTGACAGATCTATTCTGGTACCATCAAGATACACAGCTTGACACTGAGTACAATCAATGTTGTATACATTTGTGTTATCTAATTTATCTATAGGATATTTGGTTTTATAATATCAAGATCAAATAGTTTTGATGTTCTTTGTTGCTATTTTTATATTTTCAGTAACCTTTAGTATTTGTTTTAATTAAGGTGTTGATGATGGTATATATAAGGTAGTGAATGATAATAGATTGTTGGATACAATGTTCTGAGAAAAGCATCATATGAAGCATATCTAGAGGAGAATAGATCCTCTTGTAGATAATCTGAATGAGAAAGCTTTAAAACACGTTCTTTTTAATCCTGTTATAATGTTAGTTTTCATCTTGTTTGGATAATGTGAGTAGAAGCTTATAAATCTATTACTACATATGGGTTTTCTGAACCATCTGGTTTTCAATACATTGTCTGCAGTTCTTACAATTCTCATGTCAAGGAATGGTAAAGAATTTTAGAAAACTTCCGCAACTGTGAACTGTATTATATTGAATATGATTCTTGAAAATGTTAACTGTTTCATGAATTTTGTGTTTAGAAAGTGCAAAAACTAAATCATCTTTTAATTAAAGGAATGAAAAAAGTGCAATTGTGGATACAATCACTGATAACATCATTAAGGTAATAAATTCAAAAGGACTTTTTTAGAAATGGTTTGTTTTAGCAGGAGTCATAATAATTGAAAGAAAAGATTCTTCTTCTTAGAGTGCCGTCTCCCTACGGAGGTTGGCAATCATAATGGCTATTTTTATTTTAGAACTTGCTGCTCTAAACAAATCAATCGATCTGCATTGGTACCAATCACGTAGATTCTTTAACCATGAGTTCTGCCTTCGGCCAACAGATCTTCTTCCTTGAATCTTTCCCTGTATTATCAGTCTCAAAATTTCATATTTTGGTCCCCTCATCACGTGGCCTAGGTATTCCAGTTTTCTGGTTTGTATAGTGGTGATTAGTTCTGTTTCTTTACCAACCCTCTCCAGTACTTCTTTATTTGTAATTCTATCAGTCCATGATATTTTCAATACTCTGCGGTATAACCAGAGTTCGAAGGCCTCGATTCTTTTTAAATTACATTTTTTTAATGTCCAAGTCTCAGCTCCATATAATAATATTGAAAATATATAACAGCGAATGGTACGTAGTCTGATCTCCAAATTTAGATTTTTGCACGTTAGGAGTGGCTTCATTCGTATAAATGCTGATCTGGCAATCTCTATTCGTCTGTTTATTTCTACAGTATGATCATTGGTTTCATTGATCAAAGTTCCCAAATACTGATATTTTTCTACTTGTTCTATCACGTTACCATTTATTGTCAATAGGTGATGTATATTTTGTGGCCTTTTTGTAATCAGCATGTACTTCGTTTTTTTGGCGTTTATAGTAATTCCCATCTCAGCACTATTTATACTCAAGCTTTCGATAAGATGTTGTAGATCCTCTATACTCGTTGCTATGATCACAGTGTCGTCTGCATATCTTAAATTATTAATTAATTTTCCGTTAACGGTGACTCCCGCTTCGATATTATTGAGCGTGTTTTGGAAAATTTCTTCAGAATATAAGTTAAACAAAAGTGGTGATAACACACATCCCTGTCTAACTCCTCTACAGATCCTCATTTCTTCTGAGTGTTGCCCATCAATTTGAACTATGGCACTTTGGTTCCAATATAATGTTTGCACTATATTTATGATTTTACTGTCAATGCGCTTGTTCATAAGTATTGATATTAGTTTTTCATGTCTTACTTTATCGAAAGCTTTTTCGTAGTCAACGAAGCACAAGTGTAGATCAACATTCACATCCCGACATCGCTGAATTAATATGTTGATGGCAAATAGTCCTTCTCGAGTACCCATTCCATTTCGGAACCCGAACTGCGTCTCGCTAATATCCTCCTCTAGCCTTTCGTATATTCTCTTATGTATTATTTTTAGCAGAACTTTTAAAGTATGACTCATGAGGCTCAGTGTTCGATAATCAGAGCACTCTTTTGCTGCTTGTTTTTTAGGGATGGTTATAAATGCTGACTTTAGCCACTCCTGTGGTATTATTCCCGTATCGTACACCGTGTTGAATAAATCTGCCAATACTTCCAAGTTGTCCTCTTCCACTAGTTTTAAGAGTTCTACTGGTATTTTATCTAATCCAGCTGCCTTATTGTCTTTAGAGTTTTTGATAGCATATTTGATTTCATCTATCGTGATCTTCTGTATCTCTAAAGGATTTAATTCTTGTATTTTCTGCATTTCACCTCTTTCATCTTGGAAAAGTTCTCTAACGTACTCCTCCCATCGCCTTAACTTCTCTGGTAAATCTACTAGTAGTACTCCTTTTTTGTCTTTTATCTGTCCTTGCTGTCTATTTCGACCCATTCCAGTCACTTCTCTAATTTTTTTGTGCATATTTCTCATATCATATTTTGTTTCTAGTTCTTCTATCTCTTTACATTGCTTCATCAAATAGATTTCCTTAGCTGTTTTGATTTTTTCCTTAATTATTCGTTGTATTTCTTTATACTTCTGTAGATCTTTTCCTTTATATTTCCTTCTTTCTTCCATCAGTAATAGTATTTCTTCTGTCATCCAGTGTTTTTTAGCCTCTGATTTATGTTCTATTAAACTTTCTTGAGCTGGTTTCAGTAATGAGTTTTTTATATTACACCACTTTTTATTTACATCCATAATTTGTTTGTTGTCAGTTAGTGTTTTTTGCATATTAACATTCACATTATTTTTTATTTCGTTTTTTATTTCTTCGTTTTGTAGCATTCTTACGTTAATTTTTGGTTGTTGTTTTCTGAGTTCAATTCTTTTTAATTTTATTTTCACGTCAGCCACTAGCGGATTGTGGTCTGAGTTAACATCTGCTCCAGGATAAGTTTTAACTGAGGTTATAGAGTTTTTATATCTGCTATTTACGAGTATAAAGTCTATCTGGTTTCTGACAATGTGGTTTTCTGTATGTGAAGGAGACGTCCATGTATATAGTCTTCTTTTAGGAAGCTGAAACCAAGTATTGGCAATTACCATATTCTTTTCTTGGCAGAATTCTATGAGCCTTTCTCCTCTCTCGTTTCTAGTTCCTAGTCCAAACTGTCCAACTATATTTTCAACTGTACCTACTCCAATTTTTGCATTAAAATCTCCTAAAATGTAAGTAATATCTCTAGATTTTGTTAACTTGATTGTATTGTGCAATTCTAAATAAAAGTTTTCAATCTCATCTTCGGTCTTATCAGCAGTGGGAGCGTAAACTTGGATCATATTAATATTACAGTTCCGTGCTTGAATTTTTAGCATTATTATTCTTTCTGAGATTTGAATCACACCTAACACTGATTTTTTAATAGTGTTGCTTATGATAAAAGCTACTCCGTATCGATGATCAGTTTTGTCTCCTCCAGTGTAATAAATATTGAAAGAAAATAAGAAAAATAAGAAAAGATTAGAAATTCAAAATCTAAGCAACATTTATAATTATATTATTTCTTTATAGTTTATTTATAAAAACAGTAAAATATCACATTTTTAAATAAATTTTCCATATACTTGTTACATTTTTTCAGGTATCCACCAATAATAAATAACTCTTCTTTTTTATTATTAAGTAAAACAGAGTATTTAACAAAATTTTAATTTTGGCAACATAATTGTCAAAAGTAAAAATTGTAAGTTAAAAATAATTAAATTTTACTGGGTGGCTCTAATAATTTGATCACTCACTGTAAGACGTAGGATGCATGGGACCATAGGCTCAGAAAAAGCAGTCAAATCGAGAATGGAACAGGCCAGACCTCTATCAGATCAATATTATTTATTTGGATTCATTTTATTATTAAATCTCTTAATAATATTAATGATACCTTAGCTTGATTCTCTTAATCTTAAATTTATATTGGGCATTGCCATGCACTTTACACTTTTCTTCTTATTGGGTTAGTATTTCTAATATTTAGAACAAATGTTAAGGTGCTTTTACAAATATGTATATTAAAATTATCCATATTAGTTTTAATATTATGGTCTTGAACTTTTTAAATATTTATATTCGATTTTTATTGTTTTTAAATCGCCATGCCCGTACTCGGATAAGGTGTATTAAAGTATTCATCATCTTTTATTGAACTTAAAGAAATGCATAGGTGTGTCATTAGTTACTACAGAAAATACCTAAATTGTAAATATTTATTACAGCTAAATTTTAATAAAACTTAATTACTTTGAAATAATAAATCATCATAAAAGTGCATTAAAAATTTTAACTACTAAAGTTATGGGCATTAATAATAGGCATAACGAATTTTTTAATAAAATGCAACGCTATTTTGCAATCAGACACTGAATATAAATGTCTACTGCATTTTATAAATATATGCGTCATATATTTTATTTAAATTTAACTCATATTTATGTTGTTTTCTATTATCACTACGTGATGATAAATACAGTACGTTCGCTGGACCTTTGCACATTGTCATCATTCGTATTATATTGTTCTGAAGCTATTTTCTTGTGGCATTGTAAATTAATTACTATTTAACTGGGAATAAGCCACAATTAAAGATAAAAATACGTTTATTGACGTTTCAATTTCCACTTCGGAAATCGTTCTCAAAATACAAACAGTAAAGTAAACAAATTTTGTTTTTTGTTACATAGTGAAAAATTCTTCTAATAATTTAATTTTATCTGACTAATTTATATTGACAATTCAGACATTCATTATGCATTTTAAAGTAGATGACTTTAAATTATTATCTATTAATAAACAGAACCTTATACAAAATTAACAAAAGATCCAACAAAGCCTTTGGAAAACAAAATATATAGAACTTTATTCAAGTTTAAAGATGTTTTAACAAGTTATCAGAGAGGATTAATTACACCTCATTACAGTAAGACTCCTCATTTTTATGGAGTACCGAAAATTCATAAAACGAATATACCACTTAGACCCATTTGTAGTACCATGAATTCTCCTTGTAGTGAACTATCAAAATTTTTATTAAATATTTTAAAACCATTTACAAATAAAAATGACACATTCATAAAAAATACACAACATTTTTTAAATAAATTATCAAATATTGAATTTAATTCAAATAATACTTTGGTAAGTTTTGACATAAATAGTTTATTTACGAATGTGCCATTAAATAAGACTTTAAGTATAGTCAAGACAAAATTAGAGAGTGATGATTCATTGGCAACTAGAACAAGACTAAACATATCGGCTATAATGGAGTTATTAACATTATGTACTGATAATATATATTTTTCAACTAAATAATGAATTCTATAACAAAATTTTGGTCTAGCAATGGCTCTAGTTTATCTCCATTCTTAGCCGATATATTTATGGAAGATTTTGAAACAAATATCATTTCTAAACAAAATTTCAAACCCACAGTATGGTGGAGGTATGTAGATGATGTATTCTCAATATGGCCTCATGGATCAGAGTTGTTGGACACATTCCTAAATGATATAAACGATAAAGAAGAGACAATAACATTTACCATGGAAAAGGAATATAATAACACGCTACCTTTCCTGGATGTTTTAATCTCTAAGAACGATACTGGATATGAGACTCAGGTGTATAGAAAACCAACACACCCAATAGATATTTAAATTTCAAATCAAATCACAATATTAATGTAAAAAAGGGAATAATTAAATCCTTATACGATAGAGCCAAAATTACTTGTTCTAACGAAAATTCGTTCTTGGAGGAGAAACGTTTATTAACATCTGTTTTAATAAAAAATGATTATCCTTTATCGTTTATAAATAAGGAATTTTCAACAATCGATAGAATAGAACAGAACAACTTAGAACGAGATCCTACAGCATACACAAGGAATAATATGAGGAAAATAACAATACCGTACATAAAAGGATTATCAGAAAAACTTAAAAGGATAGGAAATAAATTCAACATTTCAACAACATTCAAAACAACAAACACGTTGAGATCTATTTTGTCCAAAACCAAACCTAACAATGAACAAGAAAGGACAAAGAATTGCATTTATAAAATACCTTGTGAATGCGATCAGTTTTATTTAGGTGAATCATCAAGGCCATTAAATGTTAGAATAAGTGAACATCAATCTTATATTAAAAATAGAGAATTTGATAGATCTCAAATATGTAAACACGCATGGAATAATGAACATAGGGTTCAATGGAATAATTCAAATGTAGTCCTAAAAGAAACGGATGGTAAAAAAAGAAAAAGCAAAGAAGCGGCTCTAATTATGCTAAATGAGGCCAATTGTGTCGCAAATTCCTCGGCAGAATGTAGTAGGATCTGGTTACCAATATTGAAAGAGGAAGTTATTAATAAGAAAATACCAGTATTAGTAAGTCAGTAACATATAGAGGATACATCATTTATGTTTTTTAAATAACGTAACATATAAAATCAGAATTTTGATGTTTGTTGAAGGTAAACTAAATTCACGAACAAATACTTACAATGTCGGGATAGTATTATGAGGTTTTTTTTCCTGGTTTTTCCCTCATAATTTACTATGGAATCACTAACAGGAGAATTTTACTGTCATTCATGTCATGTGTTTGTCTTTTTAAAGACGAATTACATGCTATGATTTTTTTTCTGACGGATATTCTCAAGTTAAAGTTGATTTCATGTAATCGAATGAACTATCTTATAAGTAAAGTCGTCCCAGGAGCGCAACTCAACAATATTGGCAATATCATTTTAAAGTCGTCTACTTTAAAATGCATAATGTATGTCTGAATTGTCAATATAAATGAGTCAGATAAAATTAAATTATTAGAAGAATTTTTCACTATGTAACAAAAAACAAAATTGTTTAATTTACTGTTTGTATTTTGAGAACGATTTCCGAAGTGGAAATTGAAACGTCAATAAACGTATTTTTATCTTTAATTGTGGCTTATTTCCCAGTTAAATAGTAATTAATTCGTATAGGTAGTTAGCTATAAGAATTAGAAAATGCTAATACTACAACGAAGGTTTTCATAATTCCCTTTTATTTTATTTATTGCATTTTAAAAACTAGGTAGTTATACTTTTTTTAACTCTTCTTCTTCTTCACTGGCTTTACAACTCGAAGTGAGTCTTCTCTCTTGCGCTTCTATTTGCCATAGTTGTACCCCAATTCTAGATAAATCTACTTCAACATCATCCTTCCATCTTTTTCTCGGTCGGTCTACTGATCTTCTACCACCTGGTCTTTTAAAAAATACTGTCTTTAACACTGCATCTCTCTTATCGTACCACGTGACCTGTCCATCTTATTCGGTTTGCCTTGATATGTCTAACTATGTTTCGAGTTCCAAACAGAGTCACCAATTCAGCATTGCGGCGTCTTCTCCAATCCCCTGTGAATTCATCTCTTTGAGGGCCAAATATTATTCTAAGAACCTTTCTTTCAAATACTAGAATCTTACTGATTTCCCGCTGGTTGAGAGTCCATGTTTCACTGCCATATGTAATAATTGGGCGAATAACCGACTTGTACAGTGTTAATTTAGATTTTCCCATGTAGATACCCATTCAGAACCCATGCATTTACCATTGATACTCCCAGAAGCAATTCTATTCCTAACTTTTTATACCATTTGATACACTTTCGAAGCGTAGTGGCCATCTTGTCTGACAAATCGATTCCAGCTTTGCCTTTATTGTACGACGAGAATGGCAACTGGTTTTTCTTTTGGTTTTCGGGACTTTTTCTTTATTTTTACTGGAACTGCCTCCTGCATGTCGTTGGAAGCGTCCGGGGATCGGAATTTTCAGATTCCATTTGGCAATAAGGTAAATCGCTACTACTTGTTGATGCATAAACATTGGTAGTACTGGAGGCATTAGCTATGGTAGCTGATGGATTTTGAGAGTCGTTAGATTTCTTGGTCTCAATGAGGGGTTTATTCCCAACAATCTCTGGGTGAACTAGTACCGCAATTGGGACATGCTTGTGTTGAGAGCAGCCTAACTTCCCACGTGTCTTTTCATTTTAAGACTACTATTCCGTTTTTGTCTTCGCAAAATACCATCTCTCCCCTTTTTAACTAAGCTTGAAGGACATCTCTTGGGATATTTTTCGTATTAACTCTCACGGTTCCAAAAACATGTGTTAGCTTTTGCTAAGCATTGTTTTAACTAACTCTGTAGCTCGTGTAAAAATTATCTATATATAGACTGCAGTCCTTGATAGAGAAGCTTCCCACACAATCTCAAACACACATTGGTTGCTAGTCCAACTTCGCTTTGACCTGTCGCTGATTTTCCTGCATATACTTCAAGTGCCCATGTGTAACCATTGACTGAACACAGTTCAAATAATTTGATACCATACTTGTTGGCCTTGTTTGGTATATATTGCCTAAAAATTAGGCTCCCCCTCCATGGTATTAAAGTTTCCTCTATTATGATGTCTTCACCAGGATAAAATAGAGATTGAAATTTATTTTGAAGGATATCAATAAGAGGTTTAATTTTTGCTAATCGATCTCCTCTTTGAATTGTTTCATTATTGGTGAAATGCAAAGCACTTAGCAGCAGCTGATATCTGTTTAGCGACATAGTTGCTCTTTAAATATCTAGATAATAGCCTTGGTCGCCCAATAATCGGATATTGCACTTAGTCGAACTAATCCCATCCGCAGTGCCAAACCCGAGAACTTTTTTATCTCTTCTGGATTGGTTGGTTTCCATTAATTTATGCAAGAATATCTTTTGGCTTTCTTGGTTGCCATGGTTTGTTGAGCGAATCTGTTATTTCAATGACAATAAGGCTATGACTTCATTATCGACGATATGAAAAAATGCCTAAAGCGGAGTCATTTCAGGGGACAAATCTTGTTGCACCCGTAAAATGGAAGTTCTTGTATTGTCCCACATACTAGAGCCAATCAGTGAAAGCTGGCTTATCTTCATCATCATTTTGGTCATTCTCTTCAATCCGAGCCTCTTCCATCACCAAATCCTAAAGAACATCTTCTATATATGGGTCTTCTTCGTTATCATCTTCATCAGATAACTCAAATCGATCCATTGACGCAGCGGGGTCATGGCTAAAATCCTGATCTTTGATGGAATCGTTGGAGTCAAAGTCAGACTATTCATCACTCTCGGTATCGCTATCGATGTGATTCAATGCTTCCTCTAATTCGGCCTCTGTCAACTCCTCAACAACGTTTAGTAATTTTTTATTATTCAGTTCATTCAATTTTCAATCCCAAAATCTGTAGCAAAAGAGAAAACCTTAAAAAACATGCTTCGATCATATTTGTGAGACGTGGCCAGCAACTTACATATCATGAATTTTGTTTTACAGGGTCACGTCGCTCACATATGCGAGACACAAAAATACTACAAAACATGACTAAAAACTTCAAAATACAACAAAAGAATTGTCAGAAACATCTTCATTTTAGTTAATACATACAAATATTACAAAAAAGTGTTTTGGCCCCTGAGACTATTTTCCCGATTACAGCGTGGCACGCAATGTGTTAACAGCGTAGTCAAACAATGAAAAGTAAGATTTTTAATAGAATAAAGTAACTATACAGCTGTTATTAAAGAGGAAGAAGAACAAAGAGTGATTTATAACTCATTTACAGTGCTGCCAACCAAGTAATATTAGATTTCTCTGATCGTTAAATGAAATAAAATATATGTATGCAATTTTTTGGCCTGTGTAATCACCCACTACAAAGATTTTCTGAATTACAATTTCTTCGAAGAAGAAGGAAAAAAATCCAAAGATCTGGTAGAAGACGTTTACGCATAGCATCTCTGTGATGGAATTTGATATTTGTGCGGTTCAAGATAGAAACTTATGGGGAAATATTATTTAAATAAGTCTTTTTTCTATTGAAACAAATGATGGTAATCAAACTGTAAAATATACTTGCAAAAATGAAACTGAAAGTAGTACGGATCGAATATAAAATCCGTTAATAATATGAAATAAGAAGTAATTTTTGTAATTTCCAATTATATTGGTGTGATGATAAATCTACAAAATTAGCTTCATACCAAGACACATGCTTTCTATAAATTATTGCGTCAAGTCATCATAATCATATGAATTAAGAAAAGCATCTATGCATATACAACTTTTTGCGACTTAATTTAGATAATAGAAATAATGAGGTATTGCAACTAAAACAGTTTTTTCCAAAAATAATAATTCCGAAACATAATTGCGTTCAGCGTTTCTATACCCACTAATCGTATTTAATAGTTCTTAAATAAATTAGACCTAATCATTAGTCTTTTGTGCATCCTGTAATTGCACACCAATTTGTTGGATAAAAATATATGTACGTTTTAATGGACTTTGGTTGTTCAATTATATGTTTAGATAGGATCTTGCAAATGGACTTTGATTGCTTGTAGTCTAGTTAGTCTTATATATTTTCTATTTAGAAATTGTTATGGATTACTTAATATTCCCCCTAATGTAGTATTTGAGTGTGTATTGATTAAGAAACCTATGGTTTTATTCGCTTAACCATATTTGACTTTGATTCTTAGATAATATAGACAACGAAATAAATAAGCTAAACAAATCTACATTATACTAGGTGGAGCAAAACTAATTACCTGATGTCCTTTGATACATTTTGTTTTAATGAAATACTTTAATTCTACTTATGAAATTTGTTTATTTAATCTATAAGAATTTATTCCATCGGCCACGTGTTCGCCGTCAGAGTTGATAAATATACGAGCCCGTTTTATGGCATTTTCCATCACTCTTGCCAGAACTTCGGGCAACAGGTTCTCGCACATCTGGCGAATATTCTCTTTAGAGACTTTAAAAAGTTTTAGACTGGTTAACGTAAGCCCACAACTTTAAAACCTCCATAAAAAGAAGTCTGGGACTAATCGATACGAGTGAATAATAAAAGCAGAATACGCAGATGATACGCAGCGGAAGAAACCTACGTTAAGTTGAAACAGAGTGCAGAAGCAGTAGGGCTAGCAATAAATACAAATAAAACAAAACTACTCATACAAATCAGATCAAATAGACCGGCACAACAACACTTTATTGACGATATAGAACATGTGAATAGATTCACATACCTAGGAATGGATCTGGTCGCAAGCAATGAAGAACCGGAAATAGAAGAAAGAAAAAAGACAATTGAAGAAAATTTTACGTACAGTGTATAAATAAATGGACATAAAATAAAAAAAGAATGAAACAAAGAATGATCCAAAAAATGGAGAATCCAAAAAGTATTAATTCGCCAATGAACCAGCAGAATTGTCCATAAAGAGAAAGAAAAAGAAGAGAAATAGAATATTTAGAACATATTTCCTTTTTTAAATGTTTAAAATTCGGGCCCTTGCCCTACTTTCGACCCAGTAGTGATCAGAATCCACATTTGCTCCCCTTCTGTCGCGAACGTCTACTAAAACATTAGATGGGTATCTTGAGTCTACAATAGTATGATTCATCATATTTATTGTAAGTTCATCGGGTAAATTATAAAATCGACATAAATAAAACGACATTTGAAAAAAAAGGAATATTTTTTAACATTGAGCATCAAAAATATTTTTTCTCAAGCACCAAATGTTTTCATTTTATTGGGCTGTGTTATCATTCTTGTTTCATGCAATGGATTAGATTTTTAAATAAATAATTAATTTTTGTTAAACCTACTGTTAAAAGATAATATTTATAACTATAATATATAATGTAACAATAAAACATTGAAAACTTTGTTTTCAAACTTCCACAAAATTTATTTTAACTATTATCACTACAGCTGTTTCGTCTGATTGCCTTTCTCAAGTGATCTATTTTTGGCATGCGTTTACAATTTACAGTCTCTAATGAAATAGGTTGAGGAGGGGAGAACTGTTTGTCTCAAGTTGGTCATTCAAAATTATATCTGTGTTTTTTAATTTGTTGATTTCCATAGATTCTAACAAAGATAGCTTAAGGCCTTTATTTTGAATGTGAAGAATTTTAAATTTGTCATTAAAAGAATGATTATGATGTAAAAGGTGAAGTGCGTATGTCGAATCTGTTTTTTATTATTAAAAGCCCTTTTATGTTCTACTATTCGTTTATTAAAGTTTCTACCAGTTTGACCGATGTAAGTTTTTGGGCAGTCGCCACATTGAAGTTTGTACACACCACTAGTTAAGTGTTTTTTATTTTGGCTCTTGTTATTTTTAATATATTTGCCTAGTTGTTATTTGTTCGGAAAGCTGGTGGTCTTCATCATCTAACATTGTTTAAATATTGTTTATAAGAAAAAAATTAAGTTTAATGTCTTGCATATTTTATTTTTTATATAGTGTTATCCCCAAATTTGTCAAAAACAGCTGTTAGATACCTGCATTAACTAATGTCATGGGAAAATCCTTAGTTCTCTGATCTAGTATGACCAAAATATAAGACACATCAAACTTACGGTTCAAAAGTATATTGTATATTATAAAGCAATAATTGCTAAACAAGTATATTGTATATTATTAAGCAGACATTTTTTAATGGCCATTTGTTACTTCTCCTTCTCATGACTCACCCTGTATGTATATATTATAAACATTATTCTGAAAATCCCTGTTTTTGAAGTTGCTTAGTATCTGATGGAATCTTATTTCAAGAATGGAATTTATTCAATTTTTTCTTTCCAATTAGATTCTTTTATATTTTTTTATACTACCTGTAAGAAAATTAAGAGAACACCTATTAATACAATTATTTTTTTTTCAGGTAAGCTTTTAAAACAATTCATCAATAAGTTTCTGATAAAACGTAAGTACATTATTCCAGCAATAACATAATAAAAAAATAATACCCACTTAAAAATCTTTGCTTAAACTTTATCTAATCTCTGTCTCGCTATAAAGCCCATATGCAAATCACTCTCACATGCCAAATAATTTTAGGATACCAAATACCATAAGGAAACGGTTCTTAGGTACTTTTAGGTAATAAAATCTTTAAGAATTCTTTTATCATATTTTGATTTAAAGTTTTTCTATAGCTCTTTTTTCGTATAATTCCTTCACCTTTTGTATTTTTAATTGCAAATTGTTTTTGCATTTTGGTCTAACGGGTTTTTTACTAGAATAAAAGTTTTTGTAGGGGGGATACTAGGAAAAAGATTTTTTAACTCAAATGAAATTAATCTGGAGTTGTTAGGTAATTGAAAATGTTTTATTTTATTAACTAGTTCAATTGTATTTTTTTAGTAAATTTAGGTGAAAATTTAGTGTATTCTAAAATAATCTCTAACAGTTTTTTTGAAAGTTTATATGACGGAGCTGTATAAAAAGAAACTACAGGTCTTATTGGGTGATCCGGTTTGTGTAGTTTAATGAAAGAGTATAATTTAGGAGGCTGTGGGTTCATGATATTGAGGTATTTCTGTTCTATTGGATTTACTATTGATTTTGAATTTTCTAACGCTAGCTTAATTTGTTTTTGATATTTTTCTGTCGGATCTTTGTGTAAAGTTTCAATATTTTGATTATTTAAGAATTCTATTGTTTTGTTATTATATTCTATTTTATCTATAGGAATAGTAGTGTTGCCTTTGTCTACTTTTGTAAACACAATGTTGTTTTCTATTGATTTATTTTTAATTGAAATTGCTGTTTAATTCTCTTTGTAACAGGAATTCTTAGTTTCACTACACACATCTGTAATAGATTTGCCAATTACTGTCGAACCCATAAATTACTTATCTAAGACCTTTATTGTCTGAAATCCAGGTTTCTAGGTATTTGTATTTATCAACCCTTTTTATCGGTACATTTCCCAAATATATGTTTGTTGGTATATTTGTTCTCTTTGTTGCTATCATGTATTTTGTCTTTTTTATATTCATTTTTAGTCCATATTTTTCACAGAAACTGTTTGTTTCACTTTAGCAGTAATTGGAGTTGTTCAGCAGAGCTTGCCATAACCATGGTGTCATCTGCATATCTTATGTTGTTAATAGATCTTTCGTTAATTATTATTCCTTTACTTTGAGATAGTAATGCCTCTTTCAAACATAGCTTCAATATATACATTAAATAGTAATGGGGACATAATACATCCCTGCTTAATTCCTCTCCTGATTTCAAATTCTAATGACATAAGGAAGCCGCTGGAATTGTGGTATCCTCCAATAGTTTACTATGTTAGATTTCGTTTTTGAGAGTAAATCACCCTCTCCAATATATTGTTGGACTATAGTAAAAGAAACATCAAAAGGTTGTAACATAAATTAAACATAATTATTAAAAATAGACAAACACAGAAATATCCAGCTTATTTTAGTATAGACCTTATTAAAAAAATCAGACAAAAAAACAAATTAAGCAAACATATAAAAATAAGGAAAGCTAGTGCTATCGATAACAATAAATTCAAGAGTCTTAAAAATACTATTAAAAAGCAAATCAAAAATGAATTTATGTAGCATCAAAATTATATTGAAGATAACATTTTGCATGACCCAAATAGTTTTTGGACATTCATAAGAAGTAGGAGACAAACCAGCGATTTTTCCTCACGAGATGTCTTTAAATGATCATATATATACAGGCCCTCAGGATATTGCCATGGCTTTCTCTCATCATTTTAGCTCAATTTATCAGGTATCATCCACATATCAGGATAGTTCACAGGATCTTTTAACTTTTCAGTTATTACTGAAGAAGATGTGAAGGTTAGTATAAAAAAATGAAAGCCAAAAAAGACCACTGGTAGTGATAATATCCCTGCCTACATCTTAAAGGATGTTCTGATATATTTCAAAAACTATTATCACATCTATTTAATCTATCTCTTAAAACTAACACCTTTTCAGACAAACTCAAAGGGGCTACCATTACTCCAGTTTTAAATCTGGTAATAGAAACAATATAGAAGACTATCGTCCTATAAATATCCTTAATTCCCTTGCTAAAATATTTGAATCTATTCTCTATGTGGATATACTGAAAAATTTTGAAAATGAATTTACTCCAGAACAACATGGTTTTTTGCCTGGGTTATCCACAATTAGTAATCTGTGCATTTGCTGGAGGCAATAAATAATAAACTCCAATTAGATTTAATAACGACTGACTGCTCAAAGGCATTTGATATGGTTGACCATGGCATTCTTTTATCGAGATTGAATGAGTTTGGTTTTTCGCATGATGCTTGTACATTTATAAAATCGTATGTGAAATCAAGGTTTCAACGAGTCAAAATTGGTAGGTGTTTATCAGATAAATTTCAGGCTACATCTGGTGTCCCCCAAAGGAGCAACTTAGGGCCTTTGTTTTTCTTAATTTTTGTCAACTCACTACCACAATCTCTTAAATTTTCTTCTAGTTTGATCTATGCTGATGATTTTAAGCTTTTTAAGACTATACATACTTCAAATGATTGTCAGTTACTACAGGAGGACCTGACCTCAGTTGTGGAATGGTTTAGGGACAACAATATGATCTTGAATATTAAGAAATGTGGAGTCATATCTTTTACTCGCAAAATCGACTACATTAAAATAATTATAGAATTGACAATTGTGTAATATCTAGGAAAACCAAATGTAAAGATCTGGGAGTATACCTACAGGCTAACATGAAATTTAATGAACACTATATAAATTTTGTTAATTAGGCCTACAAAATATTGGGATTTGTAATAAGAAATTCCGAACACTTTAGTATAAACACAACCATTAGACTATATAACGCTTTAGTCAGACCAAACTTGGAATATGCATCAGTGGTATGGACTCCTGAAGCCAAAGTTCATATTAATCATATAGAAAAGGTACAAAAAATATTTCTAAGGTATTTATACCTTAAGAAATACAATTTGTATACTCACCTTACGCCATCAAAAGAGTTGCTTCAAATATTTGGCTTGCAGTCATTAGAGCAAAGAAGAAACATGCATTGTGTTGTGTTTATTCATAATATCATTAACAATGTTAAATATAAGACATGTGGTTTGATCAACTTTATTAGGTTTCATGTGCCAAAGGTCAACCTAAGGGTAAACAGTAATGACCTATTTTCTTGTAGTCCATATAATTCTTGTGCAATAATAAACTATATGCAATATCAGTGTAATGAGTTAATAAAGATCTGTGATATAGACCTCTTTACCTGTAGTGTAAGGGATATTAAAAAATGTTATGAATAGATAAGAATGGACTCAATTTTTAAAATTTTATTAACTTGTGTCTTTTTTTAATGTCTTTACTTTCTGTGTTTTATTTTGTACTCGTGTGTATATTGTATTTTTTGTGTGTATATTGTTATACCAAGTAATGAGCACTCTTACATGTAATTACTACCTAGGTGGTGTTTGTAAGTTTTAATAAATAAATAAATACATAAATAGTAAATATAGATGTTCCCCAAAATATAAGAGAATTATAAAAGGAGACACTTCTATCTCAATATAAAAATCAATGAAGAAGACTGGTAGCTATTAGTTTATAGTTTATAATTAAAACAGATTTGTTGACATAAAAATGTTATAAATAGTAAATTATGGCGGTTTTTATGTATTTTTAAGAACGAGAAAACAAAAACTCTTTACAATAAGTTTAAAATATGGTCAAGATAAGTAATTTACTGCCTACATTCGCATTATACGTGTAGAAGAGGTGTTATTGTTTATTTATAGCATACAATGATTCAAGAACTACTGCATAAAATTAACGTGACATTTGCATATTTACGTTTTACTTGAAACAGATGATTAAGTAGTTTTTAATTTATTCAAAAATCTAGTGTTGATCTAGTTGCATAATTGTCATAAAATGTTATTTAACTATATAAGTAGGCAATTTCTAGTTTCACTGGCGCAATTAAGATCATAATTTTATAATTGGCAACATTTGGCAAAGCCAACGTTTACTAGGTATAATCACATAATGGCTTAAATATTTAGGTTGCGAAAACGGCAATTTAATTTTTTAAGGGTCTACGATAAGAAATTAATAAAAAAGATAATTATTTATCGAATAAGTAGCAATTTTAATTAAACTTTTAAGCAAACTAGTATCACTCCATCATAATAATAGTTAAGTGCCATAAGTACTGTGAAATTTTTTTCCATAAAACAAGGATTCTTTATTTTCGTATTTTACTCCCTTTTGTTGGGAAAATATGACTTCAAATACAGCCTTAAAATAAACAATTTATCTTAATCTGTTATGATTTCGATGTTCCAAATCAATTGTTGCATAAAACCAATGTACCACCTGTTTTGTTTATAACTTAAAGGCCGGTTTTCATCTTCTTCTTCTTTGGGTGCCCTCTTCAATGAAGGTTGGCGATAACCTCAGCAAAATCATTTCTGTCCCTGGCTTTTCTTATTAAAGATTGAAAATCCAAACTAGTCCACTCACGAATGTTCTTGAACCAGGACGCATGCCGTCTACCAGGACCACGTTTTCCTTCTACCTTCCCCTCTATAAGAAGCTGCAGTAGCTGGTATTTCATATTTCTGTATATGTGTCCCAAATATGAGGTTTTCCGTGTTTTCATTATTTTTAAGAGTTCTCTGTCTGTACCCATCTTGTGTAGGACCTGCTCGTTGCTCATATGCGCTGTCCAGGGGACTTTCAGCATCCTTCGAAATAACCACATTTCAAAACTTTCCAAACGCCTGAGTGAGTTGATTTTGAAGGTCCAGGCCTCCATTCCATATAGTAAGGTGCTGTAAACGTAACATTTCAGCATTCGGTATCGGATTTTGAGATTGAGTGTTTGGGACGTAAACATTTGTTTCATTTTTAAAAAGACATTTCTTGCTTGTTAAATTCGCGATTTTATTTCTATGTCTGGATCTATATCTTTCGTTATCCAGCACCCTAGATATCGAAATTTCTCGACATTTTCGATAATGTTACCATTCACGTTTAAAGCCATGGATGGATGGATGGATGTTTTGGAGACAATCATTGTTTTTGTTTTCTTGACGTTAATGCTGAGGCCGTATTGTTCTCCGATCGATCTGACGCGATCTAAGAGTGTCTGGAGATCCTGTGCGCTCTCTGCAATTAGGACCGTGTCGTCGGCGTATCGTACATTATTTAGAACTCTGCCGTTAATTTTAACACCTTCTCTTGATTGCTCTAGTACTCGTGCAAAGATTTCTTCCGAATATATATTGAAAAGTAGTGGTGACAATACACACCCCTGTCGTACACCTCGCTTGATATTGAATATTTCTGTGTCACCAGCTTCTGTTCTAACTGCTGCAGTTTGGTTAAAATACAGCGTTTGGATAATTTTAAAATCGTTCTCGTCTAGTCCCTTTTTGTGAAGGCAATCCATCAGCTTATCATGTTTTACTTTGTCGAAGGCCTTTTGATAGTCAATAAAACATAAAAGAGATCCTTTTTTTGGTCTCGACATTTTTGCAGCAGTACAAACTGGTTAATGCTTCCCATGTCCCAAATCCATTTCGGAAGCCAAATTGTTCATCACTGATATCCTGTTCACATTTCTTATAAATGCGTTGGTGAATAACTTTCAAGAATAACTTTAACATATGCGACAATAAATAATAAGTCTGAAATCACCACACTTCTTTGCTCCCTTAGTTTTTGGAAGGGGAATAAAGACCGATTTTAACCAGTCCTGTGGAATTTCACCGCTTGTATATGTTTGATTAAATAATTTGACGATTATATTTAAATGTTTCTCTTCCAGTAGCTTTATGACTTCCGTATGTATGTCATCGGGCCAGGGCTTTCCCATTTTTTGCGTTTTTGATTGCTTTCTCTACTTCTTGTTTTAATATAGGAGGACTGGTTTCATGGTTTTTATATATTATGTTGTTTAGTGGTGTGTCCGAGAATAGTTCTTCTATGTAATGTCCCCATACGTTGTTTAGATCGCTTAATTCCCATATCGTTTCATTCTCGTCGTTTGTTAATCTACAAGGGAGTCTTTGTTTTGTCATTCCAGCTAGATCTTTTATTTTTTTGTGAAGCGTTTGACTGTCGTGTTTCTTTATTAATTCTTCGATCTCTTGGCAGTTTTCTATCATCCAATTTTCTTTTGCGGTAGCTATTTCTTTCTTGATTTGACGATGTATCTCCCTATATTTTTCATTATTTTTATTTTTGTAGGCTCTTCGAGTATCCATCATTCCCAGAATTTTTTGTGTCATCCAGGTTTAGATTTTCTTTTGTTATTAGTGTCTTTTATATATTTCTCGGCGCTAGTAAAAGCATTCTTGACTTCAGTCCATAAGCCTTCTGTAGTTGGTGATAACTCTCTTTGGAGTCTTTCACATTCCTCGTTGAGTTTAGTCTTTACCATAGTTTGTATATTTTCTTGTTTAAGTGATCGGTTTCTTTTTTAGCATTTTGAACTTTATTTTTAATTTAGCCACTAGTAGGTTGTGATCCGATGGAACATCTGCGCCTGGGTATGTTCTTGTATCCGTTACTGCATTTTTATATCGCTGGTTTATAATAATGTAATCGATTTGATTTCGGACACAATTGTTTTTATTATCTGCGGGTGATTTCCACTTATATAGCCTCCGTAGTGGTAGCTTGAACCAGGTGTTCATGATAGTTAGTTGTTTCTCCTGGCAAAATTGTAGTAGTCTGTCACCTCTATCATTGCGATTGCCCAGTCCGTAATTTCCACAAATATGTTCCACTTTTCCACAACCCACTTTGGCATTAAAATCTCCTACGATTAATGTTGTTTCATAACTCTTTGTCATTTTAAGTAATTCTTGGAGATTCTCATAGAACTGCTCTATTTCATCATCCGACTTGTCAGCAGTTGGTGCATAAACTTGGAGTATGTTTATGTTTACGGGCTTACTCTGTAATTTCAAAAGAAGCATTCGATCAGAATAGGGTATGAAATCAATTACTGCTTTTTTTATCTGCTCTGTTACTATAAGGCCTACACCATTCCAGTGTCTCTGTTGTTCGTTCCCCGAGTAGTATATTGTGTAGTCATCGATGGATACATTTCCAGAGCCAAACCATCTCATCTCACTTATACCTAGTATGTCCACTCCAAGTCTTTTCATTTCACGAATGGTATTTTGAACTTTACCGGGTTCAAACATACTTTGTACGTTCCAAGTGCCTATTCGTACCAAGGATTGGTTATTAATGTTTTTATTATTACCGGTTTTCATGCTTCATCTTATTGGACATTTTGTTGTATAGGATAAATTCTATACATTAAAACGTGACATGTGAACAGCAAAAGAGTATTGTCGCATCGAAAAGAAATCCAAGGTCAGATTGCAGAAATTATGGGAGAAACATAGTTTTGCAAGAACTTATAGGATAATACGTTACGTGAAAATACATATTCAGACAAGTCGTCCGATCTTGACTCAGTTGAGGAGTAGCTCCACTGCATCTCGTTTCATTTTTCCCAAAAAAGCTTAATAATGCCAGATTTGCGGCAATACACCCACATTTTTTTGGGTACTTACTTTTAAGTACTTCTGTTTTAAAACCAAGTAGATTGGTTTGGAAGGAAACATATTTTTTTACGGGCCACCCTTAATCGAATTTAAAATTTCCGAGAATGCATGATTGACACGTGATTTCGGCTACTTTTGACCACTTACTGCGCGTGATTTGTGATTTATAGTTTTATTTAATATTTGCGGGACTTTAGGGGTGTAACACCAATAATTATGATCATGATTCGTTATCATTGGGGGTATAGTTACCTGATTTAATTCGGAATAATTAAGTTATTTTTGTTCATTAGTATATTATTACTTTTACGGTAATAGTCCTTATGTCTTCAAAAATTGCAGATTGTTCACAAAATTTAAATACCAGAGATTTTTTTTACAGCAGTTAAATCTGGATAAATAAATATTACAATCCATTAAAATAGCTAGTCTATTTCTTTCAAGTATGCTATTAATTTGATTTATTTTGAAAATTTATATAATCTTAACCAAACAAGCACATAAATTAGTATCTAAATGTACAAAACAAAGCATGCTTATAAAAAAATGATTCATAACTCAAATTTGAAACACTTGATTGCCTTGCATAATAAAATTGTAGCATCTGGTGTAAGAATTAAGGTTGACTACATAATAAAGAATTCGTGCTCCAAAATAGATCGTGTCCTATACTTTTATAATTTAAGAGTTCAACGTTTGTAACCATTATATAATTTGAAGAGATTATTTGAAATGCGTGCCTCAAGTACAAAACAAATAATACCAATACGTGACTTGAAGAGATATACTTCACATTAAGACCATTCTCGATATGGATATAGACATAGAGTCTTTGCATGAGATCCGTAAGCATAAATTGCACTGCCTTGCCCCTAAAAAACTCTCAAGATTCCAATAAAAGCGTAGAATTGGTATTTGCGAAGATTATTGGGATGGTATATTTCAAGGATTGTTATGAGGAAGGCATATTTTATAAAGCAATTAAATTGTTATTAGTAGGTGGGTTTAATTTATTAACAATTCTTTTATACATTATTCAAGATTGCTGTTCTAATATAAAACGATTTTAAATTGAATTTTAAATGTCGTCTATTGAAATTAAATCAGTTCTTTATTTGCTAACGTTTGGATTTATCAGTAACAAGTTTTTAAAACGTTTTTTTAAATGTTTTTTGATTTAAACCTCGAAATTTAACATAATAAAAATTTATTTTACAATTTGTTTTTGTTCTCAATTAATATAATCTAAACGTTTAATAGATTATTAAGTCGTGAATGTATTGCTTGTGTGAGTTCACTTCAAATAGTTAAAAGAAATAATAAATAAGACTTACAATCAGTTTAATTTAACTATCTAGACCGGTTTCGCTTTCTACAATATGCAAAGCATCTTCAGGCTTGTCGATACAAGTTAATTAAATGCTAAAATAATAAAACTCATATTAGGGTGTTGTCTTATAAAGATAAATAAAGATAAATGATATAAATTACAGTAATTATGCCAATATTACATGTCTGTGGTTTTTTAAAATAAATAAACTGTTTAAGCAGACAAAGTAAGTAAGACTCACAAATTGGTATGAAAATAGTCTATTGAATTGTAATAAATTAGTAAATAAACAAAATATTACTTATATGCCAGTACTCTATTAATTAATGGTTGGAAGAACATAGTTCAAACTATCCTGTATTGCCGAATAAAAAACTTCAGTTTTTACTATTGTAATTGTTTGACCATAAACGGGGAAGTTTCTTGAGGAGATAGATTTTATCCAATGAACTAGAAAATAGATGTAATGTAATTGTTTGTTAAATGAGAGTAATGTTCTATATTATTTAATTCTTTAAAAGTTATTTATATTTATTCAAGAGATATGTTTATGAAGTGTGTGTTATTTATTGAGATTTTATTAAGGTGACAGTTGTATGACAATGAATGAAATTAGACATTATTAAGGTGACAACACCCTAATATGGGTTTTATTATTTCAGCATTTAATTAACTTGTATCGACAGACCTGAAGATGCTTTGCATATTGTAGAAATCGAAACCGGTCGTCTAGATAGTTAAATTACACTGATTGTGAGTAAGATATGCATAAATAGGATCACATCATGCTAGTCCTAGCAGAATATAAGATCAGGAAGAAACGAAATAAAACTAAATATAGGCAAATACCAATATACAAACTAATGAAGAGAGAAGTACCATACACGAAACATAGAACGCTTTCCAAAAACTAGAAAGTAAATAAATTTAAACAAATCTCGGAAAAAAGTGGGAAATATTTTAAAGAACAATAACCGATAAAGACGAAGAAGTAGCAATAGAAATCAACACATTAATAATGGAAAAAAACCAAATGAAAGAAATATAACCAAACAATAATAGTAAGAAGAAATATATTATAAAGAGAAACATCATAAAAAAGGCAACCAAAGTGGCAAACAGAGAAAGCTCGAAAATAGACAATTCAACAAAAAAAAAAAAAAATAATGGCATTCAAATACAAAAACAGTCAACTTAAACTGAAGAAAACACAAATATTCAAAACTTGGAAAGACATTTTAAAGCAATATTTAAGGGGAAACTGGCAAAAAAATACTTTGATTTGATTGAAATATACTTTGATTGAAAAACAATGTAGTGGAAATGGTAAGTATCTTATAGGAAACCAAGGTGTAAAAGTGGCAGCCACGAGAAAAATTCAGGATAAGAAAGAAGATATCAGACAAGTGACAAAGTAAAAACTTATTACTGAGTACATTAAATAAAATACATTTTCTGGTTCAGATATATTAATAGAATGATACCAGCAAGAATTACAAAGCAGATAGTAGAATTCAAAAGGAAACGAGCAAGACTCAGAAAGAAATGGATAGATCAGATCGATGAATCAGAAAGGAATAAAGGAAAATTCTTCTACTGTTGAATAATTAGAGACAATGACCAAAAATGAAAAATGTGTAAAGAAAGAACTTCAGCCCCACTGCGACACCTGCGAGTCCAAAAGGATATGAAAAGAATAATAAGAAGAAAAATACGAAGAAGAAGAATACTGTCCACTACGCAAAGATCTTAATTTTGTATTTGTCAGAAAAATACTTTATGATTAAGGAGGGAGCTACTTATTCTAAACTAAGGAAACTTTGTGTAGGAATACCACAGGGAAGTGTAGAAGTAGGTATCCGTCCTATTACCCCTGTATACTTAAGACCAGTTTTAGAGCAAACGGTTGTAGCTACGTTTGCTAATGATACGGCAATTATGGCTGTTGTTGATAAGGTAATTGAATCAACAGATAAGTTACAGAATGCAATTGCCTAAGTGGAGAAGTGGTTAAGTTCAGATAGAACAAATTATTGGTCGCAATAGTAATCCTGCCTTATGTACCTTGGGTAAGTCGTAAATTTTTGGACATGACGACTTCTCTTTAGGTATGAGATATAACTGATGTTCTTCTCGGCGTCTTATATCGACCGAAATCCAGTTTACCATGGAACTGGAAGATAACAAACAACTACAATTTTTATATGTGTTAATAATTAAGAAGGAAGACGAGTACGTAGGACACACTAATCTATTTATCTAATAAGCCTTCTACGGTCCATCTTTGAACATAGGCCTCCCCAGTCCTTTTCCATTCTTCTCTGTGTGTCGCTACAGTTATCCACCTAGAGCCCACGTGCTTCTTGATATCATCTGCCCATCTCATTTGGGGCCTTCCTCTGCTTCGTTTATATTACCACGGTCTCCAACTTATAAGAATTTTGTTCCACCTGTCTTCTTTTTGTCTTGTGTCCGGCAAATCTCCATTTCAATGTTGCAACTTTTTGTCTAACATCCCTTACTTTTGTTTTCTCTCTTATCCATTTGTTTCTCTTTATATCCAGTAGTCTTATGTGCAACATTTGTCTTTCCATTGTTCTTTGGGTTTTTATGATTTTGTCCATGTTTGCTTTTGTAAATGTAAGCGTTTGGGAACCATAAGTAAGAACAGGGAGTACGAATTGGTTATATACTTTCTTCTTAAGATGCTGTGGATATCTTTTGTTTTTAAGAATGTAGCTTAGTTTGCCAAATGCCGCCCATGCTAGTCTAACTCGTCTTTTTATCTATGCTGTTTGGTTTTCTTTGTTAGGATTTATAGTTTGACCCAGATATATATATATATATATATATATATATATATATATATATATATATATAAATAATCCTGAACTTGTTTTATTTCATCTTGTCCGATTCTCATTGTGATGTCTTCATCTGTATTTGTTATGGTTTTGGTCTTTCTGTAACTCATATTAAGGCCTATCTTTCCGCCTTCTACGTTCAGTTCTTTCATCATTTTAAATAATTCTTTTTTTTTATCGGTTATCAATACGATGTCATCAGCGTACCTTAGATGGTTTAAGCGTTGTCCACATATTTTTATACCTTTTTCTTCCCATTCTAATCTTTTAAAAGTATCTTCCAGAGCTTGATTGAAAAGTTTTGGTGATATTGTCACCCTGTCTCACGTCACTATTTATTTGTATTGATTTTGTTCTTTCATATACTTTGATTATTGTTTTGGCTTCCTTACATTTTCATACTTCGTAAATGGTCACTTGTGCTGAATCCATTTCTAAAACC
This sequence comes from Diabrotica balteata, assembly GCA_918026665.1. Lineage (NCBI taxonomy): Eukaryota > Metazoa > Arthropoda > Insecta > Coleoptera > Chrysomelidae > Diabrotica > Diabrotica balteata. Next base: position 12,554,067 of record OU898284.1, read on the forward strand.
AGCTTGTTCTTTAGACTGGTATCCGTCGAATTTTGTCGTCAATCTATTGGTTTAAATTTTTGTTACCATTATCCCTTTCTACAAATTTGTCAGGTACTGCTTAATTCGCAAGAATTTATTTTTTTAATATCAATTTGACAGTTTTGTCATTAAAATTCGTGATAAAAACAACTTGTTTTTACAGAAAGCTTTCACTGCAATTTGTTAATACGATATATTTACATGACGTCCAACAAACCATAAATAAATATGTATTTAATACCTTTCTTCTTACAAATGATTTCATTTCTACATTTCTAATGATCTATCTCGATAATCTTGACATTGGCCGTCATACAAAAAATGAAATAACCGGAGTTTAGACGATTAAAAAAGTTTTGACTGACTTAACAAGCGGACACAATTAATAGCTACTGCTTTTGAAACTTTCGCCTCGTATTGTAGAACTATTTTAATAAAAAATGTCAATTGGAATTAACAGCAAGTAGTGATGGATGTTAATTTATGATAAAGAAATTCGGGAGTGGCGTAAATGGTAGATTTAAATCAGAAGATTGATAAAGGTATTATTATAAACTCATTAGTACATATTATTATAGACGATTAGATTGGAAAAAAGTGAAATTTAATGTGAACGCGTGCGAAGCTTTTAGGATCGCGCTAGCAAAGATACTGATTTTATGAGAAACTTATGGTTTTTGGGCAGAAATCCAGTTTCTATAATCGACAAATTTCAATAATTAAAATTTTAATTTATTCACAGTAAATTTAATAGATCTGTAGCCTGGTTTGAAGACGAAGATGTAGAGACGTGAATTGTGATATATATGTCTGTTTTGTTGATTACCAAAAAGCGTTCGATATAATAAAACATGACGAACTGATAAAAAATTTAATTCAATTGGTCTAGACAGCAGAGATCGCCGTATAATAAACAATATCTATTACGAACAAACTGCAACTGTTAGAGTTGGGATCAGTTAACGGACCATATAAAGATAAAAAGAGGTGTACGACAGGGATGTATATTGTCCCCATTATGGTTCGATACATATTCAGAGCACATTATTAACCTAGCACTAACGGATCTAGACGAGGAAATACTTATAAAAGGAGAACGATTGAACAACATAAGATACGCTGATGTTACTGTCATTTTTGCAGACAGTCTTGAAGGTCTGCAAACCCATGTCTCCAGGGTGGCAGGTGATCTGCATGGGATTCGTGAAGGTCCCTAATATTCGATTATATTGGTCCAAAAATTACCTTTATAACAATAAGTTTATCTCCTCAATTATGACTAGGGACAGATTTTTGTTAATTCTACGGTTTCTACATTTTCAAAATAACGACGGTATACTAGAAAGCAACGATAAATTATACAAAATCAGACAGGTTTTAGACTTACTTAATGACAGATTTATGAAAATCATTACTCTATAGTGTATTTTTATGTATGAGAGAGTAATAAAACAATAAATTATGTATGCAAATCCCTAAACTGTTGATACGGGTGACTCAATGAAAAACAGATATTTGTCAACAAGTTTACAGAAGTATATAGGAAAACAATTTTAAATTGAGTATGACCACCAGGTATAAAGGTTGGAGCAGAATAAAATACAATAGTTGTGAGGGTTACTAATCCCTAAATAAGGTTGCCAGTGTCGGAGTGATGGAGGTTAACAGGTACTAATGAATTTGCAAGAAATGTAAGATGTTTATTTTATTGGTTATATATAACCAATAAAAGTTTAATAAGCACCTACCTATTTGCAAAATAAAGTTTAATTCTTTAGATAAAATAAAACGTTTTATTTTCTCTGAAATGAGTGCATTCCACGAAGTAAGGGTTTCAACAATCAAACATTTAATTCTTTAAATCCAGGAATCTACGACAGTAATTGACTAGATAATTACCTTCTAAACTTATTCCACAGAAAATGTGATAGTGGGTTTTTCCATTTTGTAGGAAGGTCCAAGTGGCGTATTCAAAATTTCTAACAGTTCAGTAAAAGTAGGTACTTAAGTTGCAAGGTGCAGTTTATTGTGCATACTAGTGTTATGGAAAATTGGAAGTGCCGTGTAAACGCCGAAAAATTGGTCCTTTAACAGTTAATGAAAAAACATTAATATTTAATTGTTTTAAATCATTTACAGACAAACGTTTATGTGAAAGTTTTGATGAGACCGTTGAGTTAGTTAGCAGTACACTTGGTGTTGGGAAATCTACGATTTACAGAGTTATTAAAGAAGAGAAATGTGGTAGTTTTCAAATGCTACGTAATGCTCCAGGGAAACCAAAATTTCAAATAGAATATCATTTTAAAGAAGGACTTCGACGGAAAGTGCATGAATTCTTCTTTAGACAAGAATTTCCAACATTGGATAAAGTTCTTGTCTCAGTTCAAGATGATAAGGTTTACCCAGAAATGAGTCGAAGTACGTTATGGAAACTTTTAAAAGAAATAGGCTTTCGCTAGAAAAAGAATCCCAGAAAGTCTATTTTATTAGAAAGAAGCGATATTGTCATATGGAGAAGACATTTTCCAAGAACCATAAAGGAAATGAGAAACCAAAAAAGAAAAATATTTTATCTTGATGAAACATGGATCAACGAGGGTCATACACCAAATAAATTTTGGCAGGATGAAACTGTTACAAGTCAAAGGCACGCTTTTGTAAATAACTTATCTACTGGTTTAAATCCACCATCAGAAAGAAACGCAGGCTGATAATAGTACACATTGGCAGTTCAGACGGTTTTGTTAAAGGTGGTTTATTAACTTTTGAATCAACTCGTACCGGTGACTACCATGAAGACATGAACGCTGATGTCTTTCAAGAATGGTTCGAACAAATGATAGATCTTCTTCCTAAGAACTGTGTAATAGTAATGGATAATGCAAGTTATTGCACTCCAGACTTATAGAAGGACTGCCCACAACCAAGTGGTTAAAAAAGACTTGCAGAATTGGCTGAGTTCAAAAAATATTATGTACCATCCCGGATCTATAAGAAAGGAACTTTATTCGTTGTGTGCCCTTCATAAAGAAAAATTTAAAAAATACGAAATTGATTGACGAAATTGCCAAAAATCGTGGAATGACAGTACTTAGATCCCCACCATATCATTGTGAATTAAACCCGATTGAACTGGTATCGGCACAGATAAAGAGTAAAGTTTCAAGAAAAAATACCACTTTTAAAATTCAAGATGTTAAACAGTTGTTTTTGGAGGCCGTAAATAATGTAAAACCTGAAAACTGGGAAAAGGCAGTAAATCACATTATTAAAGAAGAGGAAAAAATGTGGAAGCTGGACAATATTACTGATAAAATGATCGAGCCAGTTATTATAAATCTTGGTTCTGAAAGTTCATCTTCTGAATCTGATTTGGATTTGTAACAAGTAGCTGTAAGTTTTATATTAATATTTTTACTCATCTATATAACTTACCTTAGACGGTTTTAAAAACTCTTTTTCTCTTTTGTAATTTTTAAAAATTAAAAAAAATGTGAATTTTTTAAAACCCTTTTTAATGTAGGCCAGTCAGTTCTAATATAGTGTGTGATAAAAGAGGTCACTTTTGTTTACATACACATAACACTTTATAACACTGAAATAATTCATTTATTTTTTACAATTATTCAAAGTAATTTTTCAATTAATCTTGAGCACGCCCATGGAGTGGTCGGAGATACCAGTTAAAATTATGCTAATTACTCTCTCGTTCATAAAAATAAACTATAGGACGGAATGTAGTCATAGACGAAAGTATGGTACCATGGCGTGGTCGTTTGAGTATGCGGCAATATATAAAAAACAAACGCCATAAATATGGCGTTAAATTATATAAACTATGTACCGTCAGTGGATTTACACATAAAGTGATGGTTTACTGTGAAAAAAAAAACAATATGATAAACAAAAGCCATTCTCAGAAAGTTGTGCTGACCTTAATGAATAGCTTGTTAGATGCCCGACGAACTTTATATACTGATAACTTTTATTCGGGCATTCCTCTTGCAAAAGATCTATTAGATCGCCAAACTTTTTATTGTGGTACTCTTAGAAGCAATCGAAACGGTATTCCAAAGGGAATAGTTCAAAAGAAACTAAAGAAAAATGAAATAATTGGCATCAAAAATAAGAACAATATAAAGGTAATCCGTTGGCAAGACAAAAGATCGGTATTAATGTTATCCAGTAAACTGAGCATACTCTAAACTTCTGCACTACGGGCAAGAAACAGAGATTAAAACCAAGGTAGGAACCAGTGGAATATATTTTTAAACCGCAAGTTATCCAAGACTACAACAAAGCTAAAAAAGGTGTAGATTACAGTGACCAAATAGCAGCTCATTATTCTTCCTCACGAAAAGGTCTTAAGTGGTATCGTAAGGTAGTCTTCGAACTAATCTTTGTTGCTACAATAATCAACAGCTGGATTATCTATAATAAAACAAACATCGAAAACAAGATACCAATGCTAACATTTCGTGAACAGTTAGCATTACAACTTTCAAATCAAAATGAGTGTATTTCTGAAACCTACTTATCAAAACGAAAACATTGTCTGCAACGAGAAGAAGATCCTGGTAGAAAACGTAGACGAAATTGCGTTGATTGTTACAAGAAGTTGAGACAGACTATGAAAAGTAAGGAAGCTGACAAGAAGGTGACCAAAGTAAACACTTTTTGTGAAAATTGCCAAAAGAAATCGGCTTTGTGCTTAACTTGTTTTAATGATAGACATATCTAATTATTAATTACTATTTCAATTATTATATATTTTTGTACACTTTAATATTACTTCAAATAAAAATTGATCATTTAATTTATTTTTTAAAAGTAAAATATTTCAAATTGCGACATAAGTATCAGTATATTTTTTATATACTGTAAATACTTTACGGGACATCGGAATCTGGTGCTATGTCTGGCAGAAATGGATTAGAGCGTTTACTATGAGATGGCAGTGTTAGATTCACGGTAATTTCAAACACAAAGTCACAGAAACCATTTATTTATAGATATGTTTACCAGACCCATAGGTCTGGTATCGTCCGAACAGTAGACAGTGTTACCAGATACAGGGATCTGGTAACGTCAATAAATGTTACTGACAAATTTAATGCCGTCGTGAACGTGTTCACATAGCACGTTCCATGGCTCGTTGTGAAACTTTGAGTTTATTCGCAGATTTTTGCGTGAGTGTTAAAGTCTCTGCTCCATAAGTTTGTACAGGTAAAAAACATTGGTTATAAACCTTTCGCTTGAGACACAAGGGAATTGAACTTTTTAGAATATGGCTTAATTTGCCAAATGCTGCCCAAGTTAGGCCTATTCGCCTCTGTATTTCATGTGTTTGATTGTCTCTGCTTATTTTGATTTCGTGTCCCAGATATTTGTAAGTGTCTGTTTGTTGTATGGTAATATTGTCAATAGTTATATTTCCACTCATTACGAGATTTGTTATAAGTTTAGTTTTCTCAAAGTTTATCTTTAATCCTGCTCTTTCAGACAGACTTTTAAGCGAATGCATCATAGAAACTGTTTCTTGTAAATTATCTGCGATTAATACAACATCATCTGCAAATCTTAGGTGATTTAATCTTTCTCCATCTATATTGATGCCCATATCTTGCCATTGAGTGCTTTTAAATATTGACTCTAGAGCTGCCGTGAACAAATTTGGTGAAATGTTGTCTCCTTGTCTAACTCCTCGACCTAAGCTGAATTTTTCTGTGTCTTCGTGTAGTCGTATACTTGATGTAGCGTTCTCGTAGATGTTTTTGATTAGTGTCGTGTACCTGTAAACTATTCGGCTTTGATTTAGGGCTTCCAGTATTGTTCCAAACTGTACAGAATCAAAAGCCTTCTCGTAATCGACAAATGCAAGAACCAGTGGTATGTTGTACTCGATGCACTTTTCTATTAAGATCTTTATGGTATGCAAATGGTCATTTGTGCCATATCCTGCCCTGAAGCCTGCCTGTTCTTTGGGCTGATAGAAATCAAGTTTAGGTGTTAGCCTCTTTGTTAAGATTTTCATAAAGAGTTTGTACATATGTGTTAAGAGGCTGATGGGTCTATAATTTTCTAATTTAGTAATATCGCCTTTTTGTGTAACAAGACTATTACTGCATTGTTCCAGTCTTTTGGAATCGTACGCGCATGTAAGCATTTATTGAACAGTTCGCTTACTGATTTTAATAAAATTTCTCCACCTGCTTCTATTGCCTCGATAACGAGTCCATCATCACCAGGCGATCGATGGTTCTTCATTTCCTTTAAAGCTGCTCTTACTTCTGACACAGTAATGGGTAAAAGTATTTCCGATCCCTGATTTATGAGAGTCTTTACTCGTGTCGGAAAATTGTCTTGTGGTCTTTGGCTGGTATAGAGGTCTTTATTTGTACTGGAGCTGTACTAATGTTAAGGAAATTTGATAGTTTATCTGCTAAGTCATGATGTTATTTTTGTTATGAAAAGAGGTCTTTATAAAACTCTCTGGTTATTTTCAGAATGTTTTGTTTATTTGTTGTTGCCTTTCCGTCTTTATCTCTCAGCTTGTATATTTCTTTTTTACTTTGTGTGAGTTTTCTGTTCATTATCTTTAAACCTTGGTTCTCCTCTACTGTTTGAGTAATTACATTAGTATTATATCTTCTTACATCTTTTCTAGTTTCCGCTGAAATTCTTTTATTTAGTTTTTTACATTCTTCTTTGTTTCCCTTTTCGTTCTCGCTTAGGTTTCGTCGTATTTAATCATTTCACTTTTGGTGTCATTTTTTTTGCAAAATTTGAGTTGTGCATTTCTAACCGAGTCTGTTATTAATTTATTGTGATCGTCGATACTTAGAGGTACGTCGATAAAATTTAATACAAAAAAAATAATATAAATTATAAAAAAAACATTTTGTTTAAATAACTAAACACCAAAGATTTTGTCTATTAGATTTTCGAAGAGAATTTTAGAGCAATTGCCTATCCTATTTACCAATTAATTACGCTAATGACATTTTCCGCATACCCATATTCAAATATATTACATAATCTTTGGGTTAACGGCTTTACGAAACGTGTTCCTCTTTAATAGCATGTCGGTCGCATGGTCTACCGGCGAAAATTTTAAATTCGTCGATACCCACCCACAATTATCGAAGGAGGAAATTCAGAATTACCTAATATACGTTTTAATCCTCCTGCCGGTGTGACTAATACAAACAAGAATGTATAAATTATTTGCAATTGGAAGCAGAGGCGATGCACCAATACGGAGATTTCATAAACTTCGTATTGGCACATTGAGTAAAGATAATTTAATGTATTGCCTTTGTTACTATGGTCAACTGTTTAACTAATAATACATATATCTACTTCTTCTTCTAGAGGTTCCATCTCCTATTAGAGGTTGGAAATCATCATCGCTATTTTAATTTTATTGGCCGCGCTTCTGAATAATTCTAATGAGCTGCAACCGAACCACCCTCTCAAATTTCTTAGCCAGAATATTTTGCGTCGTCCCGGTTTTGTCTTCCCTTGCATAATTAACCTAAGTAATATGAACTTCTCGCCCCTCATTCTATGACCCAGATATTGAATCTTTCTAATTTTTACAGTTTTTATAACCTAACATTCTTTCTTCATTTTTTGTAACACCTCTATATTAGTTACTTTTACAGTCCACGATATTCTGTGGATTCTTCTGTAGCACAACATCTCAAAGGAGTTTAATTTTTTGATTTCAGACTCTTTTATTGTCCTCGCTTCCATGCCGTATAGTAAAGTAGAAAAAACGTAACAACGTAGCATTCTTGTGCGAATCTCTAAATTAAGGTTACGGTTGCAAAGTAAGTTCTTTAATTTTATGAACGTGTTTCTTGCCATTTCTATTCTAGATCTGATTTCTTTTGTTTGATCTCCATCTTCGGTTAGTCACGTTTCTTAATATTTATATGTTGTTAAGCTTTCGATCATTGTATTATTGATGATCAGGTTATCTACATTTTGTGTTTTTTTTTGAGAATATCATTGATTTAGTTTTCTTGATATTCATTTTCAGTCCGTACCTTTCACATGCATTTTATACATGTATTATGAACTGTAAATCTTTTATGTCACTTGCAAATATAACCGTATCGTACGAATATCTAATATTATAAATGCTATTTTCGTTGACCAAAATACCTTCCACAATATTCAATAAAGCTTCTTAAAATATTACTTCACTGAAGACGTTGAATAAGAGTGGTGAAAGTATGTACCCTTGTCGAACTCCTCTAAGTATATTTACTTCCTCTGTCAGTTCTTCTTCGACTCTTATTCTTGCTTTCTCATTTTGATACAGATTCGATATAATTTGTAGATCTCTACTATCTATGTTTTTGGTCTTGAGAATACTTAAAGCTTTTTATGTTAAACTCTGTCAAAAGCTTTTTTAAAATCTATGAAGCAAGCATATATGTCCTGATTCATATCCATCATACGTATACAAGGATACCTGCCGAGTGTCCATACCGTTTCGGAAACCAAACTACTTATCACCAGTTATCTCCTTACAAAGTTTATATATCGATACTCTAATTCGCAAACCGGCTAACTCCACTTGAACACATTTTTCAGGAGAGACATAATAGTATATTACATAACGAGAGTTGTAAAAAGCTTATTACATGCGAGTAAAAAAGTTGCGCGCGAGCCGCATAGCGGCAAGCGCCACGCCGTACTTTTACAAGCATGTAATAAGCTTACAACTCAAGTTGTTTACTATACTTTTTCTACGATTATTTTCATTTATAAAAATAAAACGTATAACAAGTAACTTTTATTTATTTAACAATATTCGGGAACAATTTAAATTAAACATTTATTTTTAATAATTAAGTAAAATTTGGGCAATTATTTATATAAAGTTCGTCTTAAACAGTGACCTGTGTACATTTTGGGATCTGGTAACTTTAAATATTCGGCTATTTGTTCAGAAACACTGCCTATTTTGTTTAACCCTACCACCTGTTTCGTATATTTTCTCTTTGATAATTAAGAAAAAATTGATTTATTTGCGGATCAATCTGTAGTCATATTTCTATAATATAGTTTGCAGATTTTATAGAAATTTTCGGAAGTAACGAAAGATCTACATATTTTGGTTTTCGTATCAGGAATTTTAACCAATAATATGGTACTTAAATCATCAATGTCACAAATTTGAAGATTTTTTCCTACAAGCTCCACATATTCCAATAATTGCGAGAATCTTACAATAAAAGTATTATAAATAGGCACATTTATGTTATACTTTTAAATAACATACCTTTATTAACAAGTACTGTAGATCAGGAGCTCCATTTAAAAAAAGTTTTATTTCATCAGGATGTAAAATTTTAGATTTTTTGTTTTTAAAACCTCATGATTGCCTTTTTAGATAAGCTCGCAATGTCGGGTAATTTTTAATATTAACATTATTTTCCAAAGTTATAACACTTCTTAGCATAGAATATATTGCCCCTAATGAGGATGGTTTAAATTTCTTAGCGATTTCTCCAAAATTAGCCAAAAATACGTTTTCAGAAAATGGATTTACATTATTTGTTGTACGTCAATCCATAAATTGCTGATATCTTTTCATCGCAGCTAACTGCATAATATTGGGTGGTGTGCTGCTAAATTCATCGTCACTATTCGATGAACTCATTTTATTTATCTGTATTTATAATTTTTATTCTGTCAAAATAACGTCTGTGAATCCGTTTCCATAATAACTCGACCAACTGACTTACAAGGGTTATGTGATATTACACATTGAATATAAATTCAATTGAAAGTAATTTACAGACCTTTACATACACTGAAAATACCAATGTTCAAAAGGAACACACCGTACAGTTTACGTCATCTCACCATTCACCACGTATTATTGAACAACCGCCAAACTCGGATAAGGGTATAGTTATAGTATACATATATAGTATGTATATGTATATACAGTGCTAGTCAAAAGTCCGTTCCCCCCTCGTATCTTTTGAACGGTTATTGTTATAATAGTGAAATTTGGAGGGAGGTAATAAACAGACGTAGGCTTCTCAACTAGTCATAACAGGTGACGTAATAGTGACAGATGACGCAATAGTGACTGATGACGTAACAGCGCCACTGTGACAGATAATTTTAAATGGGACCTTATGGCAAGTGATACATCGTTTGAAAGGTATTGAAAATACCTATTCAGTTATAATAATTTTGTTTGAGTTTAAGCTAATTTAGATAAATAAATTAAATAAATACTAAAATTGTAGCTTCTCATTTAATTGATAAATATTTAATAACCAGTTCTTATAGTAAGCGTTCAAAATGTGCTCCATCTACTTCCTGACACTAATGCATCCTATTTGTAAACTCTTGCCGTACTCGTTCAAATGTGTCGGGGGAAATTGTCCTACATTGTTCAACAATTCGTTCTTTGAAAATGTCAATATTGTCGGTTGCTGCAGCGTAAACTTTAGATTTTAAGAATCCCCACAGAAAAAAATCTAATGGTGTGAGGTCCGGTGACAGAGCTGGCCATTCTTTCGTACTTCGTCGTCCAATCCATCTACCACGATATTCCTCATCTAGGTAATGTCTTACTGCACCATAATGGTGTGCAGGGGCACCATCTTGTTGAAACGTTATTTCCAAGTTACCGAATTCATCTGGATTATCCTCCAGAATTTCAAGTATTAATGGTTTAATTACATTTTGTAACATCTCTAGATACACTTCACCGGTTAAATTAGTATTGCTAAAAACAGGCCCAACTATGTGGTTTCCCAAAATACCTACCCAAACATTTTTTTTTTTTAATGGAGTATGTGTTTCACGAAAGACGTGAGGATATGTGTCACTCCCAATACCTGACATTGTGTGTGTCTTAACATTTCCATTGAGAGAAAAAGTACTATTGTCACTAAAACAAATTGTTTTTATGTAATTGGGCTGTTGGTTAATTTTATTGGACACATTTCCACAGAATTCTAGTCTTCGGTTGGGGTCATCATCTGAAAGTTGGTGCACAATGTTTAATTTGTATGGATGAAATTTGTTTTGAGCCAACACTCAGTGTATTTTGTCTTTTGACTAATTCAATTTTTTTGTCATCACTAATTGTTGGTCGACCAGATCGTTTGACATCTTGAACACTACCTGTTTGTTTAAACTTCCGAAGAAGCTTTCTCAAATAAGATCTCGATATAGGGCGATCGGGGTACCTCTCATTAAAAAGACGTTCCGCTGCATGGAAATTATTTTCACATTCACCAATTTATCACAGCTGCTATTTTGTCGGCTGCAGTACGTACCATTCTGCCTTTGTAAAAATTTAAACGTCTCGTTAAACAATAATTAAACTAAATATAAACTAAGAACAACTAACTAAAAACAACTTGACTAAACTTAGATTGACCAAACTAAGTAGAAACAGAAACTAAATATTGGGCTATAAACGCTTTTGCAAACTAAAATCAACTAGAGAATTGAGAAACGTCAACTTTTTTTGCCAAATAACTAAAGGCTGACGTTAGAATTAAATGCCAAATTAGAATTTGAGTATTTATTTAATTTATTCGTCAAAAGCATATTAAATCCAAACAAAATTACGATGATTGAATAGGTATATTAAAATAATTGTAGTTTTGCCTTCGTTCGCCTTTTGCTAATTGTCAAAAAAGTTTACGTTGACGTAAAAACAATTAGAGAATTGAAAAACGTCAACTTTTTGACAAGTAACCAGAGGCGGAGGTTTTAATATATATTAATTAAATGCGAAACTACAATTTTAGTATTTATTTAATTTATTTCTCAATGTGTACCATTTCAAGGAAAAGTCGATTTTTATAATTATCAATTTGTTCTAATATTTTTACATTATTAAAGTCAAAGTTATGTCCTGTCTTAGAACAAATTGATAATTATAAAAATCGACTTTTCCTTGAAATGGTACACATTAATAAAACTCCAGAATCTATCAATTATAAGACAGACACCAACCATTTAAGTAATATCTACTGTAATATACTAAACAATATATAATATGATAGATCTTCATATCAGTATCTAACAACATCAGACCAATAACTGACTATGTACCATCAATTACATTTTATAGATCAATTTACCATGTTCCTGATTCTTTCTCAATATTCTACTTTTGCACCTTATTATATGGATAATACTGTCACAATATGTAATTGTTTATTAAAACTTATTCGCTAAAAATTGTACAATGGGAATTCACTCTATAAAATATTGCGGTTACCATAACTCCCAAATAAATTAAATCAAAAAAATGTCATTTATCTAATTGGATATGTTATCAAAATTTAAAATTTTTAATCTTAAGTTGTAAGTATTGAAATATTCATTTGTTTACATATAATAATTATAATAAATTTACAGTTTTCTCCTGAAGAAGTCACAAAATCGTGACGAAATATTGAGAAATAACAAATAGAGTTTTATTTCACACAGACCAATTGCTGAGACTACAAATCATATTTAACACAGTACGGTCGAGAATAATTTGATAAATATATATATATATATATATATATATATATATATATAATATATATATATATATATTGCACCTGAGTGCAATGCAAATATACTTTACTTAATTTTTCGTTGTTAAGATGTTTTCATATTATATTAAGTTTCAAAATTTGACATACATTCAAAATGTTTTATAGTGTTCCCAACCTTACGCAATGTGAAGTCTTTTGTTGTCTTTATTGCCATTATCGAATACTTTTACTTGATAATTTTTTAAATTACTATCTGGTTAAAATTTTACTAGAAACAATAATTATTATATACAAACCATCGTAATTAGCTAAAAAGTAATCGTATCTTAATTAACTTTTGTAATAAATAAATTACTAAAATACTTTTGACCATGTACCATATTTCACACAAATTGTGCTCGTCACAAAAATAGTGGGAAATTTAAGAAATATCTTTAATGGGATAAGATAGTATCGTCTTGGACTGTAAAATAAAATTATGACAAAGAAGAATCGTTGTTCACAAGATACCTTACGACATCTTTAACTGTTTGGATCTTTCAGATTTTCAGAAAATATTAATTTATTTTAATTATTGAATTTCTTCTGCTGCCTTAATTAATAAAAACTCTTTACTCAATTAATAGTATTGTTTTGAAGCTATTTTCTTATGGCATTGTAAATTAATTACTATTTAACTGGGAATAAGCCACAATTAAAGAGAAAAATACGTTTATTGACGTTTCAATTTCCACTTCGGAAATCGTTCTCAAAATACAAACAGTAAATTAAACAAATTTTGTTTTTTGTTACATAGTGAAAAATTCTTCTAATAATTTAATTTTATCTGACTCATTTATATTGACAATTCAGACATACATTATGCATTTTAAAGTAGACGACTTTAAAATGATATTGCCAATATTGTTGAGTTGCGCTCCTGGACGACTTTACTTATAAGATAGTTCATTCGATTACATGAAATCAACTTTAACTTGAGAATATCCGTCAGAAAAAAATCATAGCATGTAATTCGTCTTTAAAAAGACAAACACATGACATGATGACAGTAAAATTCTCCTGTTAGTGATTCCATAGTAAATTATGAGGGAAAAACCAGGAAAAAAACCTCATAATACTATCCCGATATTGTAAGTATTTGTTCGTGAATTTAGTTTACCTTCAACAAACATCAAAATTCTGATTTTATATGTTACGTTATTTAAAAAACATAAATGATGTATCCTCTATATGTTACTGACTTACTAATACTGGTATTTTCTTATTAATAACTTCCTCTTTCAATATTGGTAACCAGATCCTACTACATTCTGCCGAGGAATTTGCGACACAATTGGCCTCATTTAGCATAATTCGAGCCGCTTCTTTGATTTTTCTTTTTTTACCATCCGTTTCTTTTAGGACTACATTTGAATTATTCCATTGAACCCTATGTTCATTATTCCATGCGTGTTTACATATTTGAGATCTATCAAATTCTCTATTTTTAATATAAGATTGATGTTCACTTATTCTAACATTTAATGGCCTTGATGATTCACCTAAATAAAACTGATCGCATTCACAAGGTATTTTATAAATGCAATTCTTTGTCCTTTCTTGTTGATTATTAGTTTGGTTTTGGACAAAATAGATCTCAACGTGTTTGTTGTTTTGAATGTTGTTGAAATGTTGAATTTATTTCCTATCCTTTTAAGTTTTTCTGATAGTCCTTTTATGTACGGTATTGTTATTTTTCTCATATTATTCCTTGTGTATGCTGTAGGATCTCGTTCTAAGTTGTTCTGTTCTATTCGATCGATTGTATATTATATTATATTATTTATAAATAAGGAATTTTCAACAATCGATCGAATAGAACAGAACAACTTAGAACGAGATCCTACAGCATACACAAGGAATAATATGGAAAAATAACAATACCGTACATAAAAGGACTATCAGAAAAACTTAAAAGGATAGGAAATAAATTCAACATTTCAACAACATTCAAAACAACAAACACGTTGAGATCTATTTTGTCCAAAACCAAACCTAACAATGAACAAGAAAGGACAAAGAATTGCATTTATAAAATACCTTGTGAATGCGATGAGTTTTATTTAGGTGAATCATCAAGGCCATTAAATGTTAGAATAAGTGAACATCAATCTTATATTAAAAACAGGGAATTTGATAGATCTCAAATCTGTAAACACGCATGGGATAATGAACATAGGGTTCAATGGAATAATTCAAATGTAGTCCTAAAAGAAACGGATGGTAAAAAAATAAAAATCAAAGAAGCGGCTTTAATTATGCTAAATGAAGCCAATTGTGTCGCAAATTCCTCGGCAGAATGTAGTAGGATCTGGTTACCAATATTGAAAGAGGAAGTTATTAATAAGAAAATACCAGTATTAGTAAGTCAGTAACATATAGAGGATACATCATTTATGTTTTTTAAATAACGTAACATATATAAAATCAGAATTTTGATGTTTGTTGAAGGTAAACTAAATTCACGAACAAATACTTACAATGTCGGGATAGTATTATGAGGTTTTTTTCCTGGTTTTTCCCTCATAATTTACTATGGAATCACTAACAGGAGAATTTTACTGTCATCATGTCATGTGTTTGTCTTTTTAAAGACGAATTACATGCTATGATTTTTTCTGACGGATATTCTCAAGTTAAAGTTGATTTCATGTAATCGAATGAACTATCTTATAAGTAAAGTCGTCCCAGGAGCGCAACTCAACAATATTGGCAATATCATTTTAAAGTCGTCTACTTTAAAATGCATAATGTATGTCTGAATTGTCAATATAAATGAGTCAGATAAAATTAAATTATTAGAAGAATTTTTCACTATGTAACAAAAAACAAAATTTGTTTAATTTACTGTTTGTATTTTGAGAACAATTTCCGAAGTGGAAATTGAAACGTCAATAAACGTATTTTTCTCTTTAATTGTGGCTTATTCCCAGTTTAATAGTAATCAATTAATAGTAGTAAGTTTTAGATAAAATTTAATCTTATTCACCAATAATTTTGTTTAGGGCGATACACTGATTTTAACATCCTTCTAACAGTTACAATTTTCTCTTCTTTTAACCGATTTGCCTTTCACAATGACCTCATTTGTTTTAGATCCGTTTCCTTGGAAAACTGTTTCAAATACTTCTTTTTTATAGTACCTACATAAGTTGGGTTACGTTAGTTTAAAGAGATAAATAATAAATATCTCTCTTAATCTCTCTTAAAGCGAAATAGTTGTCAGCGGTAATATTTCGCTTAGTGCCCTCTACTGTCTTGGATAGTCAGATAACACATTGAGCAGACTTGGAAAGCTTTAGTTCTTCTTCTGAGGGTCAAGTTCAACATTATGATTATTCTTTGATAGTATACAAGGCAATTATCGAACACAGTGATTAATTAAATCTTGCCCAAGTACTTTCGATCAATAGATCATCTTCAGGGGCATCTGAAATAAGCCAAGAAACGTTTTTTAATAAGAAGTAAAATAATTCACTTGGATAAAAAACTCCAAGTTTGTGGTTAAAAAAAGTTTTTATGTGATAAACGTTTATAGACTTACTTCGTCAGTTGTGGGCTATCCGACATGAGTAGAATGTTATTAAAGTAAAATTGGACATAACAATAGAATACACAAAGACAAACAAACACTTTAAAATTTTTAAAGGAGAAGCTACATGTTATACAGAAACAGAGACAGAATGGCTCCCGGTCTAGCGGAAATGTTGAGATGACAAGTGACAAATGACAGCTTGTAAAGGGGAGTTATGTGATCTGCACCTTTCAAAATTCTATGAAACTAAATATTGACCAAAGGTCCAACTGACATTACTATAGGAAATCAACTGATGAAATATAAAATTAGTATATTTTTTATGGAGATTAAATAATCCAAATCTCACACTCAAACCTGTCTATAATAATTAGGATGTTAGTTTGAGAGCGATTGAAGTTGACATTAAATATGAATGTAAGATAAGACTAAACATTATATTAGACA
Organism: Diabrotica balteata; assembly: GCA_918026665.1. Taxonomy (NCBI): domain Eukaryota; kingdom Metazoa; phylum Arthropoda; class Insecta; order Coleoptera; family Chrysomelidae; genus Diabrotica; species Diabrotica balteata. Next base: position 12,570,657 of record OU898284.1, read on the forward strand.
GTGGATGGTTGACTACAATAAAATGGTCCACCAAGCACTATCAGTACTGTAAAAATAAAAATCTGAATATGCAGTTAAATTACTAAAAGTTAAAATCAAAATTGAAAGCAAAATATATAAGTGAGTTATAATCCAAGTAGTTCAGTTGAATCCACAGTCAATGGAAGAACTTTAAAATAATATTGAAATGCTCAGTGCATGAAGTCTAAACAGTCGAGCTGGGTCTTCTACGAGGTGAAGCTGTAATAAAGTTTTTAAATATAGGATTAAATTTAGTACAATTTAAATTAATTTGAGTATTAAGACAGTGAGAATTTTCATTTGTTTCCCTTGTAATCTCCAAATCTTCCAATAAATCCAACTCAAGATAGTTTTTCTTTCTACTAATGTCATGTAAGATAGATGAACCAGAATTGATGTTACAATTATGGTTGCTGGATACTAAGTGTTGACCAAAACTTGAAGAATTTGGTCTTTTCAAATGTTCAGAGACTCTAGTGGATAACTTTCTGATGGTTCTACCTCCATAAGAGGCATCACAATCATCACATTTTAATTTGTAAATACACTTTTATCAAGTGTATTCATCCTATCTTTGGTGTTGATTAAGAAGGAACCTAAAGTGTTATGTGATTTAAAGGAAATTTTGATGTTGTCAATTGTAGAAATAAAAAGTTTAGATATTTTATTGGAAATGCTACTAATATAAGTGAAGGAGAAATATCTGATGGTATCTGAAGCATTAGGTTGAAAAAACTGTGATGAATATGCAAGCTTTTCTGCAATTTTTAGTTTAGCTCTATTTAGAAAGTTATGATTATGATTATTGGCTTAAGAACTATTGTGTTCCACGAAGGTATATACCATCCGTAATTAGAATAAAATTTGGACACGCATGTTATCCTAGTCATCTGGCAAAACCAAAAATCGTATATTATGTAGAGTCAAAACGAAGGAGATTTTAATCACATTTTCTTTGAATGTAAAAATTATATGAAACAAATGAAAGATCTATATACCAAACCATCCTTTTAATCGCTCCCCCTTGGATGGTCAAAAAACCATTCCTAGACATAAGTTTAACAAAGACTAGTAATCAAATTAATGCTTTCTCTATGGTTAAATAATTTACAGTAAGATTAATAAGTACCAGAATTATCAACATATTATACTGATGCCTCCAAATCAGAAAAAGGAGTTGGATGTGCCTTCATACACAACGACTACACTGCTTCATTCAAATTTTAGGACAGTATATCATCATCATCATCCAGCCAAATTTTCACATCCATTGTTGGATATAGGCCTCCTCCAAACGTCTCCAGTTCTCTCTATCTCTAGCTGCTGCAATCCAGTTTGTTTCTATCCTCCTTAGGTCGTCGGTCCATCGGGTGGGTGGTCTGCCTCGACTTCGCTTGTCGGCTCTTGGTCTCCACTCCAATAATCTCTTCGTCCATCTTCCGTCTTCCATTCTAGCAACATGTCCAGCCCACCTCCACTTTTGTTTATTGATTCGCAGTATAATATCGTCTACGCCAGTTCGTCGGCGTATCTCCTCATTTCTTACGCGATCTTTCAAGGTCAGGCCCAGCATTGATCTCTCCATTCGCCTTTGTGTTACCCTCAGTTTTTCGGCAGTAGCTTTCGTTAAAGTTAAGGTCTCTGCTCCGTAGGTCAAGACTGGTAAGATGCATTGGTTAAATGCCTTCCTTTTCAGGTGAATTGGAATATTTGTTTTAAAAATGTCTCTCATCCGTCCATATGCCGCCCATCCCAACATGATTCTGGTTATTCTAATTTCATGACCCAAGTATGTGTATTTATCGATTAATTCTAGCTTGTTGTTATTGATCTGTATCTCTTCGCTGGGAACCATATTGGTCATCATTTTGGTTTTCTCGAAATTTATCTCCAGCCCAGTTTCTTGTAGTAGTCATTCAGTTCTTGGAGCATGTCTTTGATCTCTCCCAGATTATCTGACAGAAGCACGATATCGTCCGCAAAACGTAGATGGTTTAATCTTTCTCCATCGATGGATATTCCTTTCTGTTGCCATGTTAGTTTTTTAAATGCATACTCAAGAACGGTAATGAACAGCTTTGGTGATATGGTATCACCTTGCCTGACTCCCCTTTTTATCTTTATTTTATTAGTTGCAGAATATAGACTTATGGTTGTTGTGGCATTTTCATATATATTTTTAATTATATTACAATATCTGTGGTCGATCCTGCAATCTTGTAGTGCTCTGAAGATGGACGGTAGTTCCACTGTATCAAACGCCTTTTTAAAGTCTACAAATATCAATGCCAAGGGACGGTTATATTCGTTAGTTTTTTCTATTATGGTTTTTATTCACTGCAGGTGATTGTTTGTGCCGTAATTAGGAAGGAAACCAGCTTGTTCCCGATGTTGGTAAAAATCCAGCTTTGTCTCTAATCTATTCGTTATTATTCGGGTGTATAATTTATAAAGATGGTTAAGGAGACTGATTGGTCTGTATCTTTCCAGGTCTGCTACATCTCCCTTCTTGTGTAAGAGTACAGTTATTGAATTATTCCACTTTGTTGGGATATTTTGATTCCATAGGCATAGATTAAAGAGCTTTTGAATTTTGGCTATCAGTACTGAGCCTCCTATCTTTATCGCTTCAGTGACGACACCGTCCTCCCCCGGAGCTTTGTTATTCTTCATCTTTTTTAGGGCCTTGTAAATTTCGTTCAAGGAGATTTCTGGAATATCTTCGGAACCTTGATTAGGACAGTATATAGAGGAGAACTATTTGCAATCTACAAAGCATTAAAATATGCACTCAATTCCAACTTAGACAAGTGCCTAATACTGACAGATTCCTGAGTAGCTTAGGCACCATTTACCCAACTCATTTATTGTTGCCATTGATAAAGAACCATTTGTACCAACTTTAGCAGAAGAAAACAATTGTAAAATTTATATGGATTTTGTCACATACAGATATACATGGTAATAAAAGAGTAGATTCTGTCGCCAAATCTTCAGTTAACAACGAAGACTTGACAGAACCTACCTATAAGGAAGATTTTCATCACTGGATTTACTCGACTTTGAATGAACGGTGGCTTTAAGAATGGAATCAATCTCAACAAAAACTACGAGACATAACAACAGCAGTTACAAAATGGAAGAATAAGTGTTACAAGTTAACAGGAAAGACCAAACTATAATAAACAGATTGAGATTAGGATATACACGCTTATCACATGAATATCATATTACTGGAAGTGTTCATTCAATGTGCGGTAAGTGTTTCAACAGTTTACGTATCCAACATTGCTTAATTAAATGCCCTACATATTTAAATAAGAGGAAACAGTTTAACCTACCGACAACGCTACGCGAATGTCAAGAAGTAAACTGTGTCTCTTCGTCTGTTTTAAGTTGTCTTAAATCAATAGGAATATACAACTAATCTGCGATTAGTTGTATACTTAAATACTTAAATCTGCGAATAAACTCAGAATAAACAACGAGCCATGGAGCGTGCAATGCTGAACGTGAGCCTTCGAGACCACATAACAAACCAACAAATTAGGCAAAGATCAGGAGTTCAAGACGTCATCGAAAGAACCACGTGGCTTAAGTGGAACTGGGCAGGGCACTTAGCCAGAGCACAAGATGGACGGTGGACAAGACGTATTATGGAATGGAGGCCCAGAAACTATAAAAGAAGCCGAGGATGACCACCGACTAGATGGACCGATGATATAAAACGTGTAGCGGGAAACTGGCTACAAGCGGCCCAGTGTAGAGAACACTGGAAAGAACTGAGGGAGGCCTATGTCCAGCAGTGGACGCGATTGGCTGATTGATGATGATAACAACTAAATATAACCATCACTGCGTTTACAAATAAATGTGTAATAGTCAATGCTTCTATTAATCAATGTACTTAATATAATTCAGGTTTATGTATGTAAAAATCTATATTTGTCAAAATCAGTTAATAGTAAGTATCCATAAATGTAAAAAATCATTGCAATACCGAGCGGCGCTAATTACCACATATATTAATGCTCCTTAATTGTAAATAAAAACAGACAGGTGTGGCAGTCCAGTGGGACTACCGGTAGAAGTTATACTTCTATACACGCGTTCGCCGTTACAAATTTATATGGGAGTCAATTTGCACAATCATTACATATGTAATGCTATAGGTAAGAGAGAGCAGAAAGAGAAAAATAATTAGTTATATAGGTATATGGTGCATGGTTTGCTGCATATAAACATTTGACCTGTAATAGGAGCTGCATAGGAGCTGCATATAAACATTTGACCTGTATAGTAAATGAAGGATTGTATCAATATTTTACTGAAAATATATATTTTTATTTTCATATATGTATAAAAGGAGTTGAATGCAAAAAAAAATTTTTATACATACTCTACAGTAAAATTCATTGTTTATTTTGTTATTAATATAAAAATTACAATACAATAAATACACTGCAACATAACTCAATATAATAATACAATTTAAATTAAAATGTAATATTCGTAAGTATTTAAAACTGCCAATTATACATAACTTACTTTACGAAGATACAAATAAAAGACAACTCGGATTATAATGTAAATTTTTATTTTATTTTAAAATCTAGCATTTTTGCGTATATTACATATGTATATTTAATAAGATTAACGTGAGGTTTTTAAATATTTCAAATATAAAAAAGGAAATTCATATTGGGATTCTGACTTAACGCTGTTAGGTCTGGTAATCCTCTTATAATATTTTGTTTTTGGGTCCTTGTGTTTCTCGGAGGTTCTATCCCATGCCACTAAAAGCCACTTTTTCCTTTGAATATATTCACATGAATCACTTCTGCTTGGAAAGAGCCAGTTTTGGATTTTTGTGGTTCATACGAGGGTTGATCTAATCTCAGGATCCCAAAAGTTCAGGATCTAAAATCGATTCTTCACCGCTAGAAGATTTACTCTGCTGAATTACATAGTCAGGAGTTATCTATAACATCTGTAGAGTCCACATCAATCTCTCGATCGAGTAAATATAGATCTTGATCTTTATAACGAAGCATGGCTTGTATCTTGTCTTTAATATATTATCAGTAGGTATATTTCAAGGTTTTTAGTAGTTAATTAATTTGTTTAGAAAAAATACGCTACCTGACAAGAGACTTCAGAGCCAGAACTTGAGCCATTGAAGATATCACTGGAACCCTGAAAACAAACAGAGAAGACATAGCAGAGACATGGAGATCGTATTGCAGGGACCTATATAAAGATGATCAACGCCAAGAGCTTGTTAGCCAAATCTCCGACGAGGTGGAAGAAGAACCTGATATACTCGAAAATAAAGTAAGACAGGCTATCAACAAGCTCAAATATAACAAAGCACCAGGTTTAGATATGATAACAGCAGAAATGCTTAAAGCCACAGAAGAAACCGGCGTAAAGTTACTTCATCTACTTTGTAACCAAATATGGCATTCCAAACAATGGCCTAAAGACTGGACAAAATCTACAATAACGACCATACATAAAAAAGGCAGCTTCCATAAATGCGACAATTATAGAACTATCTCTCTTGTATCCCATCCCAGCAAGATAATGCTACATATAATCAATGAGAGACTGAAAACATTCCTTCAAAGAGAAATTCCACAAGAGCAAACTGGATTTACCAAAAGTAGAGGCACTCGAAAACACCTGCTGAATATAAGACAGATAATCGAGAAATCTAGGGAATTCAACATCCCACTATACATCTGTTTTATAGATTACCGTAACGCGTTCGACAGGGTCAAGTGGAGACACTTATGGCGAATACTAAAAGAAGTAGGCGTACCACAACATTTAATTACGCTTATAACTGAACTATATGAACACACTACTGGATCAGTTAAAGTACTTGACACACTTTCGAACGAGTTTCATTCAGAACGGGGTGTCAGACAAGGATGTATACTATCTCCACAATTATTCAACATATATGGGAAGTATATTATGCGAAGAGCACTTAAAGGATGGGAAAAGGGCATCTCAATAAATGGTCATAAACTAAACAACCTACGTTTCGCAGATGACACAGCCCTTCTTGCAAATAGTCAAGCAGAGCTGATGAGAACTTATACGACTGATCGAAAACGAAAGTCAAACATTTGGTCTGCAATTAAACATATCAAAGACAAAGATCATGATAGTGGATAGACTACACAACAATCATCCACACATAACCACAATTGACCGGTTCGAGGTTGTGAGCTCATACTTATATCTGGGATCATTAATCACAAACACAGGGTCATTACAAGAAGAGATTAAACGTAGATGTGATCTAGCAAAAGTTGCCACAGCAAAAATGACCAAAATATGGAAGGACTGTCAAATTTCAAGAGCGATAAAGATGAGGTTGATCAACTGCTTAATATTCCCAATACTGACCTACGGATGTGAATCTTGGACTCTGAGACAATCGGAGAGAAGAAAGATAGACGCCAATGAAATGTTCTGTTGGAGACGAATGTTACGAATTCCTTGGACTGACCGTAGAACAAATAATTCAATTTTAAGAGAGCTAAAAGTTAGCCAACGACTCTCTAGTAAAGTCCATCTCCAATAATTAAAATATTTTGGGCATGTTATGAGAGCAAACACAGAAAACATAGAAAGACTCATAATACAAGGAAAGGTAAAAGGCCGAAGATCACGAGGAAGATCCCCAACAAGACGGATAGATCAAATTACAGGAATATGCCAAAGACCTATGCATGAATTAAAAGAAATGACCAGAGACAGAGATCTCTGGAGACGGACAATACACGACATCACGTCGACCACTACACTCCCCCTGGGGGGTCAGGATTGAAGAGAGAGAATTTGTTTACGTTGAATCTGATGATGGGCTAAATTTGTTTTGCCCTTAATCGGCCATTGTAGTTACAATAAAAATCGATTATGAGTAAGTCCATTTGGTAAAAGTACTTAAACAACAGAATTTCTTAGCTTAAATATTTTTAACCATGCTCTGCTGATTATATGACTTGCTGAAATCGATAATCCTTCTTCTTCTCCATGTCTCGTTAGTATATTTGGTTACATTTTGTATCCTGCCAAGAATTGATTTCCATTTTTGCTATTTTTTTATATTCGTTTGGCTTAACACCCAAATTTTGACTTCCATGCATTACTAATGCTTACTTACGAGAAGTTACTGTACAGTATATTCTTATCTATGTACTATATGTTGATTTTCTCCTATTACCAAACTTTATACTTCGTTTTCATTATTCTTTATTTTTAATTTTTCGTTTTCTAGTCTCATGTTTTTTTTGTTATATCTCTTCCAGTTAGATAAAAACCAGCTGACGGAATATTATTTCATGCACTAGCCAAGTAATTTTTTTATTGAAAAAACCATTTGCATAGGTTTCTATATATTTTAATATGTTAATTAAAACTAATATATAAAAGTATTGATTTATTTTAATGAATATTCATAAACATACTAATGAATTTTTCTTTACAGTACCACCACCTTTTTAAGAAAAATAGATTCGCCAATATGTGGTGACGAAAATAATGTTGTAATAAAAAGGAAATGCATTAATAACTATGTATAGACAGTGCTGTCAGAAGTATTCATATATAGATCTCGTGAGGTCATTGTGATACACGCACACGGAATTATTGTGCGGGTGGATGATAATAGGCATCTTGTGCCAATGCTAAAACGCCCAAGCTTGCAATTGTTTGCCGAAGTGTCGAAGTGTTATTATATAATTAACGGACAATAGAAAATTAGGTTGGATTTAGAATGTCAATGTTACAAAAACATTTGAGATTGTATTTTTCATTATTATCTGACAAGCGATCTATAATTTTTGGTTTAATAAATGAGGTGACAGCATAGGCGCCAGAGTGTATGTAGATAAAATTAAATCATTTATCAATTATTTCTGGGAATTTGATCAGTATTTTTATACTTATATATAACATATATATAATACTATTTTAATTATTATAATACAACTTTTTTTCATAATTGTCTTTTCCGTTATACTAGATATTATATTTCACAATCAATTCACCATCCACCTTCATCATCCCATCGCCCCATTTTTCGCTATCGTCCACCGTTATCTGCCCCATTAATATTGATAATTCAGACATATATATTATACAGAGTGTCCGGACGAAACAGAAATCATTAACTTCTTCTTCTAGTTCCATGACCGTTATCAATCGTTGGATATCATGTTGGCTACCATATTCTCTATCGTGACTTTAGTGACAGCAGCTCTAAATAACGATGTAGTTGATTTTCCATACCATTGCCTTAGATTTTTCAGCCATGAGGTTCTTCTTCTACCAGGACCACGATTACCTTGGATCTTTCCCTGAATGATCAGATGTAAAAGATCATATTTTTCGGGTGTCTCATAATGTGACCGAAGTATTCCAGCTTGCGTTTTCTTTATTATATTGACCAGTTGTGTTGTTTGGTTCAGCGGTTTAAGGACCTCCTCATTTCTAACTCTATCGACCTAGCTTATTTTCAGTAGTCGTCTATATACCCACATCTCAAAGGCTGTCAAGCGTTTAAGGATAGCCTCAGTTAGAGTCCACGCTTCACTCCATACAGCAGGACAGGAAAGATGTAGCAAGATGTGATTCGAACTCTAAGGTCAATGCTAAAATCGTGACTGCAAAGTACGTTTCTCATTTTTACAAAGGCAGCTCGGCTTGTTCTATTCGATTTTAAATTTCTGCGTGTTGGATCCCAGCTCTCATTGATATTACTGCCGAGATACACGAGTTTCTCTAATCTGTCTAGTGTAGCATCTCCGTCTTTTATACTGTCATCCTGTATATAATTTTATTTGCTAACTATCATATATTTAGTTTTCTTAACGTTGAGTTTTAATCCACACTGATCACGAGTCTATTTTATTTGTTCATTAGGTTTTAAAGGCCTTCTCCGCAATTAGCAAGCACTAAGGTATCGTCGGCATATCTAATATTGAAAAATTTGAATAAAATCATGAACTACGACAACATTTTATAAAAACCCCAGTGGAAGGTCAACTTTTGACTCTAAGGGTTACACATTTTCCGTATAATCATATCAATGTTTATAACATATTAATTTGGTTTAAAATATATTTGTATTATTTTTGAGGTAAAAAAAGTAATCATCTCAGATCAGACTCAGTCGCAACGGGATTCTATACAATGGAGTGATGAGTCCAGATTTGAAGTGTGTGTTAAATACTGTCTGATGAGAAAAGTCAAATTTCCTGCATGTGTCATGATCTGGACAGCATGTCGTCTAAAGGTGTGGTAAAGTTACATTTTATCGATGAAATTGTAAACACAGACACATATTTAAATATTTTAGAAGAATATCTTACCGATTAAGGAATACCGTTTTACATCAGCGGAGATTTTGTCTTCTAACACGACGGCGCAGGTTGTCATACCTCAAGAAGAGTTTAAAATAAATTAAAGACCATGGCATACTACTTGTGGAATGGGTTTCTAACAATCTAGACTTGTCTCCGATAGAGATTTGTGGAGCGAAATGAAAAAAAAAGCATTCAGAAAACATCCTGCCAGGTTCGTCAACGAATTGAAAGAAAAATTGCAGGAAATATATGATTTATTTACATGAGAATTTTGTCAGAACTTGGTAAAAACTCTGCCTTGAAGAATATTCTAAATGTCATTAAAAATAAAATGATGTAACTCAGTGTAAACTTCCACATTTTTATTTTGTTACTATTACATATTCTATGCGTTTTTTAAGTTTAATATTATTTTGTTTAATCAATAGTTTTCATTACTCCAGAAGTCTGAGGATAGTATTCCTTTTTATGTTAAAAGAACGTTGAATTGAGACAGAATTTTACAACCTCTAGGAATTCTTCAAGAGGAAGAGAAGTATGTGTTTGGATGTCATTCCATCTAGTCTTGACACTATTTAAAGCTATTTCAATTGAGATGTTAGTGTGTAATGATTTTATGTCGAAAGATATTAGTTTGTAATTAATTGGTACAGACTGTTTTGAAATAAAATTATAAAATCTTAAACCATGACCTCATGTTGGTTGATTAATTATTGTCACCTTTAGCAACTAGGGATCAAAAGCAGTCTACCCTTGTTTCCTTCTGAATTTGTTTCAATATTACTAGTTCGTTCATCTCTTTTCTTTGTCCGCTGATCATTCTCCGTATATTTTTTTACTCTGTGGAAGTCGTATTCCATCTGTTTTGAGAAGCTCTGCCAGTGTTTCCTTTTTATATGTCTAACTAAAGTATTCGTTTCATTTCTGATTCGTTTATAGTGGTTATATATGCCTGTTGAATTTGTTATGTTCTATATTGTAAAAAGACTTTCTTATTTTCTTTACATTTAGTCTTCACTTCCTCTCTAAGCCATGGTGGTTTTTTTTATATGTTAGTGTTCGTTACTTTCTCTCTCCTAGTGATACATTTTTCTGCATTAATTATGTTATTTCATTTTCTTGATGTTCTTCTTCTTCTTCTTCTTCAGTGCTTTATCCGGTCCGAATGTTGGCGATCATCAAGGCTATCATGGTTTTGTTGACTGCTCTGCGAAACAGCTCTGCTGAGGTCATCCCATATTCGACCATCTTGTTCATCTTGATTGTTTCCAATATTTTCATTCCCAGCGATCTTCTTTGATATTGTTTTTCTGTATAAGTATTCTGTGGATTTCGTATTTAGTCTTTCGACTTTGATTTTTGTTTTTGTTGGCGCCGCTCTCTTGGTTGTAAAGTATTTTAGGATGATTATTATTTTACATAAGACTAGGCTATGGTCGCTACATACATCTGCTGAGTTAGACATCTTATGTCGATTATTTCGTTGGATATATATCTCTGTTGGTTATAACATAATCTATCATTTGTAAACGGGTGTTATTACATTGTAATGTATATTTGTGTTGGTCTTTGTGGTCAAAAAATGTGTTGTTTATTCTAAGTTCTGCAGAAATTTATCATCTATTCTCCATTTTCATTTTTAACATTCTCGTTATGTTTTTGTTTGATGCCAGGTATTACTTGATTGCCTATTCGAGCGTTAAAATCCCCCAATATTATCATTTTTCCTCTAAGTTGATCTACTAGATGTTGTAATTGGTTATAAAACGCTTCCCTTTTTGTTTAAGGCTTGTTATTTTTTGGGCCGTATACTCCAATGATGTTCAGTCTTTCTTCTCCATCTTATCTTTGCTGTTACAAGCCTTACTGAAATGTATTGACACTCTTTGATGTGATTTTGGTACCTTTGGTGTATTAGTAAGGCTACACCTTCTTTGGCCCTGTTTTATTCTTCTTCTCCACTGTAGATTAGTATGTATTCACCCAATTTTAATTGTTCTTTTCCTTTCTTTTTTGTTTCATGTAAGGCACAAATGGTTATATTTTTCTCTTTCAGCACTTAGGTTATTTTTAGGTATCTTAAGTTGAGCAATCTGATATTTCAAGTAGTAATTCTCATCTGGACTAGATTATCATCAGTATTCTTTTTTACGATTGGTAGGTTTCCCAACCTTGCGATCACCCTGCACATTTTATATCCGAGTTTGGGCTGTGATAACCGCAGAGCTGCGCAATCCCCCCCCCCCCAATCACCCCAGGAAGTGTTATGATTGATGATTTAGTTTGATAATATAATTATTCTTCCAAATTGTATCTATTGGATATCATATTTGATGCTGTAGGTACGTTATCATCCCGTATTTGTATCTAACGTACATCATACCGCTTTTTCAAATCTATATTTGGTGTTGTAGGTACTTTAGCGGCTCTATAGCCGGTTTCACTTCCAGCTAGACATTTACGTTTTAGTTATTGGTATATTTCTGTTAAAATTAAAAAAAAAAAAGATGTTCGAATAGATATAATATATAAAGATCAGCTTAAAAAGTATTTTTCTCACCATTCGATAACTCAAATTGTACTTTTCCCAGCATGTCATACCTATTATTAAATATAACATTATTTTTCTAAGAAATAATCAAGAATTATACCTATCAATTGGTATTACAAGAACAAGAGATTTACCAGACCGTTAGATTAAATTACTTGTATCAACAATTTTCTTCGTTTTAAAAACAATTGCATGTTTTTCTTCATTTATTTTTTGCAACAACATTGAACGTTTGCAACGTTTTAAAAATTAAATTTACTCTTTCTTCTTTTTAATTCGATACTTGTAACTATTTTTTTTATAGGTATTGAAATTAAGAGAAAATTATTAACAATAATCTTTTTTTTTCAGGTAAGCTTTTAAAATGAACAGTTCCTATCAACAAGTTTATGAAAACACGTAAGTACATCGTTCTAGCAATAATGTATAGAATAGAAATATGCTTTAATGACATTGAAAATTAAACAAATTTATGGACTAAGCTTACAAAAAGTCAAAAAATAACAATAATAATTAAAATTTAAAAGGAAAGGACAGGTAAGATTTAATTTCACGTATAATGCGCCTGTGTATCCGCTTATACATATTTCACCTTAAAATGGCTCTTCAGAACGACTATTCAAAGTCGATTTAAACGTGAAAATTAGATCTCTCCTGTCTTAAGAAGCAACTCTAACATGGCTTTGTATAGACGTAAATAGCGACATCTGATATTAAATCCGTAAACTAATTTTTGAAACCAATTCAGATTTTTTGCTTTAATCTATGCCTTTTAAGAATTGCAAGGTGAAACAGACGTTGATAAAGATGTTATTAGAGACATGGGGAATCTAAAAATTGAATTCCACAACATATCTCCTTAACTAAGCAAAAATCCTTAGCGAATTGGTTTCTAGTACTCGTAGGGAGTATACTGAAATAAAAGGAAAAGCCAGTTAATTAAGAGGTGATTGTCTAATTTTTTTGCCAAATATAATATAGATTTCTTTAATAACTCAGTGGCCAGGATTGGTAAATACACATCAACGGTTGAATTTCTGGTGGAGTAGTCATGATTAGGTCTCGCTGGAAAACATGTAGGTGTTTACGAATTAAGCAAACAGTTTCTAGAATATATAAAGACGAAAGAGTTAAAATCCCGTGATTTTTGAAGTAGCTTCTGCAATGTGTTATTCTATCTATTACAGCCCTAAACATCCATCCTTGGATATAGGCCTCCTCCTTCTTCTTCCATGCCTCTCTATCTTGATCAATTTGCATCCATTTTGACCCAGCGTGTTTCTTCAGGTCATCTGACCATCGCATTTGTGGCCTTCCCCTTTTTCGTTTGTGATTCCATGGTCTCCATTGTATAATTGTCTTAGTCCATCTTTCATCTTTCTGCCTTAGGGTGTGTCAGGCGAACTTCCATTTAAGCTTTGCTACTTGGGTTGAGACATCTTTCACTTTTGTTTTATTACGGATCCATTCGTTTTTGTGTTATTCTACTGAGGCCAAAAAGATACCGTATTGCTCTTTTTTGTAATTTACAAATAACATCAAATTGGGCAGCTGTACTAGAACCAAAGAAAGGAAAGCCATATCGAAGATGAGACTCGAACAAAGAAAAATATGTTATTTTGGAAGATGCTAAATGGATTTCCTTCGAAACAGATCTTATTGCATCCATATGATGGGACCATTTCAGGTTACTGTCTATAAGAATACCAAGAAATTTTACAAAATCAACGATACTGATCTGGCTGTTATTAAGAAGCAAGAGTTTAAAGAGCTTCTATATAGGATAATGCTACTGTCTTATCCACGTCAAAAGAGAGTAAATTTGTCGGAGTCAGACCAGTTTTTTTTTTAAGTGGATCAGAAGTTATAATTGTATTAAGGGTTACAATATTAGAGTTCCTCCAGGTAGTAATGGTACCATCAGCAAAAAGAAAAAAATTTTCCATCGATTTTTAAGCTAGTGATGTCATTTATAAAGATTAGAAAAAGTAAAGGACCCAATATTGAATCTTGTGGTACTCCACATAAAATATTTTTGTGACTAGAGTCAGTATATATTTGCTCTAACTAGTTAGTTAGTTAGAACAAATGAAACTAAATGAAATTAAGTTTTTTTATTAAAATGTGATTTACACAATCAAAGCTGTTTGCATAATCCATCAGTACTACAGGAAGATTTGCTTTTAATACTACTGATTGTTTGGATAAGTTTAGATTTATCAACTGGTCTTATAAAGAATGAAGTTAAGACCTTTTTGAATTTGGGGGATAGGAAATGGGATCTTGTGCTGAAATACTAATGTTATATTGTAACTGACATTATCCAAGTATTCATTTAGATTTTCAGGGTTTGGAAGAGAAAATGTTTGAGCTGTGTTAGTTTTATTTCGAAGGTCTTTTATTATGGACCAAGTTCTAAAGTATATTCAGTGACAAAGACTTTGTTAGTACATCTCTTGATGTACAGCAGTGAAGGCATATTCTTCGCTGATATGCGGATACCTTTGGTAGTCAAGAGTTTGTGATGTTTTGACTTAATTATAATTAAAGGAAATGCCTTAAATTAAAAACACAGACAAGCCTATCTTAAAAATCACTAAAATAATAGTCCTCGTTCACAGAGCGAAAATCCTACCCAGAATTCAAGTACAAATTTTGAAATTCACGAAAGTTCTAAGAGAAAAAATCCTACCTTAAAGTTTGGTTTTCGAGGATTGTTTGTCAATGAGTGTTAAACTTGGTATATACTTCTTCATGATCAGATAGTACTGTATTAATAATTGTAAAAAGCGTACATCCAGGGGTGAGAAATCTGAGACAATATAATCAATTGTCAACAAATTGTGAAACCATACGATTCGAATATATTGACCAAAGATAATTGGGTAGCACAAGCAAGAGCGTAATTAATATTCAAGTCACTGCATAGAATCTTTCTGCTTTTATTGGGCAGGTCATCTAACAAATTTAACAGGTTCTAAAAAATAGTTCCGTGGAAGAATCAGGTAATCTATGAATGCAAAGAATATATAGATTAAGGCTCTTGTTATAAACTAACGAAATCTTTTGTGATAGGAGAGAAATTATTATTTGTAAAAAAAATCAGTTACCACCATGAGCTGAACTTAGACGATCATACCAAGCAATTGTGGAATATTTTACTAAAAAAAAACAGGCTCATTGACTTCAAGCCAGTGCTCTGTAACCTCAACTATCGGGGGAAATCGCAATTTTTCTAGAAACAAAAATAATTCATCTGTTTTATATCTTATAGAACGAATATTAATCAGAACCGCTAAAGTTGTTGTAAAACGTTGTCGCTAAACGTAACGATAAAATAATACATACTAAAAAAATTATATAACAATATTCTTAAATCGTAATAAATTTTTGCAAATTTATATGAGACGCAAAGTAATTTTAGGATAACAAATACTATAAGGAATTTGGGTACTTAGGTATAAAAATCTGTAAAAACACTGTAATATTTTTCATCTGTTCCACGATATCTTATTTTGATTTCGAATTTTTTTATTAACAATATGTTAAAAATATTTATTGAAATAAATTATTAGGACCATTTTTCGCGTCTAGGGTATCTCATCAAGTTATTACCAAAAAGATCTTATGAGAATATTTTTTTCACACGAACTTGAGCTTTTCGCATTGTCTAAAAGTTCCTACTGTAGAATACGAGTATACAAGGAATTGAACAATATGATAAAACTCATTGAAATGCACATTACATGTAGAAACAGACACATATACGCTACAACAAACAAATGTAATAATTTCTGTCTACGCCATCGGAATAACTATTTTGCATAAATCCTCGTGGATAAACATTATTTTACAAAGTACAAAAAAATCCTTGAGGTCAATGTTGTAAACATTTTTTTGATGCACGTTTTGCATTCTTTTGTTATGCAACGCATCTCTTCCAAGTAAAAAACATAACAATACTATTTATCATTTGTATTGATCTCTATTTAATTTCCGCTGATATATGGGTTTTAACGAGAATTGCAAAACGGTGTAGTGTGTAAAACTTTAAATTAGTTGAAAATATTTAATTCTGGAAAAATTTAACTATCTTTTAAGCCTTTAAATGTCAGTAGTAGCTATATTTGCCACTGTTTTTAAAGAGTCTATCTATCTCTATCTAATTAGACTTCTTCGGTCCATCTTTGAACATAGGTCTCCCCAATCCTTTTAGATTTTTCTCTATCTGTCGCTACAGTCATCCACCTAGAGCCCACGTGCTTCTTGATATCATCTGCCCATCTCATTTGGGACCTTCCTCTGCTTCCTTTATATTTCCACGGTCTTCAACTTACAAGAATTTTATTCCATCGGTCTTCTTTTTGTCTGATATTGTGTCCGGCAAATCTCCATTTCAATTTTGCAACTTCTTGTCTAACATCCCTTACTTTTGTTTTCTCTCTTTCCACTCGTTTCTCTTTTTATAGTTTAGTCTTATGTGCAACTTTTGTCTTTCCATTGCTCTTTGGGTTTTTATGATATTGTCCATGTTTGCTTTTGTAAATGTCCACGTTTTGGAACCATAAGTTAAAACAGGGAGTACGCATTGAATGTATACTTTGGTCTTAAGATGCTGTGCATATATTTTGTTTGTAAGAATGTAGCTTAGTTTGACAAATGCCGCTCATGTCAGTCTAACTCGTCTTTTTGTCTCTGCTGTTTGGTTTTCTTTAAGTGTTATAGTTTGACCCAGATATATATATATATATATATATATATTATATATATTATATATATATATATATAATCCTGAACTTGTTCTATTTCTTCTTGTCCGATTCTCATTGTGATATCTTCATCTGTATTTGTTATGGTTTTGGTCTTTCTGTAATTCATATTAAGGCCTATCTTTCAAGCTTCTACGTCCAGTTCTTTCATCATTTCAAATAATTCTTATTTTTTATCGGTTATCAATACGATGTCATCAGAGTACCTTAGATGGTTCAAACGTTGTCCACAAATTTTCTTCCCAGTCTAATCTTTTAAAAGTATCTTCCAGAGCCTGATTGAAAAGTTTCGGTGATATTACATTTACATCTTTTATTTTGTTTATTTTAAACTTACCTAATTTCATAGTTTTGTTGTTCTGTATTACTTCTTTTATTTTTATTTCTTGTTTTTTTCTTTTATTTTTTTTATGATTCTGCTTATTGTTTTATTGATTTCTACATATTCTATAGATTTCCTATTTCCTTCTTCGTTCAGCTTCCTTCTTTTATCCATAAGTTTCTTTGTTTCTGTTGATATATAGTTGTTCTTTTTTAAATCCTTTTTTACTATTTCTTTTCCCGATGTAATCATCGTTGCTGTAAGTTTGTTGTCTATTTCGTCTATATCTTTATCATCACTGTCTAATTTTTGGGTAAGTTGTTCTTTTAATAGGTCATTGTATATCTCTTTATATTGCCCTAGTTTGTTTCTATCTACTAGATCTCGGTTTCTAATTATTTTTCTTGTCATTTCATAGTTACATCAACACAAATTTTTGCTCTGATCTTCCTGTGATCGCTGCTGTTGTGAATCTGTTAATAACTGTTACGTCTTTCACGATATATCGTTCCGTGGACAGTATGTAGTCGATCTCATTTTTTATGGATCCATTAGGGCTGATCCATGTCCATTTTCGTTGGGGCTTCTTTTTGTAAAAGGAGTTCATTGCGTATAAATGCTTTTCTTCTAGGTAGTTCATTAAAGTAGCACCTCTATCATTTCTCTGACCATGCCCGAAATCTTCTATTTTAGTTTTTTCTTTGTTTAGTTTTCTACCCAGTTTAGCATTGAAATCTCCAATTACGAGTGTAAGACGATTTTTATGGTCTTCCATAGCCTTTGATATACCTTCATAAAATTTAAAGAGTACTAAACTTTAAATAAAACCAGTACTATTGTGCAAGATCTCTGCAGTCAAGTTAGGCACCACACGACTAGCGTATGCCTGCCCTAATCTAAGTGTCGTTGAACTGTAAAGATAGCTACCATTAACCATTTATTCGTACCCTGGAACAGATATCTGATCTGATCACATTTCCGTAGTAGGAAAATTTAAAATTAAGCTTAAGAAAATTAATAAAAAATCCATAAAGAAAATTGATATAAACAACTTAAAACAACCCAACGGTAATCTAAAAGTCACA
Source organism: Diabrotica balteata (assembly GCA_918026665.1). Taxonomy (NCBI): domain Eukaryota; kingdom Metazoa; phylum Arthropoda; class Insecta; order Coleoptera; family Chrysomelidae; genus Diabrotica; species Diabrotica balteata. Next base: position 12,588,788 of record OU898284.1, read on the forward strand.
AAAAAATTAAATGAGGCAACAACGGATATCACGGCAAGATCTAAGCAACCGGCCAGTATAGAAGATAAATGGAATTGTATTAAAAAAGCTATCGTAGCCACCACCAAGTCTCTGATCGCTTCCCAAAAGTACAAAAAGAAGAATTGGATGACTGATGAAATATTATCAATGATGGACGACCGCAGATCATTTAAAAACAAAGACTGAACCAAACATCAGCAGATTAACCGACAAATACGAAAAGAGTGTTGCAAAGCTAAAGAACAGTGGCTGCTAGACCTAGACAGGTGTGCAGAAATGGAGGAATTGGAAGAAAAACATGATCAATTTAACATACATTAACTCGTTAAAGAAGTGACAGATCATACAAAACCTTGCAGTTTTAACAGTATTGTATAGGACAGTAAATTAATTAGTGATCCAAAGGACCTACTTCAACATTGGTGACACTACACACCGACTGGTCCAACGAAGACTGTAGTAACTCAAATTTTCCACTTTTTGAGTTACGAGCGCAAAACAATAAAACATAATGATATCTTCCCCAGGAAAGAATCGTATCAGTAAACGTAGTTATGCAACCAATATTACGTGTAAGAGTTTTATAGTATCTCCGATTTATGAAAAACAACCGTAGAAAATCATCGTATCTTGAGTTACAATAGTCTTCGTTGTTATCTGAGGCGATAGCATAGGTATCGTAACATGAGTTACTATGGTATTCTGCGTTAGTTTAAGGTTATGTTTAAAAGTTTAGTTTTGTTATAATTGCCATAATGTGTTCCAGAAGTGGGTTAATATTGGAATTAGCTGAGAAAGCGTATAAAAACACTGAAATGGATATTTCTTATCGATCTTTTGAAGGTAAATTTATAATAAACTATTTAAAATAATAACAGCAACGTAAAAACCTACTTATTTTTTAGGGTAAACATATTGCTAAAAGTATTGTAGAAGAAAGCAAATACAAAAAGGCGAATGAGGATCCTGGTGACCACGAGACTGATATTAATCCTGAATGTTCTACAGGTTGGTTTAAATACCGCATGAAAAAATATTATGTAGGCATTTACCTCATTTTTGTTTAATTTGAGTAAGCTTAGAACAGAATGAAGCCAATAGGAATGAAAATGAAATAATTGAGAAGGAAAGCGATGAGGAACCATTTCATGCAGACTCTGATACTGACCCAGATTACATTCCGACAGAAGACAAAAACATCCCTGAAGTAATAATTGAACCTAATAAGAATATAACTGAAGCAACCACAAATAGAAAGAGAAGAAGCAGAGGCAATATAGAGAGAGTAAGTAGGAAAAGAATTAGAGACGTTAGTAAGTGGGCGGATGAAAAATCTAAAACAAGTCTAAACCTGGGAATTGAACATGAAAATCGAAAAGGCATTCAAATTAAAGGAAGATAGATGGGTGCACCATGCGCAAACACATGTAGACTAAAATGTACTACCAAAATAGCTAAAGAAGATAGAGACCTTTTTTTCAATGAATTTTGGAAGTTAAAAGATCATACGAGTAAGTGGGATTTTATTGCTCGTCATGTGAGACAGGTTGCCAAAAAACAAGTAACTATTACTGCAGAACAACGGTCTCGAAGAAATTACTCTCGAGAATATTACTTCTACATTCGCAATGAAAAACAACGTGTTTGCAAAACTATGTTTTTGGAAACCCTTAACGTTTCAGAAACTTGGATCACTACAGCATTAAGGAAACTGAAAGATAGTGGATCATTAGAGGAAGATAAACGTGGAAAGCACACTAACAGATCACATAATCTATCACCAGAACTTACAGACAACGTAAAAAATCACATAAATCAGTTTCCTGTAGTACCTTCCCATTATATCCGTAAGAATACGATGAAGATGTACCTTGAAGAAGGGCTAACTATCCAGAAAATGTACCGACTGTACAACGAGCATTGCGAAAAAAATAACATCACTACAGCTGCCACGTCACGCCAGTATAGAGATATTTTCAATGAACAATTCAATATTGGGTTCTTTTTTAATATGGCTACACTGATGCTGAAAAAGCAAAATTGCTCGAACAATATGAGTCCAATATGAAAAACAAAGAAGTTATCAGAAACTTAAAAGACATAGACAAACACCTTGCACTAGATGATAAGAGCTTGTGTGTGGCTTGCTTTGACCTTTAAAAGTTTTAGCTACCCCTTTGTCTAACGTAAGTGATTTTTACTACAAAAGCAAATACTCTACATATAACTTTACAGTTTATGATGTTGGAAATAATCAGGGTTACTGCTATGTATGGCACGAGCAGGTGGCTAAAAGAGGTCCTAATGAAATTGCCAGTTGCCTCTGGAAATTTTTAGATCTCAAGGCACAACAAAGTGTTAAAACGATAATATTCTACTCAGACAACTGTGGGGGACAAAATAGGAATCGTTTTGTGTTTTCGATGTTTGCTTTTGCTGCTGCTCATTTTCATATTGATATTGTTCACAGATTTCTGGAAAAAGGCCACACTCAGAACGAGGGTGACAGTATGCATGCTGTTATCGAAAATGCAAAGAAAAGGCAATCGGTTGTATATGTGCCAGAACAGTGGGTTACATTAATTAAAATGGCTAAAACTACAGGAAGAGTTTATGATGTTACGGAAATGTCCCAAGATAATTTTTCTAATTTTAAAAAACTGACTGATACCGAGAATTGGAATCTTGACAACGAAAAGAAATCAATTAAAAGTTAGCAAAATACGAGAAATAAAATTTTCGCATGAACACCAAAATTCTATAATGTTTAAATACGAATTCGATGATGGTTTTAGAGGTTGTGACATAAAATTAAATCGAAAATGCAGAGGACGGCCTTCCACTACTATCAAATTTCCACCGAAACTGTATGATGCACCATTACCAATTGAAGAAAAAAAGCTAAAAGGATTACTGTTGCTGTGTAATATCGGCAAAATACCCACAATGTACCATGGATTTTATAAAAATCTTAATTCAAAGAGTTATGTACTTCCTAAAGTCGAGCTCGAAGTTGATTCAGTTGAGAGCGAAGAAGAGTCGGATGAGGAAAATTGAATTAAAATATAAACTGCAAATTATATCAGTAGCTTCTTCAAAATGTAGCATTTTATATAAATAAAGTTAAGAAACAAAAATTTCTGGTATTTATTACTTTAAAAATATCTCCATCGGAAACTATAGTAAATCATTCAAAGTCACTTATGACCATTTCTCTCTTAAATCTGTTTTACCCTTGTAAGATCATTATTAAAAGTATCACTTAATGCTATAAAAACATCCATTTAATAGATTAATGAATTTTGGTAACAGTAAATACATTTTTATAATTATCTCAATTACATAAAAAATGAGTTACTACAGTCTTCGATGGACCAGTCGACACAGCAACTATATTCAGACAACACTAGAAGAAACTCTGAAAGTGAATATAAAAGTGAACCCTCCCCCAAAATATTGAAGTCAGAAGTTGTAAGGGAAACAAACAGATTATACCAATCCCCAAAAAACCAAAGAAAGAAAGAAGACGGAGCAATAAGAAGAAGAATTCTGAGAATCGATAAAGGATTTAACTTTGATTTAAATAAGACTTTTTTAAGACATACAATTTTACTCAAAGTATTTATAACTCTTCTAGTATATAAACAAACACTGCTTTACATAAACAGCTAGACATAAACATACATCTGTTACTGTAATTTATACATGAAAAACAAACATACACATTTAATTAGACATCTTACAAGTCACAAAACTATCATTTCTTTCAATATTTCGTCAGAGCTCATTACAACATACCTTGTATGCAACACAGTACTTGCTTTTCTTTAAACTAAATAGAAAGTACATTAAACTGTTTCGTGCGATCGCTGGTTTTGGATTAAAAGTTCATTTCAAATGAGTTTTGATTAAATAATAGTAAAAAACGTTGCTGGAAGCATCTAATCAAGTATACAATTTCCTTCTACTTTGGATGCAGGATTCCGAAATGTTAACGTTTTAAGTATAGGAGCAGACGTAACTAATTACTGAAAACATCGTTTGAACTTTGTTAGTTTAGATAATTTTAAAACAAACAGGGAATTACTCAGAGGTTTTTATGTAATTCAATTACGAAAATTTCGTTAGTATTTAAATGATTTTTGTACTGGATCAGAAGACCTTAGTTATATGGCTCACTATGCAAGTTAAAAAAATCATATAATTATGTCTATATAAATGTAGATATAAGAAAATTTAAAAAAATTTCGTAAAATTTTGCCCATTTAATAATGTCGCCTTTGATAGTTATGGTGGGATGCAAATATCGTTTATACTAAAGCAATTTTTAATTGAAGGTGATTACTTTGCAACATCGCACTTAACGAAGCCCTTAACGATAACTTTTCAACGTAATCATATTCCACTTATAAATTTTGCAGAGGCGTACCAAAAAAATTTTAATTATTTATTTAAACACATAAGTAATTATTTAAACCTTTAATTAGGACCGATATAGTTATTAAATAATCATGTGTCTTTTAACAGGTATCTTATTCGCTCCGTGCGTAACCAAGGTAGGGGTATCTTGAAACGATGCCAGCGTGCGTAGCGGCGAAATATGACAAAATTGGACCTATCTTTAACGCAAAAATGTTATCAAAAATGAGTGCAAATACATGTTGCGTATTTAATTGTGCAAATAATAGCAAAAATAGTGATTGTAGTTTTTATAGCTTTCCAAAGATTACATATAAATTCAAGAAAACAAGAAGATGTATTTGTGCTATTAATATGAAAAAGTAAATATCACAATATTTCATTTTTATGCAATTAAAATAGGAAAAAATTAAATAATTGACCTTAAATGATATTTCATAAGGTTTCAAGCTAACTGCAGCCTGCCTGATGACTTTAGCTTTTATATCATAACTTTTACTACCATTGTTTTTAACTACATGCTTTTCCACATGAAAATCTTGATTTGCCAGTACTAGATTTTTCCCTTTCTTTTCCGTTTGGGGTTGCAAAGATAAATTATGATGAATTTTAAATACTACATTTATTTTGTACATAAACTGAAAAATATAATTAAAAAACTTATTATTCATATTTGTTCAATTTCGTATATATTCAACATATTTTTAACCTCAAATTGGGAGGTCCAAAACTCTCAGATGAAGGCAATAGGTCAGTCACGCACGGAGCAAATAGTTGTTTAACAAAATAAAGTACAATTTTAATGTTTTTATAGAGTACCTAATACAGTACTTCAAAAACAGAAATCTTTGCAAAATACTTATTTTTCATAGACTAAACGATCTGAAATTTTAACATAATTACGATCTCGTCGTTGCACTTCATTCTCTATTTATAGAATTCCTGTCTGCTATGAACGTTAGATATTTTTTGTTTTAACTTAAATTGAATTGATTTAACTATTTATTTAAATACATAAGTAAGTAACCCCCTCTGTGGCTCAGTGGTAAGAGCGCCTGCCTTTAAACCTAAAGGTCGTGAGTTCGAATCCCACCTGGGTGGAAATTTTCGTTTATTAAAAAAATTAATAAATGAAAATAATTTCTATCCTTGTGTGATCGGTACACACCGGAGGGACCGCAGACGTTCGGATACAATTAGCGTCTCTTAGGGCGAGCGCCCACCAAAGTGGCGTGGCAGTGGCAAGCAGCAAGTAGCACGCGTCTAGCATAATGTAACCAATCCTAACGAATGATTAGAATGAATGACGTTACTGTCATTTTGGTGTAAACTGAATCATTCGTTTTCATTGGTTACATTATGCTAGACGCGTGCTACTTGCTACTTGCCACTGCCACGCCACTTTGGTGGGCGCTCTCCCTAAGCAAAGACAATGACGTCGACTTTGCTAAGTATCAAGACAATTACTCTACACACACACACACACACACACTACACCTCAAATTGTAAGATTGGCGAATGGATTTAGTGTCCGCAGTCATTTAAACACAAACAAACAACAACAACAAATACATAAGTAATTACATAAACATTAAATTTAAGACCGATATAATTATTAAATTATCATGTGTCTTCTGTCAAATTAAAGTAAAATTTTATTTTTATTAGAGAGTACCTAATACAAAACTTCAAAAAACAGAAAACTTTGGAAAATAATAATTTTTTTACTAGACTAAACAATCTGAAATTTCAACATACGATCTTGTCATTACACATCATTTTCTATTTATAGAATTGCTGAGTCTTGTAAAGTTTTTATTTGTTTTTTTTAACTTAATTTGAAAGTTTTCTTGTGTTTATTTGTTTACATAAATATAAAAATATATTGTTCATATAAAATAAAATGAATTAAGCTAAACTATTATCATGTGAATGCGTGTATATAGTAGTGCATTTGTGTATTTCAGTAAATTCTCGAAATATGAAATACAGATGGCACTAACTACTAAAGAGTTAATAGCTTTGTTAGAAGAAGACTCAGATTTTAAAAATGCTGACTCACTTAAAGTGTTTTAGTTGCCGCCGAGATTAGATAAGAAAGTTTCTTATGTAAAAGACATTGATGATAATATTATTTGTGAAGAATCAATAAAATCGGATATTGCAGGTACATATGAAATACAAGTGAATAAGAATTCTGACGATTCTGATTATGATATTCCTCTAAACCACAGATAAAACGTCCAAAGAAAAAAACAGTCAAAAATAGTAACTCCAAATTTGTTCTTAAGTTGTAGCAAGTTGTACTTCTTCGTGCTGCTTTGTGCTCAGTAGTAATTCAACATCAGTCTGGTTGATATTTAGACAATATAAAAGCCAACCATGGAGGCAAGTTTTTTTAGTCTTTTTTGATAAAAACGTAATTGAAAGCATTCTATATTTTACAAATATTTATGCATCGCAGAATAACCGTCACGATTTTGAAATGAATAACATAGATTTGTATATTATCTGGTTCACACTTTGCTTCAAGTTAATATACATTGGTCAAAGGATGAGGATAAAGAAGTGCACATTATAAGAGAAAGCATAAGCCGACATAGATTTATATTTATAATTTATAATAGTGAAGAATCGCTACATCATTGTCAAGCTTAGTACATGTACGTCAATCTAAATTTGCTTTACCAGATGAAACCAGATTCGACAATATTGGCCACATTACAAAAAGAGACGATAGTGCAAGAATGTAGGATGTGCAAAAGTACTACTATTTATTTATGGAAAAGGAGAGAATGCATCTACACCCCGAATGTTTCGAAAATCTTCACCTTACAATTTAATTTACATTTAAGATGAAATATGTTCCTTTATTAAAAATTGTACAGTTTTCCTTGAAAATGAGAAAAAAAAATTTTGGTTGTAAATTAGTCTTAATTTATGTTTTGTATTTTTGTGTTAAAATTAGGAATATTATATTAGTAATATTTGGCAAAATGACCGTATTAAGCAAAATAAAGTATTTTGGTTTTTAGTAATTATTTCTTCACTTAATCTATACAACTGTTGTTGACAAAAAGCTTTGTTTGCGAATATTGATTTTATATTTGAATTGATTTTATTGATACAAATGCAATTAATTAAAGCTCAATAATATAAAAGTAGTTAAAAATACAGAAAACAGCTCATATGGTATGAGCATGTGAGCCGAATGGGGGGACGAAAGATTGCCAAAAAAAAAACGATGATGTGGCAATCCCCAGAGAAGAGGAAACGAGGAAGACCACCGCAGAGCTAGAACCTGGGAGTTAGGAAAGCGATTAGCGCTCGAAATCTGGACGAAGACCTAACTCAAGATAGAATACAGTGGCGTTTGGTAGTCGGACAACGTCGTAAGACGTTATTCAAACCGAATATATATATATATATATATATATATATATATATTTATATATAATATATATATATATATATATATATATAATATATATAAAATACAACTTAAATTTTTTATGATTTTATAAATCAAAATATTAACCAAATAGACGAAAGCTCGGGTTTGTTCGGAAAAGCGTTGAGATTTTTTCGCATAATCACTTTCATGAGATATCCCAAAATATGGTTCAAGAGGTCGCCTAGGCGAAAAGTTATTCAAATTTTTGTACAAAAATTGTTAAAATCAACTTTTTCGGTCCAGAAATTTTTTTTAAATTTTTTGGACCGTTCTGAACAAAATAAGTCTCTTGTACTTTTTTGTAAACTTGATCATTTTTGAAATATAAATCATTTAAAACTGTGTTTATTAATCGTTAATAAAACACTTTTGGTAGGACAGGCGCTCGAGCTGCGGCATGTATAAGAGAGAGAAACAATATCTATACTAAAACAATTTTTAGTTGAAGATGATTACTTGGCAACACCGCACTTAGCGAAGCCCGTAACGATAACTTTTCAACGAAATCATATTCCACTTATCAATTTTGCAGAGGTGTAAAAAAAATTGATTATTTATTTAAACACATAAGTAATTATTTATATATTAAATATAGTTCATATATATCAAATATAGTAGTGCATTTGTTTATTTTAGTAAATTCTCCAAATATAAAATGAAGATGGCACTAACTGCTAAAGATTTAATAGCTCTGTTAGAAGAAAACTCATATTGAGAAAATGCTGACTCACTTAAGGTGCTTTATTTGCCGCCGAGACTAGATTACAAAGTTTTTGATGTAGACGACATTGATGATAATATTATTTGTGAAGAATCAATAAAATCGGATATTGCAGGAACATATTACATACAAGTGATTGGGAATTCTAACGATTCTGCTTATGATATTGCTCTGAACCACAGATAAAACGTCCAAAGAAAAAATCAGGCAAAAATAGTAAATCCAACTTTGTCTCAAGTTGTAACAATAGATACTCCTTCGTGCTCAGTAGTAAATCAACATCGGTCTGATTGATATTTAGCCAATATAAAAGCCAACCATTTGAACAGTTAACGAATTTGTATACCTGGGAACTCTTGTCAATACTGAAAATGACACTACCGCAGAGATAAACCGCAGAATTTGCAGGGCTAATAGATGCTATTTTGGGCTTAATCTCCTTTTTAAATCTACAGTTATATCAAGAAATACAAAAGTAAAACTCTACAAAACAATAATACGCCCAGTCCTAACATATGCTTCAGAAACCTGGACTTTAACAGAAACCAATGAAAACATATTAGGACGTTTCAAAAGAAAAATACTAAGGCGAATCTATGGAGCGGTAAATGAAAATGGTGTCTGGAGAAGACGATACAACTTCGAACTCTATAGAATATAGCAGGAACAAGATCGTAAAACACATTAAGATAGGACGTCTGAGGTGGGTAGGCCATGTAATGCGGATGGAGCAAACCCACCCAGCTAGAAAAACGCTCCTTGATAACCTATTGGTCAAAGAAGAAGAGAAAGACCCAGAACAATATTCCTAGATAACATAGACCAAGATATGAGAAATATGGAAGGAAGGCGATGGATAGGGATGACTGGAAGAGAATTCTTGGGGAGGCTAGGACCCACACAGGGTTGTAAAGCCAAAATGATGATGAAAAGCCAACCATGGAGGCAAGTCGTATATTGAAGGTTTTTCACTCTTGTTTGATAAAAAAGTAATTGAGAGCATTCTATATTTTACAAATATTTATGCATCGCAGAATAACCATCACGATTTTGAAATGACCAACATAGATTTAAAAAAAAAATTATTAGCATATGTATCTTATCTGGTTGACACTCTTCTTCAAGTTGATATGCATTGGTCAAAGGATGAGGATAATGAAGTTCACATTATAAGAGAAAGCATGAGCCGACATAGATTTATATTTATAATTTATAATAGTGAAGAAACCGCTACATCAGTGTTAAACTTAGTACATGGACGTCAATCTAAATTTGCTTTACCAGATGAAACCATGTTCGACAATATTGGCCACATTACAAAAAGAAACGATAGTGCAAGATTGTAGGATGTGCAAAAATAATACTATTTACTTATGAAAAAGATGTAGAATGCATCTACAACCCGAATGTTTGAAATTTTCACCTCAAAATTTAATTTACATTTAATCTACAATATTTTCCATTAATAAAAATTGTACTGTTTTCCTTGAAAAAAAAATGAGAAAAAAAATCTTTTTGGTTGTAAATTAGTCTTAATTTGTGTGTTTTTAATTCAACCTAATAAATTAATTGCGAAATGTCTCTTTGTATATTGAGCGGCCGTTCAATAGAGCTATAGGTTAATACTATATAAAGAATAAACTTGCCTTAAATTTACTTTACTTTACTTACTACCACCTCAAAACTATTCTTAAGTTAATAATAAAGTCTATTTAACAAATCTATTCCCAAGAAATAGAACACACTACGCCTATGCACATGTAATACGTGGAATGAACAAACTAAAATATCATATTTCTCTCATTATGATTATTTATAAGAAAATACATATATACCAGCAAAATATTGATAAGTTTAAGAATGTTTCAAACTATTCAATGAACTTGTTTCACTATACACTCATAAATCGCACCAATTTTGATTGTATTATAACAGTATGTACTCTATAACTATTTTTGTAATTTATTGTAACAATTTTACATTTGTAACCTTCTTCTTCAAGTGCCGTCTCCACCAATAGAGGTTAGCGGTTATGGTGGCAAACGTTTGTCTATCTTCAGCTGCTCTTAAGAGTTCCTCAAATCCAAGTCCTGTCAGTTTCTGATATTACGTAACCAGGACAATTTTTTTCTTCCAATTCCTCGCTTTCCTTCTATTTTGCCTTTTATTATCAACTGAGGGATGTAGTATTTCTCGTTGCGCAACAAATGCCCTAAATAACTGGTTTTTCTTCTTTTGACTGTTCTCAATAGTTCTTTTTCTAAATTGAGTCTAGCTAGTACTTCTTCATTTGTTTTTCGTGCTGTCCAAGGAATTTTTAAAATTCTACGGTACACCCACATTTCAAATGCCTCGATTCTATTTAGGCTCTTTATTTTTAAAGTCCACGTTTCGGCTCCGTAGAGAAGAACAGACCAGATAAAACATTTTACAAGTTTTAATCTCAATTTAATATTTATATGTGTATCGCAGAATAGAACGCGCATCTTAAAGAAACTATCCCTAGCTTGAGCAATTCTCGCTTTAATTTCTTGTTCTGGGTCCAGCTTGCAATTAATCCACAGCCAAGGTATTTGTATTGGTTTACCTGTTCTAAAATATTCCCATTTATTTTTATAGGTAAGGGGATATTCTGTTTTCTTTGGATCACCATTACTTTTGTTTTTTTTTTCGTTGATCTTCATTCCAAACTCTCGACAAGCATCCTTAAGGTGGTCTATAACCCTCTGTAAGTTTGTGTCTGTATCAGCCAGTAGGACAGTGTCATCTGCATATCTTATGCTAGATATTGGTTCTCCGTTAATTTTTATTCCTGTGGAAAGGTTTTCCAAGGCTTGCTTGAATAGTAGTTCCGAGTAAAGATTGAACAGCATAGGGGATAGTATGCATCCTTGCCTTACTCCTTTATTTATACTAATATTTCTAGATGTATGATCGTCGATCCTAATCTTGGCACTCTGCCTCCAATATAAGTTCTTAATTAATCGGAGATCTTTACTATCCAAGTTGATGCTCTGCAAGGAATTTAACATTTTATTATGGTTTACGCGATCAAATGCCTTTTCAAAGTCTACAAAACATAGAAAGACATCCTTTTGTTGGTCGTAACACTTCTGCAGCAGTACTTGTAATGAAAACAAGGCCTCTCTGGTCCCCATTCCGGCTCTGAATCCAAATTGATCGTATCCAACTTCTTTTTCACACCTTTTGTATACCCTATTGTGAAGTATTTTTAATAGAATTTTAAGCACTTGGCTCATAAGACTTATTAATCTAAAATCTGCGCATCGCCTGGAGTTAGCTTGTTTTGGGAATAAAAATAGATTCTAACCATTCCTCTGGTATTTCCCCAGTATCGTAGATTGTATTAAACAAAATTACTAACAAATCAATGTTATTACTTTCGATCAATTTAAGTATTTCAGGATAAACTTCATCAGGTCCAGGGCTTTTGTTGGTCTTTAATTGTTTAATGGCATATTCCACTTCGACTTTTAGAATTGGTGGGCTTTCAGTAACATTATTTATTGTAATGTCTATTCTTTCATCTCGGAACAGCTGTTGTATAAATTTTTCCCATTCTTCTATTTTATCTTTGGTGTTATGAATTAACTCTCCGTTGTTATTTACCAGTGGGCAATGTTGTTTTTTGCGGATGAATGAAAATTCTTTCACCTTCTTGTACATATTAAAGTAATCATGTCTATGTTCTAATTCTTCTATTTCTTTACATTTTTCTTCGAGCCATTTCTCTTTTGATTCTTTTATTTTCCTTCGTATTTCTGTATTTAATCGTTTGTAATCGCTTGTGTTCTTATTTTTGTATTTCCTCCTTTCGTCTATCATCTCTAGAATAGCTGGTGTCATCCAGTCTTTTTTTGCCATTAATCGTGTATTTGGAATTTCTTCCCTTGCAGAATTGACGAGGATGGATTTTATTTGTTGCCAAGTTGTATTTATATTTTGGATATTTATTTGGGTTCGGTCTATTTCTGAGAGTTTTTCATTTAGTTTTACAGTGGTTTTATCTTTAATCTGTACATCTTTTAGTAGTTCCATATTAGGTTTGTTCTTCGGCTTTGCATTTTTTATTACTTTAATTCTTGTGCGAATATTTGCTACTACAGGGTTGTGGTCGGAATTTGCATCAGCACTAGGATATGTTTTTGTACTTGTAATGGAGTTACGAAATCGTTGGTTGATTAAAACATAATCTATTTGATTTCTTATTATTCTTTCTTTTGTGTGTAGCGGGGAAGTCCAGGTGTATAACCTACGTTGAGGTAACTTAAACCAAGTGTTTGTTGCTATCATATTGTGTTGCTGGCAAAACTAAGTGGCCTTTGTTGCCGAGCACGTTATTTTCAATAAAAAAAAATTGATGGAGTAGGAAAAGTTTTAGTGATAGCATTATTTCAGATTATTTGTGTTTTCCAATTAGTATTCTACAGATAAATCTTTGAATTCTAAAATAGGTGTGTACAAATACACATAATAACAAGTTATTATCATCACACAAAAACTCTATTCCTATGCGTAGCTCGAGGCAAGTTCAACACCTTTTCCAATAAAACCTCTATAGTATCGGCCAATTTATTTTATTTGATCATTACTTGTCGCTTATCTGAACAGTTATTATATATTTTCCAATAGCTAAACGTCAATATTACTGTTTATCAGTGTAATAAATTTCTTCTGCAATTTTCTTAGTCGGCGAATTTACGAAGTCGGAAAACCATTAAACCATTAATACCTTCTTCATAATTAATCTTAAAGTTAGGTATTTCCTCAAGGCTATGCCAGTAAAGTATGTCTTACGGCATGTGGCTAAAGGTAGAGATTAATAATCATGCGTTTGATGGTATCTTATATGAAGAGTGTCAAAGGTTATTATGTAGGAAAGGTAATTATTTAACAATTAAGACGTCGATTTAAGCTTACATTATATTAAATAACAGTAGTAAATAAAGCTTTTACGTATACGGCGGTCCTTGATAGTTTTAAAAATTGCAGAAGGACAGGTCAATATCCAAGATCTAGACAGAGAAGATTAAATTAAAATATATATAGACTTTATTATTAATATTATAATTATTTTGTCGGCTTACTGAATAAGTTTTAATACAAACAATAATTTATATACTGAAAAATGTTTGTTCATTTTCAATAGGAATTAACCAAAATTTTAGTTTAAAATATGTTTATTTTAACGTTTCGATTTTTATACCAGACTTGAAACCAAATTAAGGAAAAAACCTTGGTACAATGAGTACGATTACAGTCGAAAAAGTATAACTACTATCAGCAGAATGAAGTTTGGTCACGCATGTTATCCAGCACATTTATTTAAAATAAAAATACTTGAGAGTGATTGCGAAGCCTGTAATAAAATCGGTCATCTTCACCACATCTTTTTTGATTGTTTAAAATATAGGGCTCAATCTAATGAGCTTTTCAGTAAACTTTTAAAATTAAACACTGAAAGCCCATTTAATATACTGCATCTTCTTGCTTTAGAAAAAAAAAGAAATTTACGATTGTCTGCTGTCTTTCGTCAGAACAACGAATATACAAATATAACCACCTTTGTTAATTCCTTATGTCTTTCCTTAATGTATGCATACCTATCTGTCCGAGGCCTACCTTTTATCGTTTATAAAAATGCCCTGGGCGAGAAGAGTGTAATCCCTGTGTAATCCCTGTATCTGTTTTTAAAAAATTTATGTCTGGCTGTGTGGGTATTTACCCTAAAGCCAATAAAAAAAAAAACGTTTCGATTTACACAGACTTACAACGATTTCTAAAATCGACTGCACGCGTGGTGCATAAAATGGAAAATAGCACTCAACCCGGAAAAACCACAGGCCGTCATGTTTAGGAAAAGAAGACAAGTACCTAATATGGAAATAAGCCTAGCCTACGAAAACAGGATGGAGCAATCAAGCTAAATACTTAGGAGTGACCCTTGATCAGAAGCTTACATTCACTGAACATGTGGACCAAGCGGTATACAAAGCCAAACTAACAAAGACGCAACTTGCCTTGCTAATAGGCAAGAAAAGTAAACATTACAAGTAGCACTAAACGTCCCGAAATATGTAACATTAAGGTACCTATACAGAGAAACACAGCAGAAAAGAATCTTACAAACAATGAACGATAAAGCATATGAGATTTTCCAATGAAATAAGAAATCACCCCAACAGAAACCTGAGAGAGCTAACGGATTATGACGAAATCATCAGGACGATACATAGACGGCCTAAACAACAAATAGTTGGATATGTCCCAATAGTAAAAAGACACGAAGATTGAGATAGACACAGATTAGTCAAAAGCACGCGGAATAGAAGTAGGAGAAAAAAGGTAAGATCTGGTGCTCAGCAAATGAAAATACCACCAAAAAAATATACCATAAAAATCTATTAAAACAGCTTCTGTTACCGCGAATGAACAGTTGCAAGTAGTATGTTATTAGCTTAGGCCCCTTAAGGCAGATCTATTTGGGAGACCAGCATCGCGAACTTCTGAGCACCGAGTTGACTAAAAAGGACTTTACACTGTTATTTATTCACATGGAATTCTACTAGGTTGAGGTAAGGACAATAAAACACCATAAGCAATTAAAAAACTCTCACACGAAGAGACTCAAAAAGATAACAACAATACCACATGTAAAGGGCTTATCGGAAAAATATAAAAGGGAAAAAAAGCAACAATTTCTACGTGGAAGAAACCGCAAGACCACTAGGTGTCAGGAAAAATGATCATGAAACATACATAAAGAACAGAAACTGTTTTGTTCCAAAAAGGTTTAAAGTCTAAAAAACAAATTTGTTCGGAAATGGTTTAAAATACCCAAAAATACAATAAAATATCTTAGTACCATTCAAAATTGCTGGTTATTTTGTAAATCTTTTGAAAACTGCAAACAAACATATTTGTCGGACTTTAATTGATCGTAATTGTTAATACCAGATATGTATATGTAAAAATAACTAAACATTTCAAACTTTGGTCACATTTTTATAAATATTTTATGTTTTTTCTCATAAAGCTTTTATTATGGTATAAAGTCATATTTCTTATTATTATTTTTTAATATATTAAAGCTAAATTCTGTAATTTTTGATAAGTAATCTCTTACTTAGACATATTTAAGTAATATTTTACAACCATTATATAATAGTGAGAACAACTTCAGTTATTTTTGTAAATTCTCATACCAATTAACAAAAGAAGATGTTCTTAGTCGTAATCACTTCCGCTGAGATACACATAAGTTAGCCTACATCTTCATGGTCTTGGTTTTGTAATAGATAATCTTATACATGTATGTTTCTCCATTAATATGATATAAAATATAAAATTTTGTACTTCTACAAAACTGATCTGAATTTTTAAAATATTTATAGCAAGAACTCTTTCATTTTCAGTTAAACCAAAAGTTTCAAGAACTGTGTTATTCTTAATGGAACATCCTATAAGGTTCTATAAATAATCATCCTATTAAAAATTCCCCAGTATGACTTAGAATAATAAATATTTACTTATCACGTAACAGTCAAATTCTCTAATATTCAATTTTAACAACGTTCTAAAATTTAGAATGCACTATTAAGCAGCTTTTGCTTATTCTTACAAAAGGGCGAAACTACATATGAATTTTTTTTCTTTACATGATACATCAACCACGTAGGGTTATTAGCGTGTATGGATGGAATTTACTGGCGAAGTTAAATTTTCCCAATATTTTTGCCTGCTGAATCTATTATCAGTTTTGTAATAATATCTACTTCTTCATTCACATTACTGTTTTGATTTATGACATACAAGTTGTGTTGGATATGGTTTTAAAATTTCTCTCAATCCGCATTTTTTAAGTTCCATTTTACTTCTGGTATAAGCTGTAGATGATTCTTTGTTATGAATTATAATATGATAGTGATCAGATCACTATCGTATGGTTTCAGTAATACATTCCATGAAAGCATATGCGTTATTGTTGGTTAGCATAGAGATAAGTCAATAGCAGAACCTTCACCCGTTCTTTTGTCGAAACGGATGTCTTGTCCATCATTAAGTTGATTTAGGTTGAATTTTTCCAGAAGAGATTCTATTTTTCTACCGAGGCTCGTTAATTATTTTTAACCCCATAAAGGGTTATCTGCGTTGAAGTCTCCGACAATGAGTCGTGGTATTTGATCTAAGTGATCCGATATTTCGTTATGGCTAAGTTCTTGGTTGGAAGAAATGTATATGTTGCATACGGAAGGGGTAGTTACGTCTTTAATGCTGACTGCAATTACCTCGAGGTTTGTTTCTAATGGTAATTCTATACTATTAATATCGTTCTTTATGTATATCGCTTCTCCCGTGCTTGCTATTTTAGCATGTTGTCGATTTTTAAAGAAACAATTAAAGTTTTTTAGTTTATGTACAGGGTTTTGTCATTACATTTTGACCCCCCCACTTATTTTCCTTAATTTCGGGAATACAAAAAAAAGTTTCAAATAGAAGTTGTATTATTTTATCTGTACCGACCAACAATGTAGCAACAGACCAAATTTTGTATACAGTGCCCAATAAAATACATCTGCAATATTTCAAATGGGACACCCTGTATTTTTTATAGTTTTGAGTAGCCCTGCATTTATTGATTACAAATATATAACATAGTGTAGCATTAGCTTTGTTCTCTAATGGCGTATGGTACTACTATACTATACTAAGATAAGAAAAAAATATATTTAGAAAGTCTAAAAAATTAATGACTTACAGTACTACATTTAAGATACAATACTACATTTAAGATTACAATAGATGCTTAAAAAGCCCTCCATTGTTATCAATGCACAAGTAATATCTTCGTCTCAAATTTTCTAATGACTCAGATATTGTGTTATTATGAACATTTAAATTTTCAATTTCCGCGCGAACTTTTGCCGTGATAGTGTCAATATTTGTATTTGAATCAAAATACACTTTTTCTTTTAAAAACCATTATAAAAAGCTATCACATGGTGTTAAGTCGGGACTATTTGGTGGTCATATAATGGCCATGCTATGATAAAGTATGACAGTAAAGTCGTCCCAGGAGCGCAACTCAACAATATTGGCAATATCATTTTAAAGTCGTCTACTTTAAAATGCATAATGTATGTCTGAATTGTCAATATAAATGAGTCAGATAAAATTAAAATATTAGAAGAATTTTTCACTATGTAACAAAAAACAAAATTTGTTTAATTTACTGTTTGTATTTTGAGAACGATTTCCGAAGTGGAAATTGAAACGTCAATTAACGTATTTTTTATCTTTAATTGTTGCTTATTCCCAGTTAAATAGTAATTAATTTAAAATGCCACAAGAAAATAGCTTCAGAACAATATTGTTGATATTAGTTGAAATAAAAGTACCTTATTAATGTTTATCATTAAAATAAAATATATTTACAAAACGCGTTTTAACCTTTGCAAAAACAGATAAATTAATAATTAAAAATAGGTAAAGAAATAATAAATAAGACTTACTCACAATCAATTTAATTTAACTATCAGAGCAAAGCATCTTCAGGTCTCGATACAAAGTTAAACAAATGATGCCGGTACTCTATTAATAGATGGATGGTAGAACATGTTTGAAACTACTTTATATTGTTGAATGGAGAACTCAATACTATTATTGCAGTTGCTTGACAGTAAACGGGAAGTTCTTGAGGAGATAGATTTGATCCAATGAATTTGAGAGATGTTTGAGATTGTTTGTTAAATGTAAGTGGTGTAATATACTATTGTGTTATTAAAATTTATTTATACTTATTCCAGAGATATATTTTTGAAATGTGTGTTATTTATTGAGTAATTGTTTTATGAAGGTGACATTTTATGACAATGAATAAGTGTAGATGTAAAAATTGTGTGGGTGTGCAATTATTTTCAAACTTGTAGTTATCAAATTACTTTGATAAAGTTCTATTGGCAATGAGTTAATTATTGAAATAGTCAAGTGAATAAAATGGTAAAATACAAACACTTAAGGATAATTTAAACACACTAAAACAGAAAACACTTAGAAGGGACGAAACAAACATTGAATTTAAAAGGGAGAAGGACTTTAATGCACTACATCATAGTCTTGGGCAAAATGACTCACTTACATTTAACAAAAAATCTCACACATATCTCAAATTCATTGGATCAAATCTATCTCCTCAAGAACTTCCCGTTTACTGTCAAACAACTGCAATAATAGTATTGAGTTCTCCATTCAACAATATAAAGTAGTTTCAAACATGTTCTACCATCCATCTATTAATAGAGTACCGGCATCATTTGTTTAACTTTGTATCGAGACCTGAAGATGCTTTGCATATTGTAGAAAGCGAAACCGGTCGTCTGATAGTTAAATTAAATTGATTGTGAGTAAGTCTTATTTATTATTTTTTTACCTATTTGAAATGGACTCACACAAGCAACACATTCATGATTTTAATAATTTAAATTTAACGTGCTTGCTCGTTAATTGTACTGACTCCATGTGAAATTTTTAAAACGTCAAACTTCCACTATTTTGGGGCGTACATAACCTAAGCAGGATATTTGAAAATGTGTCAATGTTACCCGGTTTTACCTTATACATTTTCACCGAATTTTTTAAACTATTTGTTTTAAGAATGATTTCCGGAATGACAATCGAAAAGTCATTATAGTTAAGAATGTAATTTTCATTACAATTATTTGTGACTTACGTCCATGCAGACATATTTAATTTTGCCACAAGAGAAACAGTTTACATGTTTTCAGAATATAATTTAATGGTGTATTTGTTTACTGGATTATTACAAAACATTTGCCAAACACGATTAAAACCACATAAATAATATCGTTTTGCTTCTTGATATTGCAAAATCCCTTAATAATCACGCAAATCACAATATCTAAGTTCACTTATCGAATTGCAGAAGTCTCCTTGGTAGTTGTTATTTACTGGTTACTACTCAATTAATGTTGTTTCCGTCAATTGTACACTCATTCAACTTCGAGATTTATTATTTTGTATGAATTATTAACAGAAAGTAATGAAATATTGTTGGTGTATTACGCATCGGTAGATGACTATAAATTTTTGCCAATTACAAAATGTCTCGAACACACTTGAAGAACACTTTCGTGTCTGAAAACGATTAGTGGTGTAGTATAAATTATATCTGTAGTATGAGTTATAATATTGTTTACCGGTGTTACGAAGATTGTTTTCTTTCTGTAGTAGCATTTTGTATTAATATATGTGTTGTCGATTAACGTAAATAGTGTGGAGGACAAAGCAGGTTTGGACTGGGCAATCAGACGATTGGGAAAATTCCCCAAGTGCCGCTGCTCTTTTAACACATTCCGTGCGGAAGGCACCTTCGGACGGCGCGCATGTATCAACAGAAGGTTGTACACATGGCGCTCACCCGGTGACACGCCAGAAAATCTCATAAGAAACCAGACTGATTATATTTTAATAAAATAAAAGATTCAAAAACTTAATAACATCAGTGAAAATCTACCCTGGTGCAATATTAAGTCAGACTATAAGCCACTTGTTGCTAAGTTTTACCTGGAATTTAAAAAGATCCACAAACCTAATCCTATAAGATACGATCCCAAACAACTAAGAGATAATGGCATAAAGCAAGAAGTACGGGAATATCTGAAGAACAACATATCTAAGTCAGAAGTAGTTAATGATGTTGACACAGAAATAAACCAATTAGAAAACGTTGGGAAGGAAATATTAAACACCTGCGACCGAAAAAGACAGAAAAGAAAAAACAATGGATGACCGACGGTATATTAGAGATGATGGACAGAAGAAGAGAATCCAAGCGAAAAGACAACGTTGCATATCAATTTTTAGACAAAGACATAAAAAAAGCTGTCAGATAAACTAAAAATAGAAACCTGGAAGAAGAGTGTAAAGACATCGAGATATTGCAACGTAAACACGATTCATTCAACCTCCACAAAAAGATCAAAGAAGCAGCAGGCATCTAGAAATCAAAAAGGTCAGGACACTGAACAGACGCTCAAGGAAATCCAATAGTTGATATTAAAGAAACAAAAACAACGTGGATAAACTATGCGACAACAACATTTGAAGACGATAGGAATGTCACCATCACACAAAATAAAAATGACGATACCGGACCACCTATTCTCGAAGCGGAAGTAGAAGCTACTATAAACAATATTAAGGAGGACAAAGCCGAAGGACTAGACGAGTTCTACTCAGAACTTTTGAAAATTATGGATAAAGACGAAGTAAAAAGACTTACCTTGATCTTCAACAATATATACCAAAGTGGAAAAATACCCCAACAGTAGCTAAGATCAACAATCCCTTTTTATAACAATCCCTAAAAAACCCAATGCCAAAAAATGTGAAGATTATCGAATAAAAAGCCTTATGAGCCATCTCCTAAAAACTTTATTAAAAATTATAGATAAAAGAATATATAAAAAGTGTGAAGAACACATGACAAACACACAATTCGACTTCAGGGATGCATTGGGTACTCAAAAGGCACTTTTTGCAATACAATCTCTCTTTCAAAGATGTAGAGACGTGAATTGTGATATATATGTATGTTTTGTGGATTACCAGAAAACGTTCGATAAAATAAAACATGACGAACTGATGAAAATATTAAATTCAATTGGTCTAGACAGCAGAGATCGCCGTATAATAAACAATATCTATTACGAACAAACTGCAGCTGTTAGAGTTGGGGATCAGCTAACACACGATATAAAGATAAAAAGAGATGTACGACAGGGATGTATATTGTCCCCATTATTGTTCAATACATATTCAGAGCACATTATGAACCTAGCGCTAACGGATATAGACGAGTGAATACTTATAAACGGAGAACGATTGAACAAAATAAGATACGTTGATGATACTATCATTTTTGCAGAGGGTCTTGAGTCTCCAGGGTGGCAGAAGTAAGTAGCAAGTTTGGGCTTGATTTTAACATCAAAAAAACTAAATACATGGTTATAAGCAAAAATAGGATACTCTCATAGGATAGGAAAGATCTGAAGATCATCTTCTGATTCTTCAATAATTGCTGCATCATCTGCGTTATACACCATACCAATTTTTTTATTGCCCATCCTGTATCCGAGATTGAGAGATGTTACTTTGTTTATAATTTTAAAAGTAAGTTTTTTGTCCTTTTTTAAATATGGGGATTGTGATGATCTTATGCCATTCCTCTGGTATTTCTGTGTCGTTTAAGATTCTGTTAAATATTTGTGACAGTTCACTTGCAAGTTCAGGGCCTCCATATTTTAAGAGTTTATTGGGTATACCGTATGTTCCAGGTGATTTTCTGTTTTTAGCTTCTTGATCTTTGCTTCTACCTCTTCGTTATTGATTATAGCACTTACATCTGCTTTGTATTCGTTAATATTCAGCGTTTCTTTAGCATCAAATAGCTCTTTAAAATGCTGTTGCCATGTCTCTATAGGTACTCCCTTATAGGTCTACACAATGCTAATGTAGACCACACAGAACATAAACTATTAAAAAAAAGCATAAAACGAAGGTAATGAGACAACACAACGGCCAACGATAAAAGAGGTTGAAAGAGCAATCAAACTGCAGAAAAATAACAAGCTCTCTGGATGTGATAGCATACCCCCAGAATACACAAAATACAAAGTCAAACTTCAAAAAAAACCTGTTGAATACAAGAATGCAGGCGAAGAGACCTATTATGTGACCGAAAAAGTAATGGGATGATAATGTGAATGAGGACACAAGAAATCTATTTAGAAGTCAAACGTAGAGGAGAATTGTTGAGAAGAGATAGTAAAGTTTCGGTAGAACTTATCGCGGCTATAATAAGATTTGATCTTGGCTGTATACAAGAGCTCTGGGTAACATCTGATGTTCATAAAGGATATAAATGGAATGAAAAGAATGAGTGTAGAAACAACAACTTCCAGAAAATAAAAAATAATGGTTCTAACAAGATGTACAAGCTTCTTAATCGTAGTTATTACTGAAGCATAAATTAATTGATTAAAGAATTAAGGAACTGCAAATTATGTTGGGGGAACTAGCAGCCAGCTCTCAATACGTCGGCCTAAAAATGAATATGAAAAAAACAAAAATAATGACAAACACAGAAGACCGCAGACATATAACTATAAACGGCAGTGAGATAGAAAAAATCCAGGAATATATCTACCTAGGCCAAATCCTGAGACTTGACAAAGTGAACCAAACTGCGGAAATTACTAGAAGAGCAAGACTAGCATGGACAGGATTTGGAAAACTTAGTTGGATACTTAAAAACCGCAAAATACCCTAATACTTGAGGAGCAAAGTGTTTAACCAATGCATCCTTCCTATCATGACATATGGATGTCAAACCTGGACCCTAACCAAGGCAAACATAAATAAACTAGCCACAACAGAAAGAACAATGGAAAGAGAAATGTTAGGTATACGACTGTCAGATAAAAAGAGGAACGACTGGGTAAGATCCAAAACAAAAGTCGAGGACATATCAATAAAAATTGCAAAACTTAAATGGAGCTTCGCGGGCCACACTGCTAGATAGAAAGACCAACGTTGGAATACTACAATACAACATTGGAGACCTTACGAAAGTAAATGACCAAGAGGAAGACCACAGATGAGATGGGTTGATGACATAAGAAGAATAGCCGGAACCAATTGGAAATATGTTGCTCGGGATAGAGACCGATGGAAGGAGTTGGGAGAGGCCTATGTCCAAACATGGACGACTGAAGGCTAAGAAGAAGAAGAAGAAAGAATTATTAGAATCAATAGAATGAATTAATTAAAGTTTGTCCATTGACATCACTCAGAAAGCTCTCCACCTCTATGAATTCGAAGTATTATCTTTATGTTTTTGACTGTTTTAGATAAGAAATCCTGAATAATGAAAAATATATTATAGAAAAGACCAAAACTTGCAACAAATGAATTAAATAATATAAATTAACATACCAACATTTCCTGTACATTTTAAATGATATGGAAAAAGCAATATTACAATCTTTAAAACATGCAATAAATATTTTAATAATATAATAGTTAATGTAAATGATTAAATAGATGTACATAACTGATTATATTTGCAATAAATAATAAAGCTTGAAAGATTTACAATAAATAAGGAAATTCAATTACTACTATGATAGAGAAACTCAATTTTAAAATACTCATATATTTTCAGAAATTTAGTAATAAAGAAAGCTGTATACAATATTACGTGTAAAAAAACAAGGTAAGAGATAGTTACTTAAGATATTTGTTGCACTCCCAAATCTTAACAAGAGTCATATAGTTCTTACACTGTTGCACTCTGTTTCAATGCACGCTTTGAATAAAAACTTTCAATTATTGAATTATTACCTTTTCACCACGATTGAATAACAGAAAATAATCGATTAGAACTTCTATTTTAAAGGCAAAATAACTGACAGTATCTTATGTGGTGCTGTTAAGTAAGATCCCATACTAGCAACTTTAATATAATCAATGAAAGAGTACATTGTAGTTCTTTAAGAAAGACCTTTAGAAATGAAAAAAAAAAAAGATTTTAATGACCATAGTGTAACTTAAATATAAAAAAATATAATACACTGAATAACATTAACTACTTCTAGGAAATTTTTATATACACAGAAACTTAATTTGGAATTTAACTTTATGTATCAAATAAGCTATTGTTCTAAAGCTATTTTTTCTTGTGGCATCTTAATTCAATTTACTATTTATTTCGAGAATAAGCTGTAATTTAATTCGACAAATTTGTGTGTTTTATACCAATTTTTTGTTAACCTATTCTCTATCCTTTCATTGTTGGATATGGGTCTCCCCCAGTTTTTTCCATCCTTCCCTATCTTGAGCTGTTCTCTGCTTGTTTGACCTCCTTGTTTCCTGATGTCATCTTTCCACCTCATCTGTGGTCTGCCTGTTGATCTATTTGCATTGTATGGACGCCACTTTCCGATGGCATTGTTCCATCGTCCGTCTTAAAGACGTTCATTGTGTCCAGCCCATTTCCATTTCAGTTTTGCTGCTTGTTCTATCGCGCCTACTGTCTTTGTTCTGGTTCTGATCCACTGGTTACGTTTTCTATCTCTAAGTGATACACCCAACATTTGTCTCTCCATCGCTCTTTGTGTCTTCCTTATCCTATCCAAATTGGCCTGTGTAAATGTCCATGTCTGTGCTCCGTAGGTGAGCACCGGTATTATACAGGAGTTATATACCTTGCTTCGTAAGTATAGACGGAATGTCTGATTTTTTAGAACGTAAGAAAGTTTGCCGAACGCTGCCCATCCCATTCTTACTCGTCTCGATATTTCGGCTGTTTGATTTTCTCTGTTAGCTCTGATTGCTTGTCCTAGATAGATATACTCATTTATCTGTTCTATTTTTTCTGTTTTTATTTTTATTGCCTCTTGCTCTTCCGTGTTTGTCATTACTTTTGTTTTGTTGAAGTTAATTTTTAGGCCTTTTTGTAGTGATTTTTCTTGCAGTTCATTCAGCGTTAATTCCAGTTCTTGTCGTTCCGAGGAGATCAGAAGTATATCATCTGCATATCTAAGGTGATTTAGGTATTTTCCATTAATACATATTTCTCTGTTTTCCCAATCTGTTGATTTTATTATGTCTTCGAGGGTCAAGGTAAACAGTTTAGGTAAAATTATATCGCCTTGTCGGACTCCTCGTTTTATATTATCCGTTATTAATTTGTCGTCCAGAATTACGGTCATGGTTGCGTTTTGGTAAATATCATATATCAATTATCGGTATCTTAAATCTATTCTACTATTGACCAGAGCTTCTTCAACCGCCCAGTGTTCAATGCTGTCGAAAGCCTTTTCATAATCTACGAATGCTAAGTACAGCGGAAGGTTGTATTCATTGGTTTTCTCAATTAAGATTTTAAGCGCATGTAGATGGTCGATTGTGCTGTATCCTTTCCTGAATCCGGCCTGTTCCAATGGTTGGTAGTTATCAAGTTTATAGGTTAGTCGGTTGTTTATTATTCTTGTGAAGGTTTTATATAGTTGTGACAAAAGGGAAATAGGACGGTAGTTGTTTAGGTCTGTTCGGTCTTCTTTCTTATGTATTAAGATTGTGTTGGCATTTCTTCATTGTTTATACCCATTACCTAATGGTAATCCGGTCCGCGGATAAACAGGAATTGACTGAATTACAAATTAAAGTTCGTTGCTAAGAATAATATGAAAATTTAATGAAAGACAACACAAGTCCAGGCAATCATTTGCAACCTAACCCAGATATGCCCATTATGTCTACTTATCATTTTATGGTTTAATTTAGGGTAAACTAAAATATATTAGACGAAAATAAAATTTATTTTTTTAGTAATTATACAAAATTTTGGGCGTTCTATATGTAGGACGATGGACACTTAAGGGTATGACGTGGAGTCCTTTGTCGCATTTTGAACATCTGGTGGTTGTTTTTTCATGGCAATGTGCACAGCGTGTTTGCTTATTTTGAGGAATTACCAAATGATCCATATGATCAAACCTAATGTCTATACCTTCGGTGATTGACTTATGACCTTTCGAATATGTTTTATTTTTTTTATTTTGTATTAATAGCGCAGTGGCTACTCGTCTTCGGAATTTTAACTGATCTAGGTCCCCACCTCTTTGTCTATGCAACTGCCAAGCATTTTGCAGACCTACATCAATACAGTGTGCCACCAGCGGAAAATACCATTTCTTGCCCCTCAGTGAAATTCTATAAAGGCTCAAATTTTGATCATATCTGTCTACTCCTCCCTTGTTTGCATTGTATAAATTTACCAGATGTGGCTGCGACACCTAAAATATGTATGTACCTTATTACATCGGGTAGTTCCTAGAGATCGATTACCTGTAGTTAGCATTTAGTTACGGGGCAAGAATGAGACAGGATCGGACTTGCTTCAGGCGTTCTATAATTAAATAACTCGTTTTCAGACTCGCGTTTTTAAAAACAATTTATTTAAAATTAACTAAATACAATGGTTAAATAACGAATCAAAACAAGTATACAATAACAATAATAAATCAGGAATGAATCTTCACAGCCGTGGCTGCACTATATATAACGCACTAATGACTTGGACTATGATGTGTAGATATCTCTTTTATGTCTATATAATTCCTCCCTCCTTAAGCTCGGAAAACAAGGGAGTTGGATTTTCTGAGCCATGTGCCTCTCTTGGTCGACTTCTTGTGATGGAGTTGAGTTTGGATTTGAATACTTTGAAATAAGCTAAAACAGAGATTATTAGTGTAATAAGGATGATGAGAGATGTGTTGGTCCAATTGTGATACGTCGGGGCTTCTTTTAATTCTGGTAGTTCAATATTCTCTGCTACGGTCTGGATATGCTTGATTTTTGCGTCGTCTAATGTTTTTAGTTTTATTGTTGGAACTTGGGTTAAGTTACTTTGAAACTCGAATTTGGGTAAATCGAATACATACTCTTCGTGCATTGTTTCTTCTTGTTCGTAAATTTTGTTGTCGATGGTTATTTTACATTTGTCGATGGTTATGATGGAAGGTTTGTCTATTTCGTATATACCGTTCTTTTCACAATCTGCTTCTATTCTTATGGGATTGATGGGTACGATTACTAGCTGGTTTGAATTAATTGTGGTTATTTCAGTCTTCTTCAAATGGATACTCGTGCTTATACATTTATTCTTGCCAGTTCGGATGAGTTTGCTTAAACAAGGTTGTGTATTTTCTTGTAGGTACTTCTTTGGACAGTAATAGTAGTTTTCGATTTCGGGACATTGTTCAGATGTTGTCCAATTTTCTTCGTTACTGAGAAGCAGGAATGGTTGATCGGGTATAATTGTTAGGTTGTTTAAAGGAATAGGATATATTCGGAAATATTTTAAGGGATTACTAACTATTGGGGTATGAATCTTGAAAATTACCAAGTTCCCATGAATATTCACCTGAGTTGAGAAGAGACTGTAATAATTCATAAAATTTTGAAGTTTTGGTACATTTCGTACCGTATATATTTTGTTTAATTTTAGTATTATTGATTCTAATTGCAAAGGATTAATAATTGAGCTATGAAGAATATTTAGTTTTGCTAGTGATATAGCGGTTTCAATGTTATTGACCAAAATTTGTAGGTCGTGTAGTTGATTTATTAGGTTATCTATTATTATATTTATTGAGAAAGCTTTTTCTACATTTTTTAATTCTTTAATTTCTTCTGAAATTATTGTCATTTGTTTGCTTATTATTATTTGATTTTCTTTAATTGTTTCAAATCCTTTTGAGTACGTTTTCGACATTTCTATTAACAAGGTGTGATGCTGAAATAAACTTGAATTTATCTTATTTTGATTGTCATTGAGAGTGGATAAGTAGTTTGTTGTAATAATTGTCGTCATCAGTGTCTAAGGTGCCAAAAAGCCATTTGGATACCTTTCCTATTGCGTTAATTAATGCTCGTTTGGTTCTGGGGTTTTGTGGGTATGTTTCTAATTGATTATTTATAGCTTTACTTAGTTTTATGGCATGATCTATTTTGTTTATAATTAATATTGAAAAGTGATTGTTTACTTTAATAGAATTTCTTAAGTTTATTACTTCATTATATATTTGATTACTTATTTCTAATGGTTGGGATAAATTAATATGATAAAGAAATGTATGTTTTGATAGTATCCTTTTTGCTTGTCCAATTTGAACAGGTAGGATGGGATTATTAATTTCTTTTATTTCTAACGTTTGATATCCTTGTAGATAGAGGAGTATCGTCATCGCTAGTATTTTCATGTTGATTGTAGTTATCTGTAACAATACGTTGAGGTTTTATACTTCGCAAGTGATATACTTTATTGTTGGATAATATTTTATTATCTCCAACTAATTTGGGATTTACTAATTTTTGATAAGGTTGATTACATTTTGCTAATCTTTGTTCTGAACCTTTTAACTGATATATGGGACGATTCGTGTCTAATTTTATTTCTGATTGTTTAGATTTATTTGCACGTTCTAAGTTTTGTGTTTGGGTTTTATTTAGTTTATTAAGAATAATATTGTTAAGTAATTTTAGGTTTTTTGAGTGATCATGAATATATTGTGTTATTCTTTCATTCTCATCTCGTTCGAAGGGGTTTTTATAATCTAGTTTGCCTCGCATTATTTGAAAGGGAGTATAGCCTGTAGCACTATGAATACTATTGTTATAAGCTAATATTGCGTAACTCATTAATTGAGAAATAATGATATTTTCTTTTTCTTCTTTAAGTATTCTCAAAACTTTCTATGATTGAAGAATGAAATCTTTTCTATCGGACTGTTGCTATTTGGGTTGTAGGCGGTTACGTAATGGACATCTATATGATGTAAGAGACAGAGATCTTGAAATATTTTATTCCTAAATTCTGTGCCATTGTCACATGTGATTTTGTTGGGTATTCCGTAGTGACTTATAAAGAATGTTAATTTGTTAACAATTTCCATAGCGTTTATTGAATTTATGGGATAGGCTTGACCGAATTTAGAAAAGCTATCTATAATGGTAAGGAAATTTTGGTTACTAAACTTAAATGTATCGATATATATGTGTTTCCATAGGGGAATTGCCAATTGGTGTTGGTTTGAGAATAAGTGAGGTGGGATGTCTTTCGTACTTTGATTTTTGACATAGGTCACAAGTATTGACGTAATTTGTGACATCTTTGTCCATGTCAGGCCAGTAGAAATGTTTTTTGAGTGCTGCAAGATTTTCATTAATGCCTCTGTGGTTTGTTTTCGTTTCGTGGTAAAATTTTAACTTTTCTTGTTTTTCCGCTTCTTCCGTTATATCCGTTAGAATTTTATTTGAAATGACTAAGGAAAATGCATTATTTTTAAATGAGTTTGTCATAAAACGAATAAAAGGTATTTCGAGGTCTTTGTTTTTAAATAGTAGGCAATAGGTCGTATTGGGTTTTATGATTTCTTTAATTAAACATAGAAACTGTGTTTCTTCAAAATCATTTTTTGGTATTTGCCAATGATATCTATTTTTGTCGAATATTTTTTCGTATGTATATTTTGGTTTCGATATATTTGCAGAAGTTATTATTATTTGATTTTTGTATATATTTATGGCCTTTTCTGTATACGGTATATTTAATATGGGATCTTCTTGACTAGTATGCACCGTTTCTAAATCGTCAGATTTCTCTTCTGTATTTGGTATTGCTATATTTTGAAGAATTTTTATTTTCTTATCTTTTTTGGTATTTTCTTCTATGGATTCTACAATATCTTCTTCTGGTACTGGTAGTTCTTTGTCGATTATTTCGTTAATAAATTCTTGTGTTATGTTTTGGTATGGATTAATATTTATAATATCTTGTATATCGTTGTGATCAAGAGCAGGTTTTAATATAATATCATTCGAATCTAAGTCTCTAAGTTTCGACATTTCGTTTGTTGATTCTTCAAGATCAATAAATTCGTTGTGGTCTAAGTTCATTATAATGGACAATTTGTCGTTATCTTCGGTATCTATGGGATGAATTTCTACTCTGGAGAGAGCATCTGCGTTTGTGTTTAATTTGCCTTTCTTATAAATAATCTGGTAGTCGTATTCTTCTAATTTAAGTTTCCATCTTATTAGTTTGGAATTAGGTTCTTTTAAGGAGAAAAGCCATTGTAAGGGTTTATGGTCACAAATAATGTTGAATTTTGTGCCGTACAAGTATGGTCCTGAAATATTTAACAGCATATACTATAGCTAAGAGTTCTTTTTCTATGGTACTGTAGTGACATTCCGCTGGATTCAAAGTCCTAGATGCAAAAGCAACAGGTAAGTCGTTTCCTATTGGTCCTTGAGATAGTACTGCTCCGATTGCGAAATTTGAAGCATCTGTTGTTACATTAAAAGGTTTGCTAAAATCTGGGTATTGTAAGATAGGATCATTCATTAGGATGTTCTTACAAAGTTCAAAACTTTCTATAAATTCAGGAGTGTGTTTGATTTGCATTCCTTTTTTTAAGCATGATGTTAGCGGTTTAGTCAATTTAGCGAAATTTTTTATAAATCTTCGGTAATAGCCTATGAGTCCTAAAAATGATTTAATTTCTTTGGCAGTTTTTGGGATGGGAAATTTTTTTATTGCATTTACCTTTTCGGATTAGGTTTAATGCCTTCTGGCGTAATGACGTGTCCTAAAAATTCTACATCTTTGCAAAAGAATTCTGATTTGTCTAATTGTATCTTTAAACCAGCTTCTCTCAATCTCTTAAAGACTTGTTTTATATTACTTATGTGTTCTTGAAGTGAAGTGGAGAATATTATTATGTCATCCATATATACAAAACAAATTTTATTTAAAATATCTTTGAGTATGTTATCCATTACTCGTTGAAACGTTGCAGGTGCATTTTTAAGGCCAAATGGCATACGAAGAATATTCATAGTGGCCATTTTCGACATTGAAAGCTGTCTTAGGAATAGACTCTTTCTCCATTTCTATCTGTGTAAATCCAGAAGCTAAGTCAATTGTAGTAAAATATTGGCATCTGCCAAGTTTATCTAGTATATCCTGAATGGAAGGTAATGGGTAGCGATCGTCAACAGTTTTTTTCATTTATTTTTCTATAGTCTACCACGATTCGCCATTTTTGTCTTCCTGAAGCGTCTAATTTCTTTGGAACAATCCAAATGGGAGAACTCCACGGACTCTGTGATGGTCTGATTATTCCATCTTCTAGCATTTTATTGATTTGTTTTCTTATCTCCTCCTTATGTATGTGGGGGTATCTGTATGATTTTGAATATACTGGAATTTCATCGGTGGTATTAATGCTGTGTTTTACTTGATTTGTGAAGGTCAATTTGTCTTCAGGGTTATGAAAAATATCTTGGTATTCTTCTATTAATAATTTCAGTGCATGTTTTTTCTTCAAGATTCAAATGATCTTGTCTAAAATTTTCCAAAGTTATTTTCCGGTCCTTAGTGTTAATTGTATCGTTTATAGTAATGTTCATAATTTCTTCCATTGAAAAGCAATTAAAATTTCTTGTATCAAAATTTTCCGCAAAATTATTTAGAAAGTTGTTTATCGATATTAATTAGTTGTGTGTGGAATGTTTTATTAACAAATTCAATTTTTACACGTCCGTTTTCAACATGAACTAAACTTGATGGGATTTTTATTGTTTTTGTTTCATTAACAATGTCGTTAAGAAAGATATCTCCATCTGGTAATGATGTCTGTATATTTTTTTATTACAGACGAAAAAGGTGGAATTTCTATCTTTTGACTATTAAAATCTTTTCTATAATTAAGAGGGATCTCTGAGTTTTGATTAAAAAGGATTTGGCGATTTAAATCTAAATTTAAGTGTAATTTTCGAAGGTCTCGTATTCCTAATATACCGTCAAAATAATTATGGAAATCAAATAAGACAAAGTCGAGAGGTTCGGATATGTGAAATTCTTGCAAAAGGGGATTTTGGCTTTGAATTGGGATTCTCGGGATCCTGCACACGTAATAATCGGAGTTGTGTGTCTTGTGATTTTTTCTGAAAAGTATTTTTCGGCAATGTAGGGTCTTAGGAGAGATGGGTGACAGCCTGTGTCAATTAGTAATTTAATGGGAGTTGGAAAGTTTAATTGAATGTATGGGAGAGAATTGGGAATTGTATTATTTAGATCAATGTGTTGGGTTAATCGTCGGGATTTTCGTGACGATCCTCTTGAAAATTTTTCATTTATGTTTACAGAGTCTGTTTGGGGATTTGGAAGGTGATTATATGCATCACAATATTGGTTATCTTCATTTTCGTCTTCTACTTGATAAAGTTCCTCGAATTGGAAATTTGGAGGGCCTCTCTGAATAAAGGGAAATTTTTGTTTTCCGGAAGAGATTCTAGATGTCGTTGACATTGGTTCCGGTGAGAATGTATTTTTTGGGACATTCCTGGGATCAAATACATTTTTTGGTTTCCCAAAAACTTGTTCGTTTGTAAAATATTTAGTTTGAATAGGTCTAGATTGAATTTTTATCGGTTGGCTTGGAAAATTTTGTTTTGATGTACTTGGTTGATTGAAATGACGATTAGGATTAGATTGGTTGTAATTGGAAAAGGTTTGCCTTGATGTATTAGGCTGATTGAAATGATTATTTTGTTCATGGTGATTTGAATAATTAGAATTAGATGAATAACGTGTGTTATAGCGATGATTAAAGTTTGGATTAAGATTGCGGTGTTGTTGGTTATAACTTATTTGATTATTTGATTTTGAATTTTGAAATTGAGGTTTCCTTTAAATTTATTTGAAAAGTTTATTGAATCGACTCTTTGGTCATTATAAAATTGTCTATTTAATATGTCGGATGCTTCTATAAGCGATTTCGGTTCCTTTATTTCAAGAATCGTTCTAGCTTTCTCATCTACGTTTGCAAGTATAATGTCTATGGAATTTGCTTCATTTTGTTCCATTAATATCGTTTTCCGTTCAGCACTTAAATTCGTTTCTGAATTTATTTTAATTTCCAATCTTGATTTGAGTTGCGATATTCTTGCTAAAAAGTCTATAATATTTTCGTTTTTGTATTTTGTTGTTTTGTAGGAATTCTTTATTCAATGTTTGCCTGTCGATTCTGTCGCCGAAGTTATTTCTCAATGTACTTCGAATCAATGGCCAGGTATTTAAATCTGGTCTACACATTACGAAGTTTAATACGTTGTCTTGTAACTTCGAACATAATACATTATATGTAAAATCGTTCAAGGTATTATCCGTTGTCTGTCCATAAGTGCGATAATACTGGTCGCATCTTTGGATAAAGCTTTCCAATTTTAACGGATCCCCATTAAATGTGGGTAAAAAGTCAGCGAGAGCTTTTGCCGCTTGAATTGTGGGTGTGTTATTTAATGCCATTTTGTTTAAGTTACAAATTAAATTATCAATATCACTTTGCATAAAAAATGTTTTTAAAATTACTCAAATGAAGAAGATTTATTACAATCTCTGACAAATGGTAAAAATAAAATAAAACTGGTAATAATTTTCAAAATATAAAGGAAAATAAGAAGTAAGGAAAATTCTCAGTAACTTACTTGTTTATTGTAGGTTCTCCGGATAAATGGTGGACACCAACGGTTGTACTGCAATTAACTGGAATCTGCTGCAACCTTCAGGTATCCTACTGACTGCGCCAATTAAATAACTCGTTTTCAGACTCGCGTTTTTAAAAACAATTTATTTAAAATTAACTAAAATACAATGGTTAAATAACGAATCAAAACAAGTATACAATAACAATAATAAATCAGGAATGAATCTTCACAGCCGTGGCTGCACTATATATAACGCACTAATGACTTGGACTATGATGTGTAGATATCTCTTTTATGTCTATATAATTCTATATGTAGGACGTTGGGCATAAATCTGAACTTAAATACGAAGAAGCATAACCACCGATATTGAAATAAGAAGTGACTGTAGAACTTGACATATGAAAACTAACAATGAGAACATTGTCACGGAGGTGATTGTGGCTAGGTATTAAAACTGATAGTGGTGAATTAGATAACATGTGATGGCCAATACCTTTCTTGGATTTATTTTAATTCCTATTTGCAACATTCCCTGATTATAACGTTTAATACAGATTGCAAGATCTACATACTCTGCGGTTGCAAGATTTACATCTGCTTTGCCAATTACTTTTGCTTTACCAATTTACCTATTGCTTTACATCTTAACGAATTTTTCTCGGTATATACACTCACCGGCAAAATTAACGGAACACCTTAAAATTGGGACATGTTAGATGTCTCGAATTTCCTAAACCTGTTGTCCGATTTTAGTGATTTTTTTAGTATGTTATAGGTATATTATTTAAGAATATCGATGTAATAATATTGTTGCTAGACAGGTCAATGTCATTTTTATACCGGGTGTAACAATCCTACTGTGTTTTTTCCTTAAAGTTCGGAACACCATGTGGAATATTCTAGCATATATAAAATATTGAAATTAAAACTTAATTATAGCCTCAGGCTTTGTTAACATTTTCTTTTTTGATTCATTTGCTTATGTTTGATAATAAAAAAGTTAGGTACGTTAACAATTAGCCATGTTTTTCATCAATAAATCCTCATTTTCTGCTTAGTTTAAAAACAAGCCTAAAATAGGCTATGAGAAGTTAACAATTTAATGCACACACCATCAAATTTAAAGGAACCTGTTATTAATGCAATATTTCTTTATATTTGTATTTTATAGACGATATCTACATGGCTTTGAAAGCTCTTTGTCACAAGAACGTCTTAAATGTCAAAATGTCAAATTAATTTGTTTATTTGTATTGTGTTTTACATTTTACAGTTATTCTGTCTGTTCATAACAAGTACAAACTTGTATTTAATTGAGCGCACAATAAGAAAGAGACTTAAAGAAGCCGGTCTCAAGTCATATGTACCAATAAAAGCTCACAGACTCCAGAGACACCATCGTTTAGCACGACTACAATTTGGTCGAGTACATCAAAATTGGAATGATAACCACTGGAGTCAAATTCTCTTTAAGGACGAGAGCCGTTTCTGTGTAAATTACATCGACGGTAGAGAAACATTGTATTAACGCCAAGGAGAACGAAATGCCCCTTTCAATTTTACTACGACCGTACCTTTTGGTGGATGTTCAATTACGGTGTGGGGCGGTATATGTTTGGGAGCAATAACAGAGTTAGTATTGATGGTGGAGCATTAACAGCAGATAAGTATATCAGAGATATTCTCCAAGACCATGTGGTACCTTTTTTCACCATATATTGGCGAAAATTTTATTTTATAGTGTAAGAGTGTAAGTGTAAGATATTTTTTATTACAAGTGGGTATAACAACGATGAATTGGCCAGCTTGTTCCCCAGACCTAAACCCGATAGAGGATATGTGAGGCATGCTAGGCAGAAAACTTAGGGCACGGGTTCCTGCTATTCAAAACAGAGAAGTCACAATTGCAAAAGATTGAGGAATGGGAGAGGCTGCCCAACAACTGATCGATAGCTTTATCAGAAGTATGAGAAGACGAATAACTGCAGTTGTAAGGGCTCGTAGGGGAAACACACGCTATTAAAGCCAAAAAAATGCATAAAAAACAATTTAAATTCAAACTATACAATAAAGTTAATGCATTTAAAATCCGTATTTTGTTGAGTCTGACATCTTTGTGTTTTATTTCTTCTTAAATAGGTTTTATATTGTACTACCATTGTAATATAAATTCAAAATACTTCACCAACATTCGTATTATGATATTATCTAAACA
Organism: Diabrotica balteata; assembly: GCA_918026665.1. Lineage (NCBI taxonomy): Eukaryota > Metazoa > Arthropoda > Insecta > Coleoptera > Chrysomelidae > Diabrotica > Diabrotica balteata. Next base: position 12,624,782 of record OU898284.1, read on the forward strand.
GTATATAGACTAGAGAGAAAATACTCAGATTTTATGGTTGTTCCTTTAAATATGCTGGTGAAACTAAGAAGAAAATGAGCATTTATTGATGAAAAACATGGCTAGTTGTTAACGTACCTAACTTTTTTATTATCCAACACAAGCAAATGAATCAAAAAAGAAAATGTTAAGAAAGCCTGAGACTATAATTGAGCTTTAATTTCAATATTTTATATATGCTAGAATATTCCACAGGGTGTTTCGAACTTTAAGGAAAAAACACAGTATGATTGTTACACCCAGTATAAAATGACGTTGACCTGTCTAGCAACAATATTCATCATCATCATGGCTTATTCACTCCTGGCGGAGTGTTTGCCGCCCTTTTGGGCTCTCTGATTCATTTATTGCGGAGAATCAGTCCGTTGTTGTTTTTTTTATTATTATAGCAGCGTGTGTGACTTGGCCCTGTCTACAATTTTCCTCCATTCTTTCCGATCCTTACAGCGCTCCTTCCAATTGTAGATTCTCAGCTTCTTTATGTCTCCTAAGACTTGATCTCTCCATCTTGTTTTGGGTCTCCCCTTTGGTCTCTTTGTTATTGGTCTCCATCCAGTTATTCGCTTTAGCGTAGAGTCTGGGTTAGCTCTTTCTGTGTGCCCCAGCCACCTGAGCCTTTGCGTCTTAACGAATTTGATTATGTCTTCACCCTCGATGACTTCTTTAATTTCTTCATTGGTTAATCTTCTAAATTCGCCTACACTTATCCTCACCGGCCCCATTATTCGTCGAATTATCTTTCTCTCTAAGATTTCTAACCTCATTTCATCTTTTTGTGTTAGGCACATCGTCTCTGCACCATAGGTGATCACTGGGCTGATTGCAGTCTTGTAAATTTTTAATTTGGTTTTCTTAATTTAGCTTAATTTCTTTCTCTATATTCGTATTCTCTCTTGAACACTTGAGGTATTTCGTTTTGCTTTGGTTTATTACTAACCCTCTCTTCTTTGCTTCTTTATCTAGTATTAATATTATGTTCTGCATGGTTTTTAAATCTCTAGTAACCAGTGCAATATCGTCTGCATACGCAATCAGTTGGGCTGAAGATTCGATAATCGTTCCCATAATTTTAGCTGCTCTTACTGCGCCCTCTATGGCAATGTTAAATAATGTTGTTGACAGGGAGTCTCCCTGTCTGACACCTACCTCCTTTGTACTTCATCTGACTGGCCTTCCTTTGTTAAGATTCGTGCCTTGGATTCATTCATCGTCATTTTCGTGAGACTTATTAATTTTTTTTGGATGCCTAATTGATTCATATCCTTAATTAGCTCGTCCCTTATTACACTGTCAAAAGCTTGCTTGTAGTCAATAAACAGTATATGTAGATCTATTCCGTGTTCGTAACTTTTTTCGACTATTTGCGTTACAATGTGTATTGCATCTATTGTTGACTTACCTAATTTGTCTGATCAAATTAGTTAATATTTTGTACATTGTATTTAATAACGTGATTCCCCTGTAGTTAGTGCATTTCGTCTTGTCGCCTTTTTTAGGGATTGGTGTTATCAGACCACAATTCCAGTCGTTCGACATGCTTTCTTCTTCCCATATTCGTTCTATTAGGTTGTAGATTCTGTGGGCTAGTTCCTCTCCCCCATTCTTAAAGAACTCATTTATAATATCGTCTGGTCCTGCTGCCTTCCTTGTCTTTAATCTGTTTATAGTCGCCAATAGTTCGCTGTATGAGGGAGGCTCTGATTGTTCTCCATTCCTATTTTCTGTTTGTTCTTCATTTTCTGCGTTTTCAGCATCGTCTTTCTTTTACGCTTTGTTGCGTCAGCAACAATATTATTTCATTGATATTCTTAAATAATATACCTATAACATACTAAAAAAATCACTAAAATCGGACAACAGGTTTAGGAAATTCGAGTCATCTAACATGTCCCATTTTTAAGGTGTTCCGTTAATTTTGCCGGTGAGTGTATTAAATAGAAGAGGAGAAAATATACAATCCCATATATACCAACATTAAATTATCATTATTTTCTCTTGCAAAACTTCTGCACTTTACAAGGATCAGTAGTCTTTTTTTCTTTTTACGGCTTGTTCAAGAAAGGTTTAATATCAACTATAAAGCCCAGATAATAGATAAAATGGTACATCTTTACTATTAAAGTAAAGATCTATTTATACTACTAATTAAACGAGCTAATAAACGTTTAAAGTTATTATTATAAGCAATGATCTTAAATTTGATGAGACCGATAAAAACCTTTTAGTACCGTGCCTCTGCCCACGCAAGGAATTCGCCAAGTATTGCGATATAGACAACAAACGATAATAAAAGTTCATCCAAAGTAGGTATTGCATGCAGCAACCGGATACTCACTTTGAATAATCGTGATCTGAGCATACCACTCATAGGTTAAGGTTGTTTCGACGTATAATCGGGCTACAATGGACGGAAGGATATGGTTGGTGTTCGTTGCTGTTGCTGATCACAAACAGCCTCTTCTTATTGCTTTACTGACCGTTCACTTTCACACACTAGGCCAGTATTTGTTCAACAATAATTTTGTCATGAGAAAAGAATAAAAATATGTGGTTTTATTTAATTCCAGAATCTCATCCGTTGATAACTTAATTATTTTAATGTTTATTTTAATATTTGAGGAAAAGACTATCAAATTGCACTTTGTGTTCAATTTCTACATTTTTCAGGAAATGAGGAAAACTGCCACTCAATTATTAATAAAGGTAAAAATAACACAAGATATAAAAAAGTGTACTTTTTTATTATTAATTTGCCCTATTTATTAGTAACATTTTCTTCTTCTTCTTAACATGCCATACACCAAAGTGCGTAGGCGACTATCTCATTACTAGAATTCTGTTCTTGGCGGCGTGACACAGCTCACCTGTATTGTGTATTCCTGTCCATTCTTTAATATTCCTTAACCAGGATAATTGTTTGCGGCCGGCTCCTCTCCTAACTTCGATCTTCCCTTGTAGGATTAACTGTGGTATTTCATATTTTGCTCCTCTCAATATGTGCCCAGTACCAATCTTTAATATTCAAAGAGTTCTCTTTCCACGCCGGCTCTATTAAGGACGTCTTCGTTTCGAACTCTATCCACCCAAGGTATGCGCATCATTCTTCTCAATGATCACATTTCAAATGCTTCAAGTTTGTTGATAGATGTTTTTTTCAAAGTCCACGTTTCCATGCCATAAAGCAAGATGGACCATATGTAGCACTTGACCATTCTGTAGCGTATTTCGAAATTTAGGTGTTGATTACATAGGAGCGGTCTGAATTTCACAAAAGCTTGTCTTGCTTGTGGATCCGATTGGTCATTGATTGTGGTGCCAAGGTATTTAAAAGTTTTCACGCGATTTATACGATTGTCACCTATGCATATTATCGGGTTTTCTGGAGGGTTTCTACTAATGACCATATATTTCGTTTTCAAATGTTGATTTTGAGGCCATATTTTTTACCTATGCTATTCACCCTATCAAGTAATAACTGCTGATCTTCCAAATTATCAGTTATAATCACTGTGTCGTCCGCATAGCGTAGGTTGGTAATTGGTATGCCGTTCACCTTAATGCCTAATTCCGTATCTTCTAATGCTTCCGCAAATATATTTTCAACATATAAATTAAAAAGCATCGGAGAGAGTATGCAGCCTTGGCGGACACCTTTCCGGATTTCAAATTCATCCGTATATTGGTCTTGATCAATCCTCACCTTTGCTATTTGGTTCCAGTATAGATTCTTAATAATTCTGATCTCCTTCTGGTCAATGTTGGCCCTATGTAGTAGTTCCATCACGATATCATGTTTAACATTGTCAAATGCCTCCTCGTAGTCGATGAAGGTGAGGTAGAAATCTTTTCGTTGATCTAAGCAGTTTTGTATTAAGGTGTTCAAACATAAAATTGCCTCTCTTGTTCCTAGTCCTCCCTTAAAACCGAATTGTGTTGACCGGCTAAGTTCTTCTAGTATCTTGTACATTCTTGAGTGTAATATCCTAAGGAAGCGTTTCAGCAAGTGACTCATTAAACTGATTAAGCGGTGTTCACTGCATTTTGTGGCATTAGCTGTTTTTGGGTCATCACAAAGGATGACTGCAGCCATTCTCGCGGAATGTAAGCAGTATTATAAATTCTATTGAACAGCCTTACCAAGATTTCGATATTCTCCTCGTCTAGTAGTTTTATTGCTTCTATATTCATTTCATCTGGACCTGTTGCTTTATGCATCTTTGTGGTTCTAACTGCATATTCTATTTCACTTCGCATTATTGATGGCCCTGATAAGTTTTCGGAAGCAAGTTTGCGCGTTGGTTGTGTTGGTCTTTCGTCATTAAAAAGGCTTTCTGCGTATTCTTTCCACGCCATTGCTATCTCCTCTTCTGACTCTATGTATTCGTTTCTGTCGTTGCGTATTCTTGTTCTGTGGTGGTTTTTGTGTATATTCGATATTTAGTAACAACAAGCTTAATTAATTTTGAACAAAACGCCATTTGACTGTTTTTAAAGGACAAAATATAGTTTGACTATCCCATTGCGTGTTGGAAGGAAATATATTAAACGAATTTATATGATATGTATGTTGTCCTCCAGAAGATAGCCACATTATTCTCCATCGTCACATTGATCGCAGATCTGGTCTTTTTCAATTATATTTTCACGATACTGATCTTTCAAAATTCTATCTAATCAAGTTAATTCTGAATCTAATGCCCATTCTCTGCTTGATAAACTAACTAAAACTTGGGACAAGCTATCCAGTTTTTTCTTAACAATTCCAGCTTCGTCTCTTCCATTCCTTCTTTGGCAATTCCAGCAATGCTATGCTACTTACTTTTTTCTTTGGTTAAAGTAAACTTAAAAACTTTTTAAAATAGTTGTCATTTCTGTACAAAAGCTCTGTTTTATACAATATTTTATTTTCCTCAGCAGTTTCTTTGTCTTGAGTTATGATTATTTTGTTGGCTTCAATAATGCTTATAACTCTTTTGAGTGAAAGTGCTGCATGTTTTATGTCGTATAAAATCTAATCAGAGCACAGCTTGCAAACTTGTCCTTTCTTAGAATCGATTTCTTAATATTTGTATGGTGACTTTATAAAAGCATGGGTACGTAAGTCTAGCTCAACTCAACCAAAAACTCGATCATCTAACATAAAAGAATGACCACGAAGGGGTTATGTCATTGTATTTGTTTAAATAGTTTTTGGGGCATTTGGGACAAAAACCGCAAGGTGGGAATTTTTATTATAACTCCCACACCCGTCTACTGGGTCAAAATCAGTCTGAGCATAGAATGCTTCCGTAGTATGCGCTTTTGGGGGTAATTGGACCTCTATCAACAGATTCCTCCTTCATTACCTAAAATGTCTGCTTTGCTCGTTTTTTTATGAATCCATTTTAAATTTTAATCTTAAGCTCCTCTTTCTTGATGGTGTTTATCTTAGTGTTTGTTTCAATACAAAAGCCACAAACTTCAGTACCTGGACTTCCAAAGGCTAAACAAAAGAGCAAGTGGTAAAAAAAATAAAAACAAAAATTTTACTAAAGTACTTGTAGATTGTTTGAAGTAAGTCATCTTAAATCTGATCAATATACATCTTTCAGAGCTTTGTCAGATGGCAAATAGATTCTTCTAGACTAACTGCTGTTGTAGTGGCTCTCACGGCCTTTAAAGACGAAATAAATTTCATGGCGAGTTCTCAATTGTTCCAAAATTATCAAGGTTTTCACCAGCTGAGCGAAGTCGCATTATTGTCACTAGCGCCAACTCTTTGTCTTGAGGGGTGATGCCGATGACCAACTCCATTGCAGCAGTTGGTGTTTAAGCGATCATCCTGGGCGAAAGGCCACAGGTGCGTCCGACTGTTCGTCGACGCTGCTCATAGGGAATATATGCTCTTTAGCTCTATCATCTAAGTGAGAGTTCCATGTTAACTTCCTGTCAAGGCATTTCACCTCGTCAGAAAAGTTTAGACTGCTGTTTAGAATCCTTGGGGATATTAAGCCCGTGATTCTTCTTTTTCTGGAGAAAAGGACTATCTCTTTCTTTTTAGGATTTATAGATGTTTCTTGCACCATATTTCTGTTAGTCGGAGAGCAACTTGTAATCTCTCACATAGTGTGTTCTCAACCTTACCACTTTGCAAGACAGCAATATTGTCTGCAGAGGCTATTGTGTAGAACCCGTTGCTGCTGAGTTGATCATCCAGGGTGATCTATGACAATAACATAATGAGTGACGGTTGCGTTTCGATGTAATTTGAGTCTCTTAGCATTCTCTTACACGTGTTTACTGGGTCTACCCGTCATCAGAGAGAGTTTGTAAGAAGTTTCAAATCAAATCAAAACGCACCGACTACTAAGGCAATTATAGGAAAATAATTACCAGAATACAAACTCTCTCTGATGACGGGTAGACCCAGAAACACGTGTAAGAGAATGCTAAGAGACTCAAATTACATCGAAACGCAACCGTCACTTATTATGTTATTGTCTTTACTCGACGCAATGAGTACAAAAATGATAGTAATTTATATGGGTAAATTGTTGATGCATAGTGGAATATAAATATTTCCAGCACTGCTCTGAATGGCTTGATTAAGCTTGGATATACAGTTTACTTTAATTGCTATCGATATTTAACTTCATAATAATTTTCCTCACTTTGATAAGTTATGGAAATTACTTAAAGAAATCGGTTTTTGCTATCAAAATTAAAAAAAAACCTATATTGAACAATACAGAAGATTTTGTAAGCAGTTAACAGGGTTATACCTCTGTAGTTCTTACACTGGAACTAATCGCTTTTTTTATGCAACGGAAATATATCACGCCTTGAGACCACTCACTGCAGTTTTTTAATAAAATTCCTATATAAAGGATTGTTCTAAATTAACTTTTTTAAAATAATTTACATTGTGTTATTATTCACAGTTTTATTTGAGGTTTTTGAGGTGTTTGATAATTCAGTATGTAGCATGTAGAAAGAACTCAAATACTGGCCTAATATTAAGGAGATGTTAGTTAAAGTTGCAATGTTGCGCGACCGTTTGTTCTTTTGTTTTAAGATTTAATTCTTTGCACTTGACCTAATAACAATTATGTAATTTGTGAGTGATTACTTTATAGTTTATTATTATTTTGCGAATAATTTTTTTGTTGTGGTAATAAATGCTACATAAACTATTCGCTGTATGGAATATATAAAAAAAGTAACAACAATTTAATTATAAAAGTATATAAAAACGTAGTAAATCTACAAATGTTTTTTAAAGTTAAAAAAAATGGCCGTGAAGAAACACTAATCATAGTGAATGGAGACTCATGGTGTGGCGAGATATAAAAAACGTGCAAGCTATTGAGTTCGCATCCCTTTGGCAGGAGTTTATTTGCGATCTTATCAAACTAATAGTATTAAAATTTTACCTGTATGGTTCATTTACATCGTATAATTCATATTTTTCTGGAAATTTGGAAATTATTAAAAAGGGTGAAAAAAGGATGAAACTATATGAGCTCATCCTTTTTATTTCATAATCCTATACCATTTAGATTTTAAGATTTATGGATTGGTTATATACCACGTGGCCCTTTCGATAATTAGAAGGAGCTTAAAGCTTAAAACGGGTAAGAAAATCCAAACTTTTTTTTCTTTGTCTATATATGTTTATTGGTTTTGACGATCTTTGGCCAATTGCCTAAAGGTCCTTTTTATCTTATTCGTAGATAGTCTTCTCCTAATAACGACCGGCAACAATTTTGTTAAATACCTCTCTGCTTTAGGATTTTTTCACCAAATTGTTCGAGCCCAAGACTTTTCAGTCTCGCATGTTTTAATCCAGGAGCACTGTCTTCCTCCTGGTGCACGTTTGTTATCAACATTACCCTCGTTTACGAGCTGTAAAAAATCTTATCTGTTCTTTCTCATTACATACGTTTTCCGCTTTTTTTTATGTTATACATAAGATCACTTTGTTTCCTATTTCGATAAAAAAATAATGTGTTCATGGTGTGAGAATTCCAAGCTATTCGTAACATTCGTCTATATACCCAGATTTTAAATGCTCCAAGTCTGTTCAAACTGGCAACTTTTAGCGTCCAGCTTTAATGAAATTATTATCATGATGATATTGATTTCCTTCGAAACAGATCGTATTGCATAGAAGGCTGAGGCTAGCTTCTTACTTAACAAATTAGGTTAATTAACGTTAATGTCGACAAGGATGCAGTTGTTTAAAAATAAACTCCAATTATAGAAGAGAAAAAAAAAGTTACTGACCACTCTGGAATGGGTGCAGATGAACGTTATGGGTGCCTAGGTCTAAGTCTAGTCTAAGTCTAGTTCAGGTGAGAATAGGTTTTCCTTTTCTTCAACCATTGTTTAAACCACACCGCACGTTTGTTTATTCGGGATTTCGTACAAGCATGTGTATACGTTTGGTGCCAAAGGTAAATTGTGCAGATTTGTACAAAAATATTGAAAGTGCATGCTGGACAAGCTTGCAGTTGTGTTTGTAACCGCCTTTAGCTGGCTTCAGAATCGCCACTAAACACTCGTAAGTGGTTGCATGTCTATGCTTGTCCGTATGATTCATTGCGGTAGGCTGTAATTATTTAGTCGCAAATGGATTGAAATATTTAAAACTACTACAAATTGCAAGTGGAGGATTAGCCTAACAATCCGAAATGATCTCCCTGGTAAAAATACCATACGATATTATTATTATTCCTAGATATTTTGATTTTCTAGTCACCCCCTCTGTGGCTCAGTGGTAAGAGCGCCTACCTTTAAACCTAAAGGTCGTGAGTTCGAATCCCACCTGGGTGGAAATTTTCGTTTATTAAAAATTAATAAATGAAAATAATTTCTATCCTTGTGCGATCGGTACTCACCAGAGGGACCGCAGACGTTCGGATACAATTAGCGTCTCTTAGCAAAGACAATGACGTCGACTTTGCTAAGTATCAAGAGAATTACTCTACACACACACACACACACACACACACAAACACTACACTAGGTGCCTGACTGTACCATGCCAATGATCATAGTTGTCGAAGCATTAACTCAATAATAATAAAAAAAAAAATTTTCTAGTCGTACAAATATTTAGGTTCATATTTTATAGTAGCATCATTCGTTAAGGTTTTCATTTTATTTAATGATATAAGTAATTTGTCAAATTTAAAAAATACAGAACATTTGACTTTAATATACATAAAATATTGGTTATTTTCGAATACCAGATAATATATACTTTCTCATTTTCTACTTAATGTTTTGAACAAAACGAATAATCGATGTGGTAAATCTAACAAGGAAACTATTAGCAAAATCTATTGAGCTAATAATAAGTTTATTGCGAGAAAAGGATATACGCACCTGATATATAATTAATGATAATAATAGTGCTTTAATATATAATTATGTATTCAATGTAATAAGTAATTTAAACAAATTAGAAAATAGTATATTATTAATAATTTAGTATCCAAAAATGGCTTCTTAAAGTATATTAAAATAGTCAGAACAATTTGTTTATTGTAGTAAACAAAGCAATTATGTGTTTAATAGAAACAGAAAATATTTTGGCAAAAAATGACCTTACTTATTTTGGAAACTATTACGAATTCATACTTTTTTATTGCTCTCCTAGGACCGTCCGACCATCCGGTCCATATTATAGTCAATAACATACAACATTTCAAATATTTAAATTGTTTAAGTAGTCAGTGTTACAACTCCTAGCAAGCTTTAAAGTGCGTGGTCATGTTCCTATTCAAGTTGTCAACATTTTGTTGTGGTGTGTCGATAGATTTTTCAAGAGCACTTTGTACTAGCTGTGTGGTGTTTTGTGGATTAGCCAGTGAGCTCTAATTTTTCTTTTAAGTATATTTTACAAATACTCTATAGGGTTAAGGTTGGGTGTGCTAGCAGAACACACGTATTGAGCATACGTTGTTCCTAATATCCTCAATGGCTTGTAAAAGATCATTTTCTGAGTATTTGAAAAATACTTTGACTTTCTTAACCCTGAGCTACTATCGTGTATTTACACCCACATAACTACTATCGTGGGGTCATAGATGACCCGAATTTTAAAAACCTCTAAACAAGATATAAAAATATATTTTTTATTGTTTTTGTATTTTTGACAAATGAATGTGTATATAAAAAAGAGATTTTTTGTAAACTTAAATTTTATTTCAAGAAAATTAAGATGCTATAATAAAAATTATAGAACTTTTAAAATAAATTTTGATCAAAAACATAAATTAACGGTTCATTTTCTGAAAAGTAGTTTATAATAGTAACGTCTTAACCTAATACAAAAGAAAATCATAATAGAGTAACCATATAAAAAAATAACAGTCATGTTTTTTTTTCGTAATGTTAGAATCTTGCGACAAAAATATTTGAACAAACTTGTAAGTGTGTATCTATTTTTTGCACATAGTACAGGTAACTCTCTGAAGTGAATGTGTTTTGCAGATGGTCCTATGACATTTTGCGCAAAATGTGGAATGTTTGTTATCCTTACCTCTGGGACACAAGTAGCATCTACGTCTTACAACTGGCCTTTCTGGTTTGGTCTGATCTTGATGAGTAATTTTATTTTCTAATGTTTTGGAAATTATCGAGCGTAATTCTCTTGACAAATTTGGCATTGCAAATCTTACTTCTAAATGTTCATTTATAAGACTGATTCCCAGCTCTTGAATAAAATCCGATCGATTTTTTCTAATCCCAGGATTACCTGCGTGAAAAATAATGTGACTGTTTACTATAGCAATATCCATTATGGAATACCAAATTACTAAAGGCCATCGCTGGCAACTTCGACCTGAACGATAAAGTGCACATTTTTGATCAAGTGCATCAACGCCCCCTTTCGACGAATTGTAGAAAGCTATTATATCAGGTTTTTTGCTTTCCTGGTCAACAGATATGTCGTGATGCATAGACGAACATAATTACACTTTTATTTTTTTTAGGGACATATGATACGATTGTATTGTCTCGTGTAAAACCAAATAAATACTTATCAACTTCGTAATTTTTATTTGGTTGAAATTGTGAAGGAATTTCTCTCTTATTTTTACGGATTGTACCTACATAGGTAAGTCGAAGTTTTTTTAGTTCATTAACTAGCTCTATTGAGGTGAACCAATTATCACCAGTGACATTTCGGTTACTATCGGCAATTGGTTCCACTAAAGCAAGTACTGATCTTGTAGGTATGGATAGCTTTTGGGCATTAGGATCATTTGTTTTACCCGTATACACAAAAGCATTTACCAAATAATGTGTTTTTGCTTCACATAAACACATGATCTTGATGCCGTACTTGACTGGTTTGGCTTTCATGTACATTCTGAAAGGGCATCTACCTTTAAACCCAACCAACATCTCGTCCACTGTAACATATTCGGAACAGGTGTAGTTTGCTGTACTGTTAGATACGAAACATTTAAATAAATAGGACACTGCTGCAAGTCGATCTCCATTGGCCTTCTTTTGCTCTCTTATTTCATGATTGTCAAATCTTATTGCTGTGAGAAGAAATAAGAAGCGTTCTTTTGAATTGTAGCACGAAAATTTGGCCTACCTAAAACACTTGTCGAAAATAATGAATCGACATTCTCATGATTAGACTTTAGTGCACCTGAAAGGTATAAAAGACCCAAAAAAGCCGTAAGTTCACGTTCGTTTAGATGATCGACAAATGTACATGTATCCCCATAATTTACACTGAGCTCGGTAATTTTTTCATTTGTGTACTCTAGAATAGAGGCCAACATGTCAGAAGTTATAAGAAGTGACCAGGATTCAAGTGGACTGGATGGTTTTGTTTCTAAGGCAGGTCCACGAAGACCAGGAAGGTGTGTAATAATGTTCTGTGCGCGAATTTTTGATGGGGCCGGAGCATTTTTAGCCCACTTATATCTGTTCCGTCCATAGTAAAAATTTGTTTCATTATTAGATGCTGTTTCACATTCGTCGCTTGATAAGTCACTTACGTCAATTTCTGAATCTGTGTCGTGAACCGAATGTTCACTTTCAGTGTCAGTATCACTGTTATTAGAGTCACTATAAGTGTCAATATTTTCGGTTGGTTCCTCCAGAGATTCGAGAAAGTCAAAAACATTTTCACTTGTCACCGTACTTCCGCTAATTCTTAAAGCCATTTTAATGTATTATCTTAAATATTAATAACGTAACTCCTATGGTGGGGTCAAATCCGACCGGAACTCAGCAGCACGTGTGCACTATCCCACTGATCGTTTGCTACTAAGCGGCATGCTAAACTACGTACTTAATTGGGAGAATACATAGAATAACAAGGTCGTTCGCCAAACTGTCTACCAGTGGCGCACGAAATGTCAAGTCCTGGGGTCAAATTTGACCCCACGATAGTAGTTCAGGGTTAATCGTGGCAGCTATTTTGCTAGAGAATAAATAATATAAAAATTTCAAATTGGTGATTGACCAGTGGTAAAGCTAGTTGTTGACCACCGATCGTCCACCGATATAATTTTCAATTCCATAATTGACCACTCGATTTTTTTTCAAAAAACTCGAAAATATATTAAAATACTATCAAAATCCTTTTATGCTATATATCTAATTTTGATTAGTATCCATTTAACGCCGTTGTTTGTATATATCTTTTCGATGATCACAGATTTAAATAAAACTGTTCACTTACCATGCTTATTACTAAGTCACACACTGTAAAAATTAACCAGTCAAGTCAATTGGTTACGCCCTCTCGACGCGCTCTGTATAAATAAAGTAGTAGTATTACGGCACTATCTACTAGCCGAAACTTAAAACAATACAGGAAACCTATTACATAGACGTTAAGATTTACAGGTATCTTATTTTTAGCTTTAGAGTTATCTTTGGTCAATTACTGGTTGCTGGTCAATTACTGGTTAACTCACGCTACCTTTGCAACAGACTGAATCTAAAAGTACATATTTTACTCCTTCGAAGTTTTATAACTAAATAATAGTCCCATAAATTTGCAGCTCTACAGACTGGAGGTTATTCCTGACATCGCCCTTTATAATACAAAGTAGCTACATTAAAGCACATTTTTCACCCACAGTCTGAACTAGAAATACAATATTTTATTTATTCAGTAGTATCTCTAAAATAATTATCGTTATCACATTTTCTTAATTTCTAAGTTGTAATAATATCTACTCATATAACGCATGTTATTAGTATTTGGTATTGCAAGATCGCTGGTAGATTAAAATTAAACAAAATAAACATAAAATGATGCTAATTACAAAATGTAATTGAGCATACAGGAAGTTTTTCAAAGTTGTAGTTATTCCTGACAGGTACTTCAAATGAAATATTCGTATATGTAAATAGGTAATGTCATAGTCGCATTTCAAGAGAATTTATGCAGAGAAAAATATTCGTAAATTGCCACAAACATGAAAATTTAATTAGCTGGGATTGTAAATAAGGAATATTAAGTCTTTTCTAAAATTTAATAATATCTATGACACGGAATACTACACTACAGAAGTGCGATTAATTTATATACTATAGCGATAGCAAAAATAATATAAATGTAAATTTATCTTTTAGTAGAGTAATATTGCAGTAATACAAGTAATTAATGATATATATATATATATATATATATATAATATATATATATATATATATATATATATATATATATATATATATACATAAAATAATAACAAATTATAGGCTATCCTATATATATAGGCATAAGATAAAGGCTATCTTTATCTTATGTAAAGCTGATCTAAAGAGATTGTTCGTGGCGCAGCAAATTGAGGCGTTCTTTGCATAAACCCCATTTGTCGTTAATTATAACATTGAAGAAAGTTAAGAAACAGTTTTATTATTTTGATTTTTATTTGATTTGATTTTATTATTTGAAAGATTTATTATTTTGATGATTAAACACATTTTGAAGATTAAATACAGTCGGTTAGATAGCTCAGCGGGCTGTGCGGCTGCCTCTCATTCGCTTCACTGTCGAATGGTTTCAGTGGATGTGAGTTCGAGCCCCAGCTCGGTGTACTAAAAACAAAAAGTCTAACGCACTAGTTTAAAATTCTAGATGAATCTGTGGCTTAGACTAGGCTATGCTATACTATATATATATATATATATATATATATATATATATATATATATATATAATATATATATATATATATATATATATATATATGATTAAACACATTTTACAATATAAATAACATTATTTTTTTTCTTTGGATTTTTTCCAATGTCATTTTTTTATTCGACCTATGGGATTTTGGCAGGAAATTGTCATTAACTTATAAGAAAAAGGATATGTATAGTATCAAACTAAAACAAAAAATCAAAGAAAACTTTTATTTAAAATATATACAAAATATTTAGACTTTATCATTAATACAACTGTTGTTATTATCTTCATCTTAATAGATAATCTTCGCATACTGATAATCAGATTATGTGAACAGTTGGTTATAAAAGTTTTTACCTCTGTTTTTTTTTCAAATATTGGGTTGAATCCTCAAGGTTTTTTTTCCTAAATAATATCCAAATGCGTGCTATACAACGGTTTAAACGGCAATTCGTTAAGTATGTCAGGTTTGTTTCTTGTAAGGGATTTGTCCCAGCTTCCTGCATAAGTATGTCGTACTAAAATAACCCCAGGTTCATCAACTAAATATCTCAACATACGCACGGTTTTGATTTTCACTGGAGAAGGAGCTGATCTTACCTATCACCTCCATTGGTTTCAATAAATCTTTATATATTGTCGTACCAGATTTACATGATAGCCAATAGAATCACTTCTCCACGACGCCTTAGAGACGAAATTATTCCCTGAAATCCCGTTATTAAAATTTGTGTGAAAACTTATTTAAGATTAAAGCGCCGCTAATTTTATTTTGAGCTTATTCGGCAAAAATCTTGAGAAGCAAATATAGTCTTAGATCGCGGTGACGCTATCAGCAAGGGGTGTATCAAATAAATATAATATATTTAATATTTATTATTCAATATTATCCTACAAGCGCTTTTGGTTTACCAAGCCATCTACTCGGTGAAAAATACACAATTTTTCCTTAACAATTAAAAAAACTTCGAAAGTTATTTATAAAAACATCCAAAAAAGCACATTAGACCATACAAAAAACACAATACTTTTGCACAATTTCTAATTTTGCTATTTTTTATTATTATAAATATACATATGCATCAGTTAGACCTAATATATATTATTTGTTACAGGTAAACTAAATTTAAAGATATAGCAGTAAGTATATACAAGTTTTAATGAAATTATTTCCAGGTGATGTGTTATTTATTTTTAAGCTATTTTTTATTTTTTGATTGACTTCAATCTTTGGTTTAATTGCGCAGCCATGACATTCTACGGCTCCCTATGATTCTCTTTGCTTGGATCTTTTTCTTCATAATCAGTTGGAGCAACATGTATTTTTCTTCACATATAATATGTCCAAGATCCAACATATCCAACCAACAATATTTTCAGAATTGTTCTATGCACCCACAGCTCGAATCATTCCAGTTTTTTCATTGATGTCGCATTCAAGATTACATTCCATAAAATAAGATCGAAAAAACATAGCACCTCGCTAACCTAAATCTTAGTTCCCATTTTAAATCCCTGGTACATAGCACTCTTCGCATTTTGTTGAAATTTGCTCTAGTCTTTTATATTCTGATTTTGATCTCCTGAATCTAATTATTTGTATAGTTACTCGTTGTTTCCAGATATGCATATTTGTCTACTTGTTTGATGTTGGTTCCGTTTATTAAAGATTCTATTA
This sequence comes from Diabrotica balteata, assembly GCA_918026665.1. NCBI lineage: Eukaryota > Metazoa > Arthropoda > Insecta > Coleoptera > Chrysomelidae > Diabrotica > Diabrotica balteata. Next base: position 12,640,660 of record OU898284.1, read on the forward strand.
TTTCTTTGAGTTTTCGATATTCTCATAAACTTCGTTTTCTTGACATTCATTGTTAGACCCTATTCTTTTTCATAATCCGCTATTCTGGTCACCAGTCTCTGAAGATATTCAATATTTTCGGCTAGGATCACAGTGTCGTCCTCATATGTTATGTTGTTAATGGGAACTCCATTTACCTTAATTCTTGCTGTTTCACCCTTAAGAGCGTTTTTCAGGATCTCTTCGGAGCAGGTAAAAAGGATTGGCGACAATACGTATCCCCGTCTCACTCCAAGTCTAATTTCAATTTCTTCTGGCAGCTGTTCGTTAACACGTCCTTTTGCTCACTGTTTATAGTATAAATTTGATATGATCGTGAGGTCGTTGTAGTCAATTTTCTTTAGATTTCAGGACATTCATTAATTGTTTATGTAGTACTTTATCGAATGCTTTATTATAGTCAATAAAATATGCGTATATATCTTAATTGACGTTTAGGCATTTTTGTATTACTTTATTAAGTGAAAAAAGAGCTTCACGCGCTCCTAGGTGTTTGCGAAAACCAAATTGTGTATAATTAGGGTCTATGTCCAGTTTGTGATGTATACTAAAACATCAATGTCCTTCTCATCAAAAATTTTTAGGATTTCTGTAGGAATCATCTTAAGGCCAGGACTTTTCTCGCTCTTTATTGTTTTTAATACATGTAATATTGCGTCTTTTGTAATATATGAACCTATTTCTTCTGAGGTAAGTTCTGTGTACTCCAGATCTCCGCTTTCATCATCGAACAGTTCATTGATATATTCTGCCCATCTTTGTACTTTCTCGTCCGTCTCTGTTATAGTAGTCCCGTGTCTATCTAGATGTGCACCAGTGGGATTCTGTTTTCTGAGCAGTTCTCTTCAAAATATTTTTTTTTGCCTACTTTATCATATATCTGATCTCGTGGTTTATCTCTCTGCATTTATTATTGTCTTTGTTTTTAAATTAACTTCGTTATATCTCGTCATTCATACATTCTTCTTTTCTTCTTGTGGAAGTCTTTAGTATTTCTTTACAATGTTCCAGTAGACAATGTTTTAATCGACCCCAGTACTCGTCAATATCATTGGTGTTTGTGTTCAATTTGCTGCAGTTCACATGCAGTTCATGTTGAAGGCATTCTTTTAAGTTAGGTTTTTTTAAGATTTTTGGTGTTTATTGTAGGGATTCTTTGATGCCTTTTAATATTCTTAAGTGTAAGTGTAATCTTGGCTAAACGTGGATTGTGATCTGAGGTCACGCCTGATCCAGGATATGCTTTCATGGCTTTAACAGCATTACGGTATCTTTTATTGATCATAATGTAGTCTATCTGGTTCCTGACTAGTTTCTTCGATGTATTTGCGGGTGATCGCCATGTATACAGTAATCTGTTTGGTAACTTAAAAAATCTGACAGAATTGAATCAGACGGTTTTCTCTCCCGTTTCGATTTTCCAGACCGTAGTTTCCTATACACTTTCTGTTAGGTCACTTTCCAATCTTTGCATTGAGATCACCTAGGACTATCATGATTTCTCTTGTTTTCGTTATTCCCAGTGCCTCTTCGATATTTCGGTAAAATAATTCCAGTTCTTCTTCGTCGGCATTCGCCGTAGGAGCATAAACTTGTATCAAATTCAGTTTGGCATGAGATGTCATCAACTTCGGTACCATTACCCTTTCTGAGAGAGGGAAAGTGCATTCCACCGATATGTGTATGGTACACAACTAACTCTTTTTTGTTTTTTTTTTCTCTTTTACTTTACGTATTCTTTTTAAGTATGTAAGTATTTTTAAAAACCTGAAAGTTTTTTAAGTATTTTATTTGGAGAGCCCCTTTATTTTGGAACATTTATATTTCTCCAATTTCTATTATAACTTTTTCATGTGTTAACTTATTGTTTTTTCTATATTTGCCCTGAATATACCTTAAGGCTGTTTTCGCAGTTAAAGCATACTGCGATTTGAAGTGGGCGTATCACTTACTTTTCTACACTGCTTATGTCAGACCCTACGTGACTTCCTAATTTGAAATCTGCAGTTTCGATGTCTGTTTCAGTGGCGCCGGCCCACGGGTTGTTTATTGACAATAAATGCATTATTCTCCATTCAAATTAGTTTTGTCGGAATACTTTTTTTAGATTGATTATCGTAGATAATGTTTTAAAAAGAATTAATCACATTTTTAATTTATATGTCTTAGCTAAACATAGTATTGAATAAAAATTTGTGAAACGTGACTGCAAAAAACACCATAGTGTTTATTTATAATAAATTTAAAATAACATAAGAATATTATAATCAAAAAAATTACAATTTAATGTCACAAACAAATAAACAATTTCGCAGTTATAGCTTGAAAATGATTTCAAGAAATTTATTTGTTAGAGAAAACTGATATTAGCGTAGTAAAAATTAAACAAAAAATATTTTTATTTATCTATAAAAAATTGGTACCTGCGAAACCATCATAATAGTAAATGTATTTATCTGGCAAGTATTTCGAGGCGACGCACTGTGAGGAAAAAGTTCTCTGACTGGAATATACATTATTTTAATATATTTATAGATTGCAGTTACATAAGAAAAGTATCCAATTTATGAATAAAACACAAATCGTGGATAGTTATTTCATCATCATCAGTGGCATTACAGCTCGTCATGAGCCAAAGCCTTCTTCAGAACAATCTTCCATTCGCCCCTGCCTCTGGCAACTTTCTCCATGCTTTGACTCCGATGGATTTTAGATCATCCTCTATGTTATCTTAATACCTAAGTTTTGGTCTTCCTCTGGATCGTCTTCCCACTGGTCCTCTTCGGTCGAAAATTTTTCTGATCGTTTCATCTTCATCTCGCCTAATTACATGTCCTATATATCAAAGGCGTACTAATTTAATAAATTTTACAACGTCAGGTACTACACCTGAAGAAGCATCGTAGTTTACTTACCCATTTCCGTCGGAATCTACTTCACCAATTTCTTTGGCTAAAGCTAATTCCTCCCGTCCAGTCTCTTCTATGGAATCACAAAGTGTTTGGCCGATGATATCTGCAAATGTCTCCGTATGTTTTGCATACTGCCTGTAGGACATCACAGGTATATTTAATGCAGCGTGCTGCTGCTGTATGTCTGAACAACCATGAACCATTCAATATTGCACATTTGACATTTAAAAGTCAATGTACTTATCAATCCGTCCATTTTTTCTTTGATAATCTCCATATTAGAAAAGTTGCATGAAAATGGAGAATGATTATTCAAACCTTGAATAGATTTAATGAAAAAGTTTATGTCCACTATTCTTCTGCCTTCTACCGAAAAAGATGGTTTTTGCGGAGAGGCAATCTCAACTGACTGAGAATGACAGCTATTACTAGAAATAACGATAAAATTTAAAGTATTTTCTGCAAATGATATTATTTGTTATTATTATTATTTAAGAGTAAAACATTGGTAATATTTTGACCATAAAGAAATAATATGTAAGGTCATGAACCCTCTATTTACTTACTTTACGGTAAGTAAATAAAAAAAAAGTAAAAAGGGTTACTTACGAATCGACACTACAACTAGGTAAAGTAGAGGTTTCTGCTAATTCTTGATGCAATGAACTATTTGATGAAGAACTTTTGTTTATAGTAGCTTTTTTGATTTTTAAGTTCCTAAAAATATGAGAAAGAAACAAAATTATTCTAGGAAAAAGATACGAAGTTAAATAAAAGCTTTTAAAAACGGTTGTAAATATATAAATAATAAATACTTACTGTAGTGCAATTGCTCTCCTTTTCCTTGACCTAGGACGTTTACTGGGACTCATTTTTTATCTTGTCTCTTATAACTTATATCACTAACCTAATGTAATACTTAAAAATACGCGTAAACTAAAGAACTTTTAACTTATACCACTAAACTAATAATATATTACTTAAACATACCCGTAAACTAAATAATTTCAATGTTTTCAAAATAAATAAGAATACTGTAAACTGTAAAAACTAAGCAAGTTGATAAAGAAAATACAAGAATGAAAGAACTAAAATGGATTCTGATTCAAGCGAACTAACTGACCCTACCGTACGTTCATGAGATTTGACGTCACTAATGCGATAACGATCAAGCTAAGCGACAATGATGAGGAACACGTTTCACTATTAGATTTCAGTATTTTTTAGCAATTTTCTTCAAAGTTTGAATACGCTTTTCTCGATTATTACTGGACACAGAAAGGTGAAAAAAGAATCAACGATTACAGAAAAAAAAACTCTTTCAACTGATGGGCGTGAAAAGTTTGGTTATAATAGAACGTTAAACAGTATAATCCAATTTTTCAACAGAAAATTCAAAAAAATAAAAAAAAGTAAAACCATCATTTTAAAGGCAACATAGTTTTGAATAACATGTCCAAATTTCGAGACATTTTGTCGGTAAATAACAGAGAAAAAATTTTGGTGCACCGATAAAACAGCCTTAACATATTTGTGTCCATCCTATATAAGCTTAACATAATAAAATATTTTTTTAAACTGTCGTAAAATGTCAATTTTATTGTATACATAACCATTTCCGGTAAAATTTATTTTGCCGCTCAGTTCTTAAATCTGGACCATAAATTAATAATCCAATGAGCCTTAAAGATAACAATATTAAGTTGTGGACAATTATACAATCACTAGGCGCCATCACAGTGGTCAAATGCCATGTTTAAACAAGATTTAGAAGACAAGTTGACCGTAGACCACTAAACACTTCGACATGCCTTGATCCTGAACATAATCTCGTATGAGGCAACACGAGGAAATTTCTTTAATACTACACGAATCTCTGGTGCTGTGATAATAAATTATAAAGCTTGATGTTGAGAAATTTTAATAATTTTTGTTCGCTTAGTCCGTTATTGACTCGAGGTTAGACTAAGTTCAACGGTATTGAGAAATATTGGAATAATTTGGTTTTTTATTATTTATTAATAAGGTGCTAACGACTTAATTAATGTTTTAATGGATTTTACAATAAAATATTCATATTTAGAATAGAAATGGTCCGAAGTGCATTGTATTATAATCAACAACAAAATTGTGGCATAACTTTTGATATTCAGGAAATAAAGTATGTTTGGTTATTTTATGCAACGATTACCGCACCATTAGCTTGATGTCTCATATGCTAAAGTTACTACTTAAAGCCATCCATAACCACATATATTACAAACTGGACATGAACGTTAATTATACACAATTTGGTTTTCGCAAAGGTCTAGGAACGCGTAAAGCTCTTTTTTAACTTAATATACTGGTACAAAGATGCCTGGACGTCAATCAAGATAGACACGCACGTTTTATTGACTATAATAAAGCATTCGATAAAGTAGAACATAACCAATTAAGGAATGTCCTGAAATCAAAAAAAATCCTGAAACAGATGTCGAAGAAATTTAAATTAAATGTGGAATGAAGCAGGGATGCGTATTATCGCCAATCCTTTTTATTGCCTACTCCGAAGAGTTGCATAGATTTTATAGCTGAAACTATCTCGTCTTTATTTCTAAAGTTGGCAAATAACGAATCAGCAGCTTCTAAAAACGCCTGTTTTATCATTTCCCCGTCTTCATAAGGTTTCCTTTTTTGTGCAATTATCTGGGACACACGGTATGATACTTCAGTTGCAGCCTTATTTTTGTCGACTGTTCTTAAAAATATTGATTTTTGTCCAATTAACTATTTTTTTAACTGTTTTAGTTTCGCCTTTCTGGCGGCAGAATGTAGTGGGAACGATTTTTCAAAATTAGAATGTACAGTTTTATGATGTCTCTCAATATTTCCTTTTTTAGCAACGGAAACCCAAGTATTACTTAACAAACACACATTTTTATCTTTAACTTTTGTAAAAAAGTATTATTCTTCCCATTGGTATGAAAGTGGTATGTCTTTACCTTCTTACAACTGCTTGCCATAATATTATTTTTGTTGTTCTCTACTAACCCAACCGCTGGACGTTGGTTACGCGTTCAGTTTTAAACTAAGCGCAATGTCGCTGCGCCGTGCGTATTTATCCCGTTCAAAGCAAACCAGATCGTTCTCGAACACTGACGCTCTACGTTGGTCCGGCTGGTCGGTTCTATAAATAGCCAATTCTAGCTTGAGGGCGCCAGGGGCAGATCGCTCACCACAACGTTGTTTAATATTATGACAATTAGATTTTTTGTGGAATTTTTCGATGCTTCTCTAATTTTTGCAGTTTGTATTATGTAAATTAAAATCGTTGTGAGAGCTACCAGAATTGCCTCCGTGAGCTACCGGTAGCTCGCGATCGACAGGTTGGCGACCACTGATGTAGATGGACATGACTGTATATGTATTTTTTTTGTGTGTATGTATATGGAAGTATCTGTGTTATGTTCAAAAAAAAATTTACATCTAATGACAAAAATTTGAGTTGATCCGACGATGTTTCTTTGGTTATACCGAATTAACATCTGCTATTATTTTCCTGCATAGCTGTCACTCATTCCCTATTAGCTATTGGGATGCTCCATGTAAAAGATTAAACAATCTAGGGCAGTCAGTCCTGCATTGAGTCTTATTCAGTTTAGAGATTTACTTTACAAAATCTCAGACCGCCGCGCTGGGGATCAGCTCTATAAGCAATATCCAATACTGTACGATGTTATTCAAAACTTAATTCATTTAATTAAAAACACAAAGATAGGTTATGTATACATTTATTATTATATGAATAGGGCCAAAATTCCAAACCATGTTATTTTTATTACAGGGACTTCTCCAGCTAGATTTTCTTCGATAACTGTTGTAGATATAGACAGTATCAAGGCTTATGTGCCAAAATAGACAATATATGCACCCTTAGTGCAAGACTGCAGTAAGTCAATATAAACTAAGTTTCGAGATTTGTATGCTTTTCAGCCTATATTACATTAACCAAAAATAGAAATTTAAATAAAATAATATTAATGCTAAAAAAATAGGAATTTCAAAGCACTTTTGCACGGAAAAAAATTGTAAAAAGTGTAGACACATTTTCTGTTAGTTATTGACCTCTTCTCGTATATCATCTTGGGCCAAAATATTTTTATAAAAACTCTGGTGGGCTTCTAGTATCATACCCGAATAGCAATAAATCATCGGGTAAGTAAAGAAAAAATAATCCCCAACAGCAATCGGGGTTAAACTTTTAATAGGTTACAAGAAATCAGATAGCTACCTAGAATAAATAGGTACCTAATAAAACGGCTTATCGCTAGCGGCAATTAATCTTTCTATGTCTGCACATGTTTCTAATAGCCTCAATTCCTTGGCTTTGTAATGACAATGTCAGAATATGGTAGAAAAATTATTTGGAAAACTTTCAATATTTTTATTTAAATTTAAAACAAAAGGTCTAATAAAAATATGCAAATCGTGCTACCTTGAGTACAGTGAATAACAAAAGGATAGAAATTCACTACCTTAGTAAAAGTTACGTGAGGACAATATGATAAGAACATCGCCCCGAAAGGTTACATGAAGATTTAATAAAATTTGAGATTTAGTTTTTATAGAAAAAATTGTTTAAAATCCTTTATAAAAGGTATATAAAAATGCCCCAAACGGGGTATCACAAACACATTGCAAAACGTTTTCGGATTAATAAATCCATCATCAGTGCAAACGGTTGTACATGCCAGTAGCCACCAAAATACATGGGTCAAAACCCTTTAAATGTTTAAAATTGTAGTTGTTTTACATTATTAGTAGTTATAATTTGTGATGTTTAAGTTACCGTTGGATAGGTAACATGGCGGCGTATGACTCTACATGAGTAAAATGGTCCTGAGACGAAGTGTCTACGAGGACCTGTGATAACAACTGATAATAACAGCAGTTGTTATCAACAGGTCCTCGTAGACACTTCGTCTCAGGACCATTTTACTCATGTAGAGTCATACGCCGCCATGTTACCTATCCAACGGTAACTTAAACATCACAAATTATAACTACTAATAATGTAAAACAACTACAATTTTAAAACATTTAAAGGGTTTTGACCCATGTATTTTGGTGGCTACTGGCATGTACAACCGTTTGCACTGATGATGGATTAATTAATCCGAAAACGTTTTGCAATGTGTTTGTGATACCCCGTTTGGGGCATTTTTATATACCTTTTATAAAGGATTTTAAACAATTTTTTGTGATATATGGTATACAGCCAGCTACAGGAACTTAGTTTCCTCGTGGAATTTTATAGAAAAAGTTTTCTGAGAATAGATATTTTTAACCTGTCAGTATTGTTAATACACAAGTTTTAAGGTAACTGTTTTTCCTTTCATAAGAAAAAATACTTTGTGGCTGTAAATAATTAGTCTTAATTCGTGTGTTTTTAATCCAATCGAATAAAGAAATGGTCAAATAACATCGCACACATTTTGTAGAAAATATAATGTCACACAAATAATATAAAACTTACATGAATAAATTGGTAAATCGTAAATTTTTGTTTATTGTCTTGGCCGTTAATGGATTACGTAGACACGCTGTATATTAAAATTAATCACCACAGATATCGATATTAAAATAACAAAAATATTTTACTTTTTTCATGCCTCTCATTACTTGTTATCGAAACCATTGCAATGTTCCATTCAAAACTGTTGTAACTCTGTTACATTAGAGTTAAAACAGTTTTGCACGGAACTTATGTACAAAAACGTAAAATAGTTAAACTGTTGTTGTTATATTTAGTCGGTTAAGCATTTGAAAGTTACTAAAGTTTTACAGGGGATAGATATGCATGTTTACAATCGAATTCCATGATTACTTAATTTTCATAAAATTTTGAGTTACTGCAGTTTTGCACTGAGGGTGCGATATGTATAGAAAGAGCTAGATAACAACTTAAAATCAGAGGAAGCGGAATCTTTTATTCTGATTCAGTACAAGATCAAATCCACACTAAAAAAAATATTACCAAAATTGCCAACATCTACAATATATGCAAAAAAGGAATATATTTCACTTAAACCTAACACTAATCCTTGTTTGTAAAACATACAGGTAAATAAATAGATTTTTGTCCTTGATGAATCTCTTTTCATGATCTTCTTGACGATTTATGACTTGATTCTCAGTTACAGTCGTAAAATTTATCAGTCAAGAAAGTCAAATCAACACCACAATAAAATATTTTACATATGCCATATTTTATTTACAGTCTTATATAATAAACCAAGAGGATAATAATACTTGCTTGTTTTTAAATTATCATTTATAACATAAAATACAATTAAAGTCATCATATCAATATACAAAAGAAAGTTGATTATACCTCTTCACATTCTACAATATCTTGGAGATACCGTTGAAATCATTATCATTACGAAAGTCATCAAGTTTTAAAACATAAACACAGTAAATTTCGGAGGTTGCGTCTGCAATTAATACTGGTTAAATTCCTGAGCACTCAGCTTTAAGGTTAGGTGAAAAATTAAGCATTCAAATTTCTTACAACAAAACAGAAGATGCATACGAAAATAAAATATTCTAATAATAATAACTAGACTTCGGCAAATATGCAAATAAAAATGTAGAAAATATGCGCATAAATATGCACGTGTTTACCCGAAAATATGCAAATATTTTACAAAATATGCATACAAATAAATAAAAAAATCGTAAAATAGTAACAATTTTATTTAAAAAAAAAGTGTACATAACTAAATATTTCCTACTATTCATTAAGATTTACATTTATTTTAAGTAACTACATCATTTTTAAGTATGAATAAACTTATTTAGAATTATGGTAACAATAAATGACCAAGTGGTGTTCAAAATTTTCTAACAAAACTTGTGGCTTCTGTCTGAGTACATATATTTATATATGGAAAAACTTCGTTCAACATCAACTGATGTAACGGGAGCATTTTTCAAACTAACCAAAACATTTGGTTCTAAATTAATTGTTTCCGAAATATTTCCAGCTAGAACACTGACTACTTCAGAAAGAATATGGTAACCTTTATTTTTTTTCCATAGTAGCTTCAAATTTTTTTAAAATATTTTTTCCAATATTACCTCTAACGTTCCGACAACATGACGCAAATTCTTTTATTAATGCTGTACTTTCGAACAATGACAGTTTTGGTGATTCTGAGTAATTGTTTTTTGAACAAAACTAAAATTTGATTTTATAAATGAAAGTTCTTGTTGAAGCAAGTTACTCTGAAAAGTTTGTTTAGAATCCAAAAGAGATTGAGAACTTTCATCTGTTAACGTATCAATTATGTTCTTTATTTTAACAAAATGATCTGCATAAAAATTAGCTGCTTCTAACCATGTTCCCCATCGCGTTAAAATAGGTTGTGGTGGAAGAGGAATGTTAGGTAGCATTTCTTTATAAAGTTGAAATACTTTTTTGACACTGGATATCATGGTATTTACAAGAGGAAACTTTTTTCGTATTTCCTCTGCAACTCTGTTTAATCCATGCGCATACACAAGTAACATGTATTAAATCTGGGAAAAATATTTTTAAATTTTGTCCTGCTTTCACCATATAAGAAACAGTATCCGATAAAATAGGCAGTAATTTATTAGAAGGAATAGTTGCCGGAAGAAAAAAAGTTGCTAATGTTTCTTGTATAAAACGCGAAATTGTTAAAGCATTTGATTTCTCAAGTTGCTGGCATGAAATAAGATGAGATTTTGGTAAGGTATCTTCTTTAAGAACACCAATTAATAATATGAGCAATATACTTTCCTGAGGAATCAGTGGTTTCGTCTACAGATATGTAAAACTAATTATCTGCAATTTCTTCCTTAATATTAATTAACACCGACGAGTATAGCCCGTTCACATTATTTCTTCTTAGAGACCGATCACTTTGAACAAGTTTGCAATATTTTTTTTAGAAACGAACTAAAATTTACATTTGCTAATTTTGAAAGCGGTATGTTTGCAGACACTAATACGCGACACAAGTCTTCATTAAAAGTTTCTTGCTCATCTAATTTTTTTGAAGTAGATTGGAAACATTTAGCCATTGAAGTTTGATGTTTTCCTCCTATTTTTCCTTTTTTTGCAATGTGTGAAGCAGTTCTCACATCGTACATCTAGTTCAATACTGCCACAACTCCAAAAATTCCAATTTTGAGTTAAGGCTTTAAAAAGGTTGCATATATGATACCCCATCTAATGCAATACAACCTTAACTGAAATATTGTCTTGGATAAGTATAAAGTAAGATATTTCGGTATTACACTGTAGGGTTTTGAAATGCAATATGGCCATAACTAGGAGATGTGGCGATAATACACTCCGCCACAATACAACCGATGTAATTCAATACGGCCACAACTGCAAAAATTGTTAGATTAGTGGTACGATTTTATCAGTTCTCAATTATTTATGCACGAGGTATCCACGTTTTTAGTGTACAACTATTTGATTTAAAGTCTGAAAACAGTGTATAGTGATATTATTATTAACTTTATTATCAAACACGATGTCAAGGGCAAGAAAAATGCTTGGACTAGCTTTGCAAAGCTATCTTAAAGATGATGAGAATCTGAGAGACAATTCAGAGGTTTCTGAGGTTATGAATGACATCTCCTTTGTGTTGACGGAGGTTTGTATTTCAACAAAAATCACAGTGAGGTTTTACTTAATGTATGTAATTTTTTAGCTTACTCCGGTTGCGTTACCCGTGCAATCAAATCATACCGCAAATACATTTGAAGATCAAGAAAATCTACATACAGACCCTCGCCAAGATGATTACATAGAGCAGGTATATTTTTATGAAACGAGAAACGGTTACTGGACCGGTGAAAAATAAAATAAGAGAACACATAAATTCTTTCCAAAGGGTAGAATCACATTATCTTAGAGCACAAACTACAAAGGAATACATAGATGGTTCACTTACTTTAGCTCAAATGTATCGCTACTACAAACTACAGGAAGAGAGTGAAGGAAGGCCTGTGGCTAAAAAATGCACTTACGAGCATATTTTCAAAACTGAGTTTAACATAACTTTCTTTCAGCCAAAAAAAGATCAGTGCGCAATTTGTGAATCATATAAAAATTCTTCTGCTGAACAGCAAGCTACTCTTCATCAAACTTATAATAAACATATCCATAATAAAATTAGAAGCAGAGAAGAAAAAGCACAAGATCTAGCAAGAGCAAAAGATGATTCTCAAGTATTGGTAGCTTGTTTTGATTTGCAGGCGATCCTTCCTACACCTTGTGGAGATGTTTCAAGCTTCTACTATAAATGCCGCCTGAACTGCTTCAACTTTACAATTTTTCAGATATTGCAAAAGACTGGTTACTGTTACTTTTGGCACGAGGCTATTGCTAACCGCGGCTCAAACGAAATAGCTACGTGTCTGTTTGATTATCTTTCAAATCATTGTAATGATAAAGACGTTATATTTTATAGCGACAATTGTGTTGGGCAAAATAAAAATAAATTTATAGTTACCATGTATCTCTATGCAATTGGAAAAATTAATGTTAAATCAATCACACATAAATTTTTAACAGTGGGACATACCCAAAATGAAGGGGACGCCATGCACGCAACTATTGAGAGGCAAAAGAAGAAAATACTTAAAACAGGTCCCATTTATGTTCCTGCACAATGGCCTGTCATCATAAGATCTGCAAAAAAAGAGGGAAATCCTTACAATGTAAAAGAAATGTCAACAGAAGACTTTTATGACTTTAAAGATCTCAATTCAAAAATTGGAGGAAATTTTACAAAGAATACAAAAGATGAAAAGGTAGTCTGGAATGATATCCAAGTTATTAAAGTTGTCAAAAGCAATCCTGGATCTTTCTTCTATAAAACAGATTATAATGCCGATGAGTTCGAAGAGGTCCATTTTAAAGCATCGACAAGGGGGCGTTCAGCAACTGTGGAAGCAGTAATCGATTTAAAAAAGGCGTACATAAAGCCTCCATCGATATCCGCAAAAACCAAGCAACACCTTTTGGAACTGTGCAATAAAAACTTAATATTACCTGTTCATCACAATTTTTATAAGGACTTGGTTAATAGTAATTAAAAAAAATGTTCATACACACTTGTAATAATAATAATAAAAATATTTTTTGTAAGAACTAGTTGATTTTTTTTATTATGTTGCCGCCGTATCTCCTATTTATCGTTTTATAAATGACTTTCTTCACAATGCAATATCGCCATAACTATCAAAATACAATTAACGTTTTATTTTTAATAAATTGTAATAAGATCCAGCGAATAACTGTATAATTTGCTAACTAAATTGTAATTTTGAAGCCAGTCATTCTAAAAATAAATTATTTACAAGGCATAACTCGTTTGCTACAGAACGTTTTGCTCATTTCTCGAAATTATTGTATTTTGGACTTGTGGCACTATTGAACTAGGTGTGCGACATGTTGGTCTATCTGAAATTTCTTCTCACATGCTATCTATAAATAAAAATAAAAACCTTTATTTTAACCCAACCTTTAAAATATAAAAATATACAAGGTGTTTTTGGTTAATCAAATAACTGATTTGGAAAAAAAAACACTCGCTAAGTGTTTTAAATGCAGTATTAATCCACAAATTAGTTTTTGTTACTAACCATTAGTACATCATATAACTTATTTTAAAGTTCAACAAAAGTTTTTTTTTTTGTTAATTCAATTACAATAAAAATAATTGTGTTTTAGAATAGCTGACTTCATAAAAAAAAAAGTAAAGGTGAAAAATTTTTCTAAATACACACCATTGTATTGTACCATGAACAATTTTTTCTCACTAAAGGAAGCTATTTTTCATTTAAAAACAATCTACGAGTACTAAATTTCAAGTAAATACGTTTATTAGTTTTTAAAGTTATTGTTGTTATTAACTAAAAGAATTTAATTTTTTTTAATTATAACATCCTGTATCTCGAAAAGTAAATAAGTTTGACCCCTCATTAACTATATCGTTTTGTTCAATTTTTCGAGAAGTATCTACAGTCAAACGTTGTAAGTGTCATTTGGAAACACCCTGTATGTATGAAATATTAGATATTTAATAGAAAATATTAGATACTTACAATTTTGCCACAGACTGAACAGTAGATTTTTCCCATATCCATGCTCCATCCAGCTCTTTATAAGGTTTAATCCAAGTTGAAGCACTGGTTGTTTTAGGCATTATAAAATCACAATCTTTCTTTTTGTTACGCACAACGAGTGTTTATGCTTTGAATATCAAAACAAAAATGATTTACAAATCTGAGCATCAAATTAGAAATGTTTAGGTACCTAATTCAATAAACTGGAAGATTTTGGAAAATCCCTAAATTATCAACAAAACTATTAGCCGTTTACCTGCTGTTAAGATACAATAAATTGTAGATAGATTTGGGGATTAGATCATAAAATGCAAATGAGCGAACCCTTAGCGATTATCAAATAACTGAATGCCTCAGTGACCGAGACTTTCTAAGAATGTTGAGGGCTACTTAAATTGATCTTCTTTGAAATTGTAAATGTTTTGTACCTGTAAGAGATTACGTACTTAGATCATTTCTTGATTAAAATGACTACAAAATTTTATACAAGAATTGAAATAAATTGGTATGTTTAAAAATTTTCAAATACAGTAATAAAAATCTGAACTTTTATGCACATTATGCAAACTTTTATACAAATATGCCAAAATATGAAATATTTGCATAAAATATGCACAATATGCAAAATATGCAATATGCATATTTGCCGAAGTCTAATAATAACACAATAAATCACAATACAGTACTTAATTAACCTTTCGCAGATAACGTGAAAAATTTTAAAATTTTTGATAACGTCGGTGTAACAAACCGACTTTTTTTAAAATTAAAAAAAATACAAGTTTAGCTGTAGGTGATAAATATTTGTAATAATATAAGTGTGTATATGATTCTCTGTATAAATATATGAAATATAAGTTTTTTTGTTATTTTAATAATTTTAAGGCGGTATTAAAAAAAAAGTAATCATTTTTATTAACAGGCTTTTAATAAAATCAAAATAATTATACCAAAAAAAAAAAATAAATTCTGGTTTCACTAAAACATAAATAGGTTACTTGTATGTTAATAAACAAGGAAAATAAAATTTATTCTCAAAATTTACTCTCAAATTTTGGGCACCATAATTTTCAAAAAAATGTCTACATAATCCCGTCAGATCTTCTAGACACAAATATTTTTTACAGTTTGCACAAGAATATCTTGTTCTTTAACTTTTTGTAGTGCTGCAGTACGTACATCGTCCATGAGTTTGATTCTGGGGAGCAATATTCTCAGTTTCTATACCACATATTTCAGAAAGACGTAAAAGGATTATCCTGGGAATGTTTTGCTGTTGTGATCGTCGATGAATATGTGGGCTAAGTAACTGAAATCCTAAATTTTCTAAGAATTTTCTTCTATCGATTTTTGTTTGGCTATTCGAGGTGTCAATGATGTAACTATTTATTCCGGCAACGTTCATGGCACTATAAAAATGACCATTATACCCCATGATTATTTCCGGTTTGCCAGTTTCCTCATCAACAGCATCATCGTAATGCATAGTCGATACTAACATGATATTTCTTTTTCGTCTTGGAGAATATGAAACGAGCGTACACTTATCTCTAAAAGCAAACATAATGGATTTTTCTGGTCTTGCTAGTAACATTTGAGGAGGTATCTCACGTTTATTTTGACGTAATGTCCCAACTGTAGTAAGACGGTGTTGCCTTAGTATCTCCATCAGAGTAAAGCTGGTAAAAAACTTGTCAAGCGTGACATTTCTATTTGATCCCAAGATAGGTGAACAAAGACGAGGCACTAATGCTAAATTCTAAGTATCCAGTTGCAATGGTTGGGCTGGCTGTTTCCCTATGTACACTTCCAATTTTGCAGTGTAAAACATTTTAGCGTCCACTAAGGAATATCTTTTTATTCCGTAGCGATTCAGTTTTTTTTGGGCTTATAAATTTTGAAAGGACATTTACCTCGAAATGCTTCGAATATTTCGTCAATCGTGGTAAATGCTGACATATTGTAATGTTGAGGCAAATTGGATACAAACTCGTCGTAAATTTCCCTAATTGGAGCTAATTTGTCGACTTCTTTGCCTGGTAGCTTTATCGTCGAAATGAATATGTTTTAGAAAGAAGCATTCCCATATTTCTGAAGCTTTATGTTTATATGCCTTATATCTCCTTTAGGTCCAGATAAATGTGTGAAATATTTTCAGCGCGTGTTCGAACATCCGTGCTGATGCAAGATATTTTCGCCACCTGGTAGTTCCATCTTTACCGATAAGGCAGGGTATTCCTAAGGTACAAGGGGTTTCTTCAAGAATAGGTAAGTTTTGTGGATTTTCAAACTCCTCTTGCGAGTCTATCTTCTTCTTCAAGTTCCACTCCTATCGGAGATTGGAAATCATTCTGGCAATTATAATTTTATTGGTTACTCGCCTGAATAGTTCAATTGAACTGCATCCAAACCATTCACGGAGATTGCGTAGCCACGAGATTTTACGTCTTCTTACGCTTCTTCTACCTTTGATTTTACCCTGCATTATATTTGTTAGTAGTTCGTACTTTTCACCTCTCATGATGTGCCCCTGAAGTATTCCAATTTCCTGATTTTTATGGAATTTAAAACTTCGCATTGTTTTCCTAGTTGTTCGAGAACTTGTTCGTTTGTTTTGCGATCCATCCATGATATTTTCAAAATACGTCGGTAACACCACATTTCGAATGCTTCTAGGTTTTTAATGTTCAATTTTTTAAGTGTCAAAGCTTCAACTCCATACAAAAGGGTAGAGAAAATATAACATCGAAGCATTCTTATCCGGAGCGATATATTGATATCGCGACTACAAAAAAGTGTTCTCATTCTATTAAAAGTTGACCGCGCAATTTCAATGCGGCGTCTTATTTCTTTTGTCTTATCAGTATCTTCTGTGATCCAGTCCGAGTCTATATCCTCAATATTTTCTATAATATGGTCGTCTATCAAACTCACATCATCATCATCTGGTTCTGCCTCTGAATCATTTAAAACTTCCCCATGAAGCCGCAACAGCCATTCTTGTTTCCTCTCGTAATTCATTATAAACTTATGCCCTAAAATATAATATTAATCAGTACCGCAAACCAAAAATCAAACACATTAGTCTTACCTCAAAATGTAACGGCAATTATAACGACGGTTTGTGGGACTGAATCGTGTATATTATTCAATATTCTTATTAAACGATACACGCTGTCCACTTGCTAAACTATAACTAAATAGATACAGGCACGTTCGAAAGGTACTGTGGTGTGCAGATTGAAATAAAAATTAGCGAGGATTAAGTCGGTGCGAGAGACATAACGCTATCAGCCGAACGTTAAGTATAGTCCGAATATTTAACAGTATCTTTTCAAATATGAACGAAATATGCAAAAATAAGTCATTATTTTTTTCTTTTTTGCTTTTTATTTTAAATTTGCATGTTTTTCTTTTTGAATTATTGTGTTTATTTATTGCTTTTAGTTCCCCAAAGTCGTCCCAGGACCGCAACTCAACAATATTGGCCATATCATTTTAAAGTCGTCTACTTTAAAATGTATAATATATGTATGAATTGTCAATATAAATGAGTAAGATAAAATTAAATTATTAGAAGATTTTTTTTTCACCAAGTAACAAGAAAAAACAAAATTTGTTTAATTTACTAATGTTTGTATTTTGAGAACGATTTCCGAAGAGGAAAATTGAAACGTCAATAAACTTACTGTAACCTCTAATTGTGATGAAATCGAAAAATCCATAAACGACATGAAAAGAAATAAAGCGGCCGGTGAGGATAAAATACTGGCGGAACTGCTAAAAGAAGGAGGAGACACGATAAAAAAAAATGCTAAAAATACTGTTCAACAAATGTCTGTTTGAAGGTAAAAATACCCAAACAATGGAGAAATGCCAACACAATCTTAATACATAAGAAAGGAGACCGAACAGACCTAAACAACTACCGTCCTATTTCCCTTTTGTCACAACTATATAAAACCTTCACAAGAATAATAAACAACCGACTAACCTATAAACTTGATAACTACCAACCAGTGGAAACAGGCCGGATTCAGAAAAGGATACAGCACAATCGACCATCTACATACGCTTAAAATCTTAATTGAGAAAACCAATGAATACAACCTTCCGCTGTACTTAGCATTCGTAGATTATAAAAAGGCTTTCGACAGCATTGAACACTGGGCGGTTGAAGAAGCTCTGGTCAATAGTAAAATAGATTCAAGATACCGACAATTGATACATGATATTTACCAAAACGCAACCATGACCGTAATTCTGGACGACAAATTAATAACGGATAATATAAAAGTTAAACGAGGAGTCCGACAAGGCGATATAATTTCACCTAAAACTGTTTACCTTGACCCTCGAAGACATAGTAAAATCAACAGATTGGGAAAACAGAGGAATATGTAATTAACGGAAAATACTTAAATCACCTTAGATATGGCGGATGATTATACTCCTGATCTCCTCAGAACGACAAGAACTGGAATTAATGCTGAATGAACTTCATGAAAAATCACTGCAAAAAGGCCTAAAAATTAACTTTAACAAAACAAAAGTAATGAACAAACACGGAAGACCAAGAGGCAATAAAAATAAAAACAGAAAAAATAGAACAGGTAAATGAGTATATCTATCTAGGACCAAGCAATCAGAGCTAATAGAGAAAATCAAACAGCCGAAATATCGAGACGAGTAAGAATGGGATGGGCAGCGTTCGGCAAACTTTCTTACGTTCTAAAAAATCAAACAATCCCTCTATACTTACGAAGCAAGGTATATAACTCCTGTATCATACCGTGCTCACCTACGGAGCACAGACATGGACATTTACACAGGCCAATTTGGATAGGATAAGGAAGGCACAAAGAGCGATGGAAAGACAAATGTTGGGTGTATCACTTAGAGATAGAAAACTTAAGCAGTGTATCAGAACCAGAACAAAGACAGTAGACGCGATAGAACAAGCAGCAAAACTAAAATGGAAATGGGCTGGACACAATGAACGTGTACAAGACGGACGATGGAACAATGCCATCGGAAAGTGGCGTCCATACAATGCAAAGAGATCCAGAGGCAGACCACAGATGAGGTGGAAAGATGACATCAGGAAACAAGGAGGTCCCACATGGCAGAGAACAGCTCAAGATAGGGAAAGATGGAGAGAACTGGGGGAGACCTATATCCAACAATGGAAGGATAGAGCATAGGTTCAAAAAAAAAACCTCTAATTGTAGCTTATTCCCATTTAAATAGTTGTTACTTTAAAATGCCACAACAAAAAAGCTTCAGATCCACTTTATTTATGTGTTTTATTACCTTAGTTTGTTATCTTTTTTTATTATTTTTGTATGAATAATACTCAGTATGTTCGATCTTGAGTTTTATAACTATCAACTGTAAACTAACATCATGAAAATTATCCAATATTATACAAAGTTTTTGAACACCAGTGTACACATCCTCGTATTTAAAACGATTAAAACAATTGTATCTGATTTGTAAAGAATCTTAAACAACGAAGTAATTCATGAGAAATGATTAAGATAACAATACATTTGCATAATGTAATCATGTGTGAAAGATGAATTAACTTCATATTACATAAGGTAGATAGTAACGATCAACTATTACTATTTCCCATAAAATAGAAAAAATGTAATATGTTTTAACTAATGAATTGAAGATGGGAAGATTAGAACAGACGCTATATGAATACATTTTCACACATTAAGTTTTAAGATAGCTAACCTTGGATTTAAAGTAATTGCCTACTATGTAATATAAGAAAATGTGCGTAATAATTTATGCAGTTAAAAAAATGTCATTGAAATAATATGCAAAGTCTAAAATATGCAATTTTTACTATCAATTCCCAAAATTCGTTTAAAAACTGTATCATGAACTCAAATTGATTACAAATGATAACTGAACCTACAAGGTTTAGAGCAAACAATAATTCTACAATCTTAGAGTTATTTTTCACAAATGACGATTAATTAATTTCTACACCTGAAGTGTCCTCTCTTGTGGGTGTTTTTGACCACTCGCTTATTACAGCTCACATACAGCTTAGTTTAACACCGCCTTGCCTAGTGATCTTCCACTCATTGTATCCAGTAAGGTTTCCATTTACGCTGATGACACAAAATTATATGTGAATCCAACTATTAACCAACATGTTCTTCAACAAAATCTATTCTTGAGTTTGCCGGACCAATGTGGAATCCAGATCTCAGTCGCGATAAAATCCTAGTTAAAATGTTCAGCGTAAAGCCACAAGAATGGCATACGGCCGTGTAAGACCTGCCTATAAAGACAGACTATGACTCATCTTATGGCATTCGAGCAGCGACGTCTTCGAGGTGACCTAATTATGTCCTTCCGTATTTTAAAATATAATTTTGGGAATCTTAACACCATATTCACTTTGAATCAAGATAAAAGATTAAGAGGTCATCAATACAAATTAAAGAGGGAACAAACTACTGCAATGTCCAGGGTGAACTTCTTGCCAAATAGAATCTCTAATATTTGAAACAATTTGGATCAAGACACCATATCGGCAACTACTCATCAACATCTTTAAAAATAAACTTGATAGCGCTTTATTTAATTTATAGGATTGTGTTATTTGCGAAAAGCATTATTTATTTATTTATTGTTTCACAATTCACTTTTTAGTATGACGTACTTAATTGTTTAACTTTACTTAACTTTATAAGTGATATTAGTTTTTAAAGGATATTTTTTTGCTTTCTGGGTATAAGATTGCTCCACTGCCCTTATTTGTTATATAATAATAATAATAATACTTTGCAGAGGACAAACCTCTGCACGGGTAACATCCCAATGAGGTCAGTCAAGACTATGTGGACAATATAGCGTTGAACTATTGGCTGACATCAGGAAAGATGTTCCCCGAAACAAAAGGTTCACTACTGGCCATTCAGGATCAGGTTATACCAACCAAAAATTATCTGAAATATATCGTCCAAGACCCTCAGGTCCAAAATGACAAATGCCGATATGGATGCCAAGCTCAGGAAACCATTTAACATCTTTTGCTGCAACTGAATATAAGGAACGGCACGACTCAGTAGGAAAGATCCTTCATCAAGAGATAGCTATCAAACTGGGACTTCTTTAAACAAACCATCTTCCATATTATCAATACGCTCCTGAGAGTATACTTGAGAACGACAACTACAAGCTATACTGGGACCGCACGGTGCTCACAGACCAAACAGTGGCACATAATAGACCAGATCTCATAGTAGTTAATAAACTAAAGAGACAAACAACATTAATTGATGTGGCGATACCCAACAACAATAATCTTCGTGTTAAATAGAACAAAAAAATGGCCAAGTACAGGGATCTGGAAATTCAAATACGAAAACAGTGGAGAATAGAAAGTACCCAGACAATACCTATTATTCTCTCTACTACTGGAGTCATTCCAAAGAACCTGCTAGAAAACATAAAAAAGCTAGGTCTGAATGAACATCTCTAGAAGACCATGCAGAAAGCTGTACTACTCTCAACGTCCAGATGTGTACGAAAATTTTTGGGAGATATTCCAGCATACCAAGTCACCTAGGACTCGATAACACGGAAAGAATCCCACCAGAGCTGAATCCATTTAATACCGTAGGTATCTGGGATGAGTGAATTTTCCCCTTAGAGGGAGTGTAAGCCGTATGGCTAAATCTGATAATACTTTGAAATGACCACATTATCACCCGAATCTTTATCGAATTGAGTATGGGAATTGAGGATTAATGTGCTGTAAATAAAAACAACACTTGGTGCAATAAGCAAATTAAAGAAAGCTTTTCTGTCAGATCTACTTTAGTTCATTTATTTTTCACGGATTTTACCTACTGTAAATAGCAAAAGAGACGTACTATAAACAATAATTCGTAAATAATGTCACTTTTACAAAGACCTAGCAGATGAATTTTATTAGATAAATAACCTTCATTTACATTGTAGTTTATATTTCAAACCTCCTTTTGTTAAGTTAAAAACCACAATCTCGTACTTTTGCATCTATCATTTTATATTTAAGAGATCTCAGATTTGATTACAGCATTTATAAATCGTAATTTATGGGATAGTTATCGACCACCACACCTGAAACTGAGAGCTATTGTAATACAGTTATCCGATCAAGTTTTTATGTTATTATTCTGCTTCAGTTGGACACGATTATAAGTTCACTTCTTGACATTTTCAAAGTATTCGCAGAAAAGTTCATGTTCACTACTAGTTACTGTAATTGGAAAAGTAAGTGGCGAGAACAAAAATTATTAACTTTACTATATGCTGTAGAAATAGTATTGTGGGTGCATACGATCGATAACATATAGGACATGAGTTTGATGCATTCGACAGATTTTTAATCGTTTTTTGAAAACAAATATTAAAACTAATTTTTATAAAATTTAATTGTTGGCTGGTAACTCTTCAACGTTTTGTGCAAACAAAATAGTTGTGATTATATTCAATAGGTTCGTTTATCCAATAAACGGACAGCATAAAAAAAGGTACCGTCAGCTAGCAGTCTTTATGGTAATACGTGTCACCCCTTAAACACATTCTTCTTTTTTAAGTGCTGTCTCTCAATTGGAGGATGGATATCATCACTATCTTTACTTTATCTACTGTTGTATTGTTAGTCATGATTAGACTTCGGCAAATATGCATATTGCATATTTTGCATATTGTGCATATTTTATGCAAATATTTCATATTTTGGCATATTTGTATAAAAGTTTGCATAAAGTGCATAAAAGTTCAGATTTTTATACTGTATTTGAAAATTTTTAAACATACCAATTTATTTCAATTCTTGTATAAAATTTTGTAGTCATTTTAATCAAGAAATGATCTAAGTACGTAATCTCTACAGGTACAAAACATTTACAATTTCAAAGTCGATCAATTTAAGTAGCCCTCAACATTCTTAGAAAGTCTCGGTCACTGAGGCATTCAGTTATTGGATAATCGCTAAGGGTTCGCTCATTTGCATTTTATGATCTAAGCCCCAAATCTATCTACAATTTATTGTATCTTAACAACAGGTAAACGGCTAATAGTTTTGTTCCTAATTTAGAGATTTTCCAAAATCTCCCAGTTTATTGAATTAGGTACCTAAACATTTCTAATTTGATGCTCAGATTTGTAAATCATTTTTGTTTTGATATTCAAAGCGTAAACACTCGTTGTGCGTAACAAAAAGGAAGATTGTGATTTTATAATGCCTAAAACAACCAGTGCTTCAACTTGGATTAAACCTTATAAAGAGCTATCTATGGATATAGGAAAAATCTACTGTTCAGTCTGTGGCAAAATTGTAAGTATCTAATATTTTCTATTAAATATCTAATATTTCATACATACAGGGTGTTTCCAAATGACACTTACAACGTTTGACTGTAGATACTTCTCGAAAAATTGAACAAAACGATATAGTTAATGAGGGGTCAAACTTATTTACTTTTCGAGATACAGGGTGTTAAAATTAAAAAAAAAATTAAATTCTTTTAGTTAATAACAACAATAACTTTAAAACCAATAAACGTATTTACATGAAATTTAGTACTCGTAGGTTGTTTTTAAATGAAAAATAGCTTTCTTTAGTGAGAAAAAATTGTCCATGGTACAATACAATGGTGTGTATTTAGAAAAATTTTTCACCTTTACTTTTTTTTATGAAGTCAGCTATTCTAAAACATAATTATTTTTATTGTAATTGAATTAACAAAAAAAAACTTTTGTTGAATTTTAAAATAAGTTATATAATGTATTAATGGTTAGTAACAAAAACTAATTTGTGGATTAATACTGCATTTAAAACACTTAGCGAGTGATTTTTTTTCCAAACCAGTTATTTGATTAACCAAAAACACCTTGTATATTTTTATATTTTAAAGGTTGGGTTAAAATAAAGGTGTTTATTTTTATTTATAGATAGCATGTGAGAAGAAATTTCAGATAGACCAACATGTGAGAACTGCTTCACACATTGCAAAAAAAGGAAACATAGGAGGAAAACATCAAACTTCAATGGCTAAATGTTTCCAATCTACTTCAAAAAAATTAGATGAGCAAGAAACTTTTAATGAAGACTTGTGTCGCGCATTAGTGTCTGCAAACATACCGCTTTCAAAATTAGCAAATGTAAATTTTAGTTCGTTTCTAAAAAAATATTGCAAACTTAATGTTCCAAGTGATCGGTCTCTAAGAAGAAATAATGTGAACGGGCTATACTCGTCGGTGTTAATTAATATTAATATTAAGGAAGAAATTGCAGATAATTATTTTTACATATCAGTAGACGAAACCACTGATTCCCCAGGAAAGTATATTGCTCATTTATTGATTGGTGTTCTTAAAGAAGATACCTTACCAAAATCTCATCTTATTTCATGCCAGCACCTTGAGAAAAAAAAATGCTTTAACAATTTCGCATTTTATACAAGAAATATTAGCAACTTCTTTTCTTCCGACAACTATTCCTTCTAATAAATTACTGCTTATTTTATCGGATGCTGCTCCTAATATGGTGAAAGCAGGACAAAATTTAAAAATATTTTTCCCAGATTTAATACATGTTACTTGTGTAGCGCATGGATTAAACAGAGTTGCAGAGGAAATACGAAAAAAGTTTCCTCTTGTAAATACCATGATATCCAGTATCAAAAAAGTATTTCTTAAATCTCCTATAAGAATTCAACTTTATAAAGAAATGCTACCTAACATTCCTCTTTCACCACAACCTATTTTAACGCGATGGGGAACATGGTTAGAAGCAGCTAATTCTTATGCAGATCATTTTGTTGAAATAAAGAACATAATTGATACGTTAACAGATGAAAGATCCCAATCTCTTTTGGATTCTAAACAAACTTTTCAGAGTAACTTGCTTCAACAAGAACTTTCATTTATAAAATCAAATTTTAGTTTTGTTCAAAAAACAATTACTCAGTTAGAATCACCAAAACTGTCGAAACTTGTTCGAACGTACAGTATTAATAAAAGAATTTGCGTCATGTTGTCGGAACGTTAGAGGTAATATTGGAAAAGATATTTTAAAAAAATTTGAAGCTACTATGGAAAAAAAATAAAGGTTACCATATTCTTTCTGAAGTAGTCAGTTTTCTAGCTGGAAATATTTCGGAAACAATTAATTTAGAACCAAATGTTTTGGTTAGTTTGAAAAATGCTCCCGTTACATCAGTTGATGTTGAACGAAGATTTTCCATATATAAATATATGTACTCAGATCGAAGCCACAAGTTTTTGTTAGAAAATTTTGAACACCACTTGGTCATTTATTGTTACCATAATTCTAAATAAGTTTATTCATACTTAAAAATGATGTAGTTACTTAAAATAAATGTAAATCTTACTGAATAGTAGGAAATATTTAAAATAGAGATCGTCTATGAGCCTCTTTTTATGTAGCTATTTTTTTACTATATGATAGTACGTAATGTTGAACAATTATATTTTCAGTCAACATTTCCGATGTTTCATCATAAACAGACTCAAAATAAAGAAGTTTCACTTGCACAACTTCCAATGATAAAAAGTATCTAACAATAATAGTTACCAATGTGTTTCCTATTTGAAGTGGCATTGATAACACAAAATCCAGGTGTGCAACTCTGATACAAATGATGCCAACACATTTAAAATTATTATAGCTTCATATTTGGTTCTCGCAGCTTCAAATTTTGACTCAAAAAATTTTGATATCAATTTTGAAGTACCAGAGGTTTTGAAACTTAAATCATGCATTGTTGTATGATAAGTGAATGTGGCCTCTTTGGCTGCAACAATTAAGTTATTTTGAACTAGACCATTATTTTAAAAGAATGTTGTTTTAACACATGAAGTACTTGCAGTTGCCATTACACCAGCCTTGTGTTTTGCACACTTCCAGTGTTCTTTAGTAACTGCTTGCTCACCGTGCGCAATTAAGGGGACAGTCTCATGCGAAACTTTCAAAAAATCAACTTTATTTTTTTTATATAAATCGCTTCCATATACATTCAAAAACTTCCTCCTAAAATTTTAAAACGAAATTCCCACTAGAATATAAGTTATAGTTATTTTATTAACGTTATCTACGCAC
Source organism: Diabrotica balteata (assembly GCA_918026665.1). NCBI lineage: Eukaryota > Metazoa > Arthropoda > Insecta > Coleoptera > Chrysomelidae > Diabrotica > Diabrotica balteata. The sequence continues at coordinate 12,666,910 of OU898284.1, forward strand.
GTATGAAAACCGGTTTCTCTCCGCGCGGCGAGCGCGAGGCTCCAGCTGTTCTTGCTTTTGTATATATGTTGTATATACGTTGGGTATGTATTAGTGATTAATTTTTATATAGTATGTATACTGTATAACGTTTGGCGTTTACTATACACATTTGGATTTGGAATTTTAAATCCGGAACATAGGATTTTTTTACAAATACTAAGATTCTCTGCGTTGCAATTAACCAGTGTAAATTTATTTGTTCCACTGGATTACTTCTCCTTAGCGGTTTATAGTAGCGTATATGGCACGCCAATAGTAGCGTATATGGCACGCCGACAGTGTTGCTCCGTCTACCGAATTTTCCTGAAAGTCCGGTTTTGTGCAGATAATAAATAATGTTTTATTAACATCAATTTTGTTTGTGTTCATTAGGTATTATTTGAGTTATAAAATTAATACTTAAATACATTTATTATTCCAAATATTGTTTATAATTTCAAATTAAAAAGAGTGTAATATAATTATTTTATTTTTAAAATTCCTTTTTATTTTTTATTTTAGAAATCAAGTTTTTTTCAAGCCGTTTTGGCAATAAAACATAACCATTTTTTTAGTTATAAAATATTTTCATATCTACATTTATAAATAAGTACGTTTTCGTTGAATTGACATGCGATCTAGGTGTGTTCCGTTTTTAAACTTATACTGGCAGCATCGCGGCGTGAATTGAGACTCCAGTCGAACATAAACAAATGAATTAATTATAAAACATCGCGACGTTGTATTGAAATTTACAGCTTTACAAAGCCATTTACAACAACTGTTGGATGAAGAGGGTCCTCAATATTTACCAGGAATGGCTGATTAAACGTGAGTATAAAGTTATCAGCCTTTTATTCACGAAAATTATGTAAAAAAACTTTAAATGCTTTTTTCTCAAAAGTAACATTTTCAAACTGGTCAGACACTTTTCTCCGAACCTTCTTAACCGATTTTAAAAAACCAAAAATTTTTCGAATATACATACAAAATACCAGATGATAAACCTTTAAAATATTTAAAAACCACCCCTCTTTTATTATATATGGGTAAATCCACCGAAAAATATAGCGATTTTTCGACTTTTTTGAAAAAATTCGTATAAACTCTTCAAAATAATATAATTTGCACATTTTAAAGGTTTATCATCTAGTTTTGAGTCTCACGAATACAACCCATTTTGAATTTTTTGAATATCTGTTACAGGTGACCCACAAAGTGTCTTATCACCAAAAACGCACTTTTTACTACACGCCATCTACAGGACACCAATGAAGTTAAAATCGCTATTAAAATTTTTTTTATGTACTTCAAGACTTACTTAATCATCTCCAAAAGAAATTATGTTAATAAATATTATAGTTTTTTTTCTGTTTTAATGTTAAAATGTGTCTTTTTTTTAATCGCGTGAGACTGTCCGCTCAAAAAGTTTGAAAAACATTGCTGGTATTTTAATCTTCTATCGTGACTACAAAGCTTTTTTATAAAAGGATAATCTCTTTGCAGTTCGCTTGTGAATTTACACTTTCTTTTTTTTTTACTATTTTTGTGGAAATCAAAACATCAAAAAAAACTTATTTCAAAGTAAAATTGTGGCTTATTCCCAATACAAAAAGTAAATGGCCTTAAGATGCCACAGGAGAATAGCTTTAGAATAATATTACAGTTAATGACTTTATTATAAAAGCAAATGTGGGGGTTGAAGAATAGTTCTCCTACCTTAAGGGCGACTGCCGTATATTTTATTTAAAATTGTTATGAATAACATATTGATGAAAAAAATCAGAACAGTATAAGGCACAAGTTGAACAGTTTTATTTGCCAAAAAAATATAATTGAATATACACAACATAGAATAATATTTTAATTTTTTTCTTTATACTTCTTTTTGAAAAAGTATAAAGATGAATTAGAAGAATTCTCTAAATTTTGAAGACATTTCCTATTTTAACTTAACCGTTAACTATATACTCTGATTTTTTTGCATAATTGCAAGTTTCTAGTTGATTATAATTAAAATTATGACTAGAAATGTCGAATATAACAGCATTGGCAATGTTTGTGTTTTTAAAATACAATATTTAAAGCGCCTTCAGCAAAAGCTAAAATTAAATCGTAAATTTACTCAGAAGTCATGAAGGTCGTCCAAAATTGGCTCTTGTTTGAGTAATCATCGATGATATTACGTTTCTAAGTATTTGTAGGTACCCACCCTCCTAATTGCAATATTCTCAATCACCAGTTAAATGTTTGCAACTGTTGACTAATGACTAAACTGCAATTACTTTTATTTAAAATTGCTCCCAAGACCTCATTTATTAGATCACTCATTGAGGCATTGTATTACGTTCTGTAAATTATTGTTGTAGCGTTCTATAAATACTGTATTATCTGCAAAACATCACTGAAAATTTTAAGTATCATTGACTATTAAAACCGAAGAGCAAAAGGATCAGTCAGTTATCCCAAGACTCCTCACTGTATTTTATTGTGACAAGCGTCACATTCTGGTTATCAGCTCTTGCTTTACTCTTTGATCTCAATATAAATATAATAAGTAAAATAACAGTAATACTGTATTTATTACTATAACTTTTCGTATGCAATGTCTCTTAGAAATCCAACCATTTCACCGAAAACAAAATGATATATAGAATCTGACATAACAAAAACGAAAAAAGAGATGCAGACAATAATTAGAAAAATAGCAAGGGAAGAGAAAGATGAGGGAAATACTGCAAAAATACTATACATGAAGCTACATATTAACGGAGAAGAATTGAAATGGGATAAAGAAAATGGTAAACTGGCCGAAAAACCACAAACCACCGAGGGATGACGATCAAAAAACTAATAAGGAATGCAGAAACGATGCCTATAACGATGACGACTAAGACAAGAAACCCCGGCAAGAGAAGAATCTGACAAAAATACAAAACTATCGAAACTGACGAAAATACAAAAACAAAACAAGACGCACAGGCGAAAAAAGAAAACGTAATATGAGGAAAAGAATAAAGCCGCTTAAAATCGGATCACGGATTATAAAATCCATGGTTGCCATCGGTAAGATGCAAGAAATAGACCTAAAAATGAAAAAATATAATCTAGAAAATTAAGCTTTGCAGAAAATAGGATATATAAGAATTAAAAACCTGTACTATGTACTATTCGGTACACAAACGGAAAAAATGGGATAGCCTTTATGGTAAATAAAAGATTAAGAGAAAAATAATACAGTTCAAAGCAGTTAATAAAAGGATATACTATATAAGAATAAAGTATAAATATAGAAACATATTGTCGCCATTTTGTCGCCAACATTGTTCAATATTTATTCGGACCAGCTATTTAAAAATACATTTGAGAGACAACCATATGAAATAAACATCAACCGGGAAATACTTAATGTGATTCGGTATACAGACGATACAGTAATTCTGTCAGATAATATTGAAGGTTTTCGAATTCTGCTTGATCGTATTCACGAGGTAGAAGAGGAAATGGGCATCAAAATAAACTTAAACAAAACCAAAGTTTTAGTGTTTAGTCGTGACCCACATCCCGATGCAAAGTTTCAATTCAACAGAGTCCAAGTTGAGAAAGTTCACAAAATGACATGTTTGGGAACTGTGATAACGGACCAACTAGATCCAGACATAGAAATAAAACGTAGAATAGCAATGACTAAAACTACTTTTATGAAAATGAAGCATTTCTTTGCAATAACCATCTCGGTTTAGAAGTAAGGCAAAGAATGGTTAAGTGCTATATTTGGTCTGTACTTTTGTATAGTGCAGAAGTGTGGACGCTAAAAGTATCGATCATGAACAAAAATGAAGCATTGGAAATGTGGGTTCATAGACGAATGCTGAAGATACCTTGGACAGCAAGAAAAACTAATGAAGAAGTACTAAGGAGCGTCAGCAAATACAGAGAACTGCTAAAGACTGTTAAACATGTCTTATCTGGGACATATAGTAAAGGGAAGTCGATATAAAATTTTACAACTGATCCTTAAAGGCAAAATAGAGGGCCGTAGAGATGTAGATCATAGATTAAGTATATATAAGTAGAGATGGTTTAGATTAATTAAATAAAACGCCATGAAACAACAGATGCAGGAGAAATTAAATACCGAAATATCAATCAAAAATCCTTAAAAATAACAATGAACCGCTGGAAAAGTGGAGTGAAATTAAAGAAGAGATTAGGACTTCCAGCACTAAGTTTTTACTACCTGATAAGAGAAAAAAGAAAGACTGGATGACTACAGAAATCCTTGACATGATGGAAGAGAGACGGATATATAAAACTAAAGACACTGCCAAATACCGTGAAACCCATAGACGAATAAGAGCTAAGATAAGAAAAACTAAAGAGAAATGGTTCTCGGAGAGATGCGAAGAAATCGAACAGTGCGAAAAGGTATACGACTATCACAATATGCATAAGAAGATAAAGGAACTCACAACAAAGAAAAGCTACAATATTTTATCGAAAGGGCTGTGCGATGATAATGGAAATCTACAACTAGACCCCGACAAAATAGTTAGAATCTGGGAAACTTATGTGGAACAACTGTTTAATGATGACCGTCCTAGTGGGTGTACACTGAGCAATAATGATACTGTTAATTTCATTCTAAAATCAGAAGTGGAGAATGCTATAAAGAGTCCTAAAAATAATAAAAGACCAGACAACGATAACGTATACGGGGAAATATTGAAAATGCTGTGCGAAACAAACAGTCAATTTCTAGACTCACTCGTCAGACCTTTAATAATATTTATAACAGCGGGCAGTTTCCTGAAGACTGGCTAGAGTCAACTTTTGTTGCCATACCGAAAAAACCAAAAGCAAAGTCTTGTGATAAACATCGGATGATAAGTCTAATTAATCACATTTCGAAGGCATACACCAAGGTTATTTACAACAGAATAAGCAAAAAATGGAGGATAACATTGGAGATTCGCAGTTTCGGTTTCGGAATTCTCTTGGGACAAGAGAAGCACTTTCTAGTCTACAGGTACTTATCCAGCGCTGCAGAGATATGAACAAAGACGTGTACATATGCTTTATAGACTACTCAAAAGCATTCGATAACGTAAAGCACGAAAAGATAATTGAAGTTCTCCATAAGATCGGAGTCGACTACAGAGACATTCGAACAATAGCGAGTCTCTATTGGGGTCAAACAGCTAAAGTGAAAGTAGGATCTACATTGACCAATAAAATTGTGATCAAGAAAGGGGTACGACAGGGCTGTATCTTGTCTCCTATTCTCTTTAATATATACTCAGAAGAAGTATTTAAGACAGCGCTGGAGGAAAGCACAGAAAGCATAAAGATAAATGGAGAAATAATAAATAACATAAGGTATGCTGATGACACTGTGATTCTAGCAAGTAGCATGGAGGAACTGAGTTGCCTAATGAGTAAGATACAAAAAACAAGTGCACAACAAGGAGTCAGACTAAATATCACAAAAACCAAATGGTATTAGTAACCAAAACCCAACAACCACCACAGCAACTGATATTAGACAATGAAAGAATTGAACACGTGGATTCGTATATCTACTTGGGAACAACAGTTAACTCAAATTGGGATCAAGCGAAGGAAATACGTATAAGAGTAGAAAAGGCAAGAGCATCGTTCACTAGCATGAAGCAAATTTTCACCTCTAAAAGCCTCACCCTAACTAAAAAAGTAGAGGCCTTGGAAATGTGGGCTTACCGACGTATATTACGTATATCCTGAACTGAGCATGTGACCAACGAAGAGGTACTACGCCGGATAGGTAAAGAGAGAGAGGTAGGAATAAGTATAAAGAAAAGAAAGTTGGAATACTTGGGTCACGTTATGAGACATAATAAATATATAGTACTACAGCTGATCGTTCAGAGGAAAATAGACAGCAGAAGGGGTCCAGGGAGGAGAAGACACTCGTGGCTCCAAAACTTGCGGCAATGGTTCGGATTTTCATCTGCTGAACTATTCAGATCTGCCTTAAACAAAGTCAGAATAGCCATGTTGATTGCCAACGTTCGGAACGAACAAGGTACATGAAGAAGAAGAAGAGGTGTAGAAGAAAACAAGTTTCTTGGTTAAAAAACATTCGTGAATGGACTCAGATACCAAATGCAGGACAATTATTCCATATTGCAGAAGATCGAGAAGCCTTCGCAATGGTGATCGCCAACGTCGGATAGTTCTGATATGGCACGCGAAGAAGAAGATGAAGTAAAATTAGATGTCCAACGAATTCGTGCACTTAGGGGACGAGGAAGACAAGCAAGAACGGAAACTGTCAGATCTGGTCACACGTATAAAGGAGAAAGTATCATATTCTGGGGACGTAACATGATCGGTTAAAAAAACTCCTTTAATTTCCATCCAACTAACTTAAACATGTGCAATGCAACTTAATGTGAACGAAGATATATGCAAAACACTGAAAGCATTTGAGATGTGGCTATATGGGAGAATACTTAAGATCCCATGGACTGACCGAGTCACAAATGAGGAGGTCCTTCGAAGAATGAATAAGAATCGAGAGGTACTGACCACCATTAAATCCTGCAAGGCAAAAGGTCCAGCGAGGTTTGGAAAGTGAGGTCCAGGAAGAAGAAGAACATCTTGTTTAGAGAACCTCAGAATCTGGTTCAATACAACATTTGTGCAGCTTTACCGCGCTGCTGCAAATAAGGATAAATATAGATCACATGCTATAAGTCAGTTAAAAAAATATCCGTAAGGGGCGCTTACTCTATCACCTCAATACATTTCAATACATTTTTGCAGATTTTCAGCTATAGTTTCACAGTGTTTAAAATTTGTGAAATAAGTGAGTTATTTAATGTTTAGCTTGAACATTTTTGCATAATGGATATTTTAATTTAAAAATTTGTTTTTTATTTTGTCTCATAGTTAACTATCGAAATAAGCAAATTAAATCTTGTTTAAGTATTATATTTTTCAAGTTTAAAACAAATTATAGTTGATAAAAAAATAGTAACAAGTCACAAATATTACAATACGTAAAACTAATAAAAAAAAATAAGTACTACTATCCTACCAGAAATTTTAATTGATCAATATAGGCAGATCTATAGATGGGAAAATAATTTGCAAGTGTTACTTATGCTATTTTTAAAATTACAAATCATAAAACATTTATAAATTAGTTCATTTATATATAAGAATAATTAAGAAGAAATTCTATCTTTCAGTATTTTATATTTTTTTGAAAATCCTATAATATTTTCAACAGTATATCAAAACGGAAAAATCTTGAACAACATAAGATTCGCAGACGACACCGCTGTTTTGCAGACAGTCTAGAAGCACTGCAACACTTAGTAAATAGATACATCAAGTCAGTATCAAATATGGACTTTTACAAATGAACGTTAAGAAAACCAAGTACATATGATTATTTCTAAGCAACATACAGTAGGAAGGCTAGATATCGAGGGCAAACAAGTAGAAAGAGTGAATAATTACAAATATCTGGGAACCTGGATAAATGAAAACAATGACCAAGGTAGAGAAATAAGGGCAAGCATTGAAATTATTGTAAGACAAGCATTAAAAAAAATGAAAACAATGTTTGTTAATCGAGACCTTCCTCTGGAGCTGAAGGTAAGAGCCTTAAGATGCTACGTGTTCTCGACTTTGTTGTATGGAATGGACAGCTGGACACTAAAAGTGGATAATATAAAGAAGTTGGAGTCATTCAGATGTGGTGCTTTATAAGGATTTTGAAAATACCATGGACCTAAAGAGTTACAAATGCAGAAGTGTTAAGAAGGCTTTAAAGGGATTTCGAGGTGATAAAGCACATCAAAACAAGAAAGCTGAAATATTTAGGCCACATTACCAGAGGTGCGAAATATGAGATATTAAGGTTCGTAATGCAAGGTAAAATCAAGGGTAAAAGATCCATAGGAAGACAAAGAATTTCTAGCTAAGAAACCTAAAAGAGTGGTATAGTTGCAGCTCAGTAGATCTTTTCAGAGCAGCCACCAATAAGGTACGAATAGCTGTGATGATAGGAAACCTCTGTTAGGAGAAGGAACTACAAGAAGAAGAATAATATTTTTAACGATGATTCTACGATTGGCAACGGTCCTTGTTTTTATTATTTCTTCTGTTAACTGAGCTCCTTTTTTAAATGGAGGTATATTTTTTCCCTTTTTCCTCTAAAAGATCTTATATACTAAAACCCCTGACCGCTAAAATAAATTCTCCTTCTTCAATAAGTTCTAAGTTCCGCACTGTAATTTTACTATCTGAAATACTGCCTCCAAAAATATCAGATACATATATAATTTCACCTTTTTCAGATCATGCTATTAGTATTTTAAAGGTATTGGTTCCATAATATATAGAATATGTTGTACGGTCCAGATAATTTGCACTGGTTTTCACAAGTTATTGCAATGTTCCAAAAGTTAATTTTTTTTAAGTAAGTGTAAAGATGCTTGGTTCACTTAACAAATATTTTTCAGACAGTTTGAATGTCTACTGCAAAAAAAATGCTTTAATGTAGAATAAAACAAATTAGGTCTATATTTCATAAGTGTTATTAACAGTTCATTTTTTACTGAAAGTGCACTATGAATTTTAATATGTATGACTTTCCAAACTCTTCAATGAAAAATGTAAATAATTTTCTTAAAAAACCAGCAAAATGTTTCTTCTGACAAAAAGTCATTCAAAATGAATTGACGTTTATTCCGTGTTATCAGAGTTTGAGTTTTAATACATGTTTTTAAATTCTCTGATTTTTTTTGTTAGCAGGTATCTCTGTTGAACCACACTTTTTTGTATCATTTTTAACTGTTTGTAATAATTCTGTTTCTGTTTGGTCTTTTTGTTTGTTTGGTGGCAATACTGCTGCACAAAGTATTTTTCTATATCTATTACTCCACCTAGAGTCATTCATTGGAGTCTCCAACGTTCTTTTACGTAAATTACGTATTAAATTACGTAAATTCTCCAACGTAAATTTACTGTAGGCACTGCATGTTTTTTAAGGATCTTCCATTGTCGTGGAAGTGCCTGGAACAGATTTTTGTGTGCTGACTTATATTTTTTTCAGACCTGATAACGATTAACCATCGTTTTTGTAAAGTTTAATTTAATGGGAAATTATGAAACTTAACATTGCCAGTTTTATTGGAAACTAAATTACATTGTGGCACACAAAAATTGTAAGGCATACTATAAAGTTTTAATAAAAGTGCCCAAACGATTTAAATGTCCTAATTAACTTATTAAAACTGAAATCACTATTTAAATAAATGGCAGAATAAAATAAGGTTATGTTTTAATACCAAACCCTGACGCTAGCGCCACGTACATGCATGTGATCTATTGCCATGATGATCGCCAACATTCGTAACGGATAGACACATCAGGAAGAAGAACTTAAACACCTCGCAGGTATGTGCTAAAAAAGACTACAAATCTTTTACAAAACGGAAGTTAGTAATTTGGTCAATCTTCATAACATTTCTAGGATAGCAAATTCAAACGAAATTAGGTTTGTTTTATAGCCATATTAATCTAAAACCAAATTGTGTTTCATTACTATTATATTTAGTAGTTGTTACAATTTTATTATTTATTCTTATCAAGAATATTTCTAATATGTGTCGAATTTAATTGATCAGGTACTTTCTATTCAGTATTTCTTTGAATCAAAAAATCGATTTAAATCACTTTAGCCTTTTAGTTTTTTATTCCGGAAAAAACCTTTTTTCAAACTTTTTTTTTATTTTTTCAAACTGAATTCAGTATTATCTCCTAATCAAACCTGTTAACTTAAATCAAACAGCAGTATTCCCACATTCAATAAGTACTGTTAAATATCTATATACCCATCTTTCCGCATGTTATTTAATCACGATTTGCATCCTGATTTGGTATCCTTGACAATCATAAAAATCTCAATGTATTAATCAATTGTTCTGCATGCCATCGGCATTTTACTCTTGATAAAGCTACTACAGAGTCTGTGAAAGACTGCTAGAGGCGAAGTAATAATTACTGTTTAAAATACACTTCCCTACTTAAATATACCAGTAGCGTACCATCATGCAAGCAATGCCTTAAATTTGTGAAGACATTAAAAGACATCTAAAATTACATTCGCGAGGTTTATTAGACAAAATGGTGAAACATTTGCATACCTAACTTTTTTATCATCGTGTCTCTTCACTTATTAACATATGCCCACGAAGCTTTAGACTTCTGAATATTAATTCTAGTCAAGTATGTTTTCTTCAATTATGAAGAAAGCTAAAAATTTAACGAAACGATCACAATATAAGGTACTTAATAGAAATAAATTAATAGAAACAAAAAGATAATAGACAAAATAGATTATGGCAAATAAAATTAAAAGTCTTGCTTTCTTAGATAACGAATAGCAAAGGTTTGAGCCGGATAAGTCTTTTTCGTCCTTTACTCCCATAAAAAGAACTATTTTTAAAACACCAATATACAACCTCAAATCAGGACTGAAAACGGTGTTATTAACCCGGTATTTGATTTTGTTGCTCTCAGGCAATATCATCTTTATAAGCACCTAAGTCAGTTTCTACTTATAGTTGTTATTTGACAATGATAATGTAAGCAACAAGTCGTGTTAGTTATATAAAACTTGTGGCGACATCTAACATTTCATAGAGATATTTAAAAAAAAATAATTTAAGTACATAGGATACCAATCGTGTAAGTGGGTGTGTTATAAGATTTATTGTCAAACGTTTGTTCGGACAATTTTAAGGTTAGCTTTTCATTTCGTATATCTGCAGGGTTACGCAATTGAACTGTTACCAACTTCACACCGATATATCTGGCAAATCGATAATGACAGCTACGTCAAAGTTAGCCTGATAATACTTCAGTATATTGTTTATAAGCCGTCAAAAGCATTTGCACGTTTTATACATACAACAAAAGTTATTCGCAATGGAATTTAAACGTAATAGTGTGATTGCGTTATATTTGGCTGGAAAATCACAGCCAGCTATTGTTCGTCAGCTCAAACACCTCAAAGTAAATGAAATGTTTGTGTATCGCACCATAACTCACTATAATGATACCGGTAGCATTGCAAAATGCTATGGTGGTGGACGAAAAAAAAACAGCAACATCCTCTGAAATGGTTCGGAAAGTGAAGGCTCGACTTGAGCGAAATCCACGTCGTAGTGGTAATCAAATGGTCAAAGAACTAAAAATATTGCAGCAAAGCATGCAAAGAATATTTAAAAAGGAGCTCAAGGTCAAGACTTACAAGTTCCAAAAAGCACACAATCTTGCACCAAAGCAAAAAAAAGTTCGGCTTGAAAGAGCAAAGGAGTTGTTACGCCTGCACGAACGTGGCGAATTTCCGAACATAGTGATCTCTGATAAGAAATATTTCCCTATTGAGTAGTATATAAACTCTCAAAATGATCATGTTTATTTGACCAAATGCATCTACGAAAGTTTGAGCTTACGAACGGCCACTCGAAGTAATTTCCCATCTCAAGTAATGAGATGGGTAGCTGTAACCGCCGATGGACGCTCTCCAATCGTTTTTATTGAATCGGGTGTCATAGTCAATGCAACTTATTATCGGGAAAATGTTTTAGAAGCTGATTTAGAGCCGTGGGAAAGCAAACATTGCGGTTGTAGACCATGGACGTTCCAACAAGGCTCGACACCGTCTGATAAAGCTAGTGTGAACCAAGAATGGTTAAAAACCATGTTCCACACTTCATTTCATCCATACAATGGCTTTCGAATTCGCCAGACGCAAATCCGATAGGTTATTCCGTCTGGTGCATTATGGAGAACAAGGTGAGGACTAAAAAATATGTCAGTATGGATGCGCTGAAGAAATCAATTATACGGGAATAGGCCAAAATACCGGAAAATTACATTCGTGCAGCATGCATCTTGGTTTTTGATCGTTTGAAGGACTGGGTCCCACTTATCATTTACTGTATATCCGAGATATTTAAATCGGTGTACTCTTTCAATACGTTCGGCTTCAATATTCAGGTCGATATATTGAATGTTCTTTTTAACTGATCACCTTAAATTTAGTTTAGTTTTCTATTGATCTTCAGTCCAAATCGGTTGCCAGTTGTTTTTACTCTATATAGCATCATCTGTAAATCTTCGATGTTATCGGCCAGTATAACAGTATCATCTGTGTATCGAAAATTACTTATTGGTAAACCATTAATCTTGATGCCCTCGTTGTACTCTTCCAGTGCATCTAGAAATGTTTGTTCCGTGTACAGGTTGAAAAGCAGTGGCGAAAGAATACAGCCCTGTCTAACCCCTCTCGAAATGGTTACGTTTCTACTCACCATATATGTCTATTCTTCATGTGTGCTGTTTGATTCCAATATAGATTTTTTGTAATCTGGACGTCCTTAGTGCCAAGGCCTGTAAGATGTACTAGTTCTATGAGTTTGTCATGTTTGATAGTATCGAATGATTTCTCATAGTCGATAAAACAGGAGTAAACATCTTTCTGTTCATCCAGGTATTTTTGAATCAAGACTTGTATTGCAAAGAGAAGCTGTCGACTTCCAAAACCGCATCTAAAACCGAACTGTTTTTTACTTATGCTGTGTTCTAATTTTGCTCGTTTTCTGGAATGGATAATACGCAAGAATCCTTTAAGTGTGTGACTCATTAAACTTATAAGGCGATATTCACTACACGTCTTAGAATTGGATTTCTTGGGAAGGAGCACAAATGTAGATTTTAACCAGTCCGATGGAATTTGACCAGTATCGTATATCTTATTTAACAGTTCCAATACTACAATGAGGTTGTTCTCGTTAAAAACTTTTAAAAATTCGACTGGTATTTCCTGTGGCTTTCCCATCTTTCGTTTGATCTATAGCTTTTAACACCTCACTTTTCAATAGTTTAGTTATTAAGATCAGAAGTGTTCGTAGAAATATGACGATAATCCGTAAACAAATCTTTTATGTAATTTGCCCAAGTCTGTAGTTGTTCTTTATCAACAATAAATTTGTTGTTCTCGTCTATTAACCTACCAAACCGTTTTATCTTATAAGTATAAGTAACCTCCTTGATTTTTTGATGCATGTTAAAACTATCATGTCTTCGTTCTAGCTCTTCTAACTTTTGAGATTTTTCTTGTAACCATTTCTCTTTGGATTCTTTTATCTTTCTGCTGACAGTTCTATCCAGTTTTTTATATTGTTCAGGATTATTCTTATTTTCCCTCCTTCTGTCCATAAGGTGTAATATTTCATCTAGGATTCATTCGTTCTTCTTCTTCCGCTAGTAGTCACCAATTACTTCTTTCGCACCGTTGCATATAGCGTCCCTTAAGTTGATCCAGTCTCTTTCAATATGATCAATATTGATTGTTAAAGCAGCATTACTATTAATGCTATTTGTAAGTGTTGGAGAACTATATCTCCAAACCAATAATTCTATTTTGTATCAAATAATTCTATTTTCGCGTCGGTTACCTAAATAAATCCAGTCTACCTAGACCTTGTTTCTGAGAATATTAATCCCCGCCCACAGCGCCTACTTGACGACAGACCGGCTTTTCAAAATGCATAAACAAAAAAATATTCCAGCGGGGCTAGTGATTTAGTGACTTTCGTAGGGCTAACACGTTTCTTTCTACAGTTTTCTTTCTAAACAAGTAATTGTTTTATTTCACTATATCAATTCAACAGGCCAGATAAAAGCAACTTTGAAAGTCCATTTTAGTTTCTCTACTGAGCTGTCGAAGGCTAGCGGACTAATTGGGCTTACAGCAAGAACAAAGCCGCTAAAAGAGACACTGTTGCATATAAGCCATGGAAGGGATGTTGTAAACCGGCACCCTCCAGTAAGCTTGACTTTTATCTCGAGATTTCTAAGTTGATCCATATCTAATCTTTTGTTATTTTGTTTCTGGATTAAGGTTTTTAGTCTGACTCGTAATTGGGCTACAGGAGGATTATGATCAGAGTTTATATCATCTCCAGGATATGCTTTATCTGATAAAATTGCGTTACGGAATCGTTTATTAATTGTTATGAAGTCTATCTGATTTCTAACGATGTACCCAGACCTGTCCAATGCATTGAATGCCAGTGACCAGGTCAATCATCATCATCAACTAGCCTCTAACGTCCACTGCTGAACATAGGCCTCTCGCATGATTTTCCACTTAGTCCGATTTTGCGCCATCTGAATCCAATTTGTAGTCACTCTGTTTATGTCATCTGTCCATCTCGTTGGGGGTCGACCTCTATTTCTGTAAGCTTGTATTCGGGGTCTCACTGCCTCAATAACGATTTGATCATCACCAGCTGCTTTATTGTTTTTCATTCTATTTAATGACTTTAAGACTTCTTCGATTGTTATTTCTGAGATATCCTCCGAACCCACATTCTGGACTTTTCTCAACTTGGTGCCGTCTTTCCTCCCCCTTTCTCTATATAATTCTGTGTAAAATTCTTCAACTACCTTAATTATCTTATCTTTATCTGTTACCACTTTTCCATTTCGATCTGCGAGCTTAACAATGTTCTTCTTACCTAGAGCTTGACATCTCTTCAGCACCTTTAAACTTTTATTTTTCTCGACAACCGTTGTAATCTTTTTTGTGTTATATTGTCGTACGTCCTTTCTCACTGCTTTATTAATATCTTTATTAAGTTGTTGTAGTACGCGTGCATTCGTATCGTTTTTGTTCTTAAGTTCTCTTCGTGCCTCCATAAGTCTTTTTGTTTCTTGACTGAGCTTTTCCTCCTTATCTCTCCTAGAATTTGTATTGCACTTTTTCTCTGCGTTCTTAATAGCTTTTATTAGGTTATCATTTAAGGTTTCGATATCCATAACGTCTATATTTGTTGTCTCTAGGCATCTCAGAATTTCCTCTTCGAAGGACATGGTGTTTTCGATTGGATTCCATTCTATTGGCTGTGTTTTTGTTATCATTTTGTATCTTTGTTTTTGGAGATTTAGCACGATCTTCGCTCTTACCATTCTATGATCACTTCGCACTGAACAGCTATTAAGAACTGTTACATCATGGATCATGTCTTTGTTGTTGTATAAGAAGTCCAACTCCTCCTATTTTTTCTTTGTTTCCCATATAGAAAAGTTAATGCCCTGATTTAAGAGTTATACAGTTTTCTTCTTCACGTCTTACTTCACAGAGACCTATAACGTCCAATTTTATGTGTTTTAACTCTTCTTCTAATTCCAGTAATTTTTCTTCAGATCTTTCTTTCAGACCAGGCCAATGCATTGTTTAAAAATGGAAGCAGCCTATACCACAACAATTTTTTATCGAAACAGATTCTGCGGTACATACTTAAGCAGATGATATGTGGAAACCACCAAAAACAAGAAAAAATCTGTTGATCAACTCAGATACCAGGATTTTTATGATAAGTTTACTACATCTCAAGCCGATGCTAAAAACACCTGTAGAGATTACAGAAATTACTTTCTAGATGAAAAAGATAACACGTATATTTTTTGTTTGTAAAACGTTTGTACAAATTCATAGACATCATTTGACATGCTCATAACTCTTCATACATGCTTCATTTATTACATACTACATCACTTATTATAAAAAATGTTTTGAGTTGACTCAAATGCCAAACATCTTCGCAAATAAAGAATAAACTGAGCAAAACTATAGGAAGTATAACTAAAGCAAATAAAATCAACGCGACGTTAAACAGGGAACTTTCTCAAGCGATATATCTTTATTTATTTAAATTATATATAAAAAATTTAAGAACCTCTTTATTATAAGTTCCAATCAAAATAAAACAAATCATAAACATGTTAATTAAAAAATCAAGTACTCATATCAACTTTTAGACACTTAAATTTGTTGTTTTGACAACTACCTGCTTCTGTATTCTATAAGTTGTCTTCAATCTAATCGATGCGAACTTGTACACAAATAACGAGACACAATAAATATCGTTAACGTTGAGTTATCTATACATACAAGACAACATGATATAATAGAAGACAAGTCATCAATCATTGAACAAAGTACTTCGGGCAATTATTAACAATAACATATGATATCATTTGGATGGCGTGTAATTTTAGATAAGCGTCATTACCGAGGATTGTTACAAGATGTTGAAACGTCTACATTAAGATTTTATATAACTACGATAATGAAAATAAAAGTGTTCTTTTGTAACGTGAAGATTTTTCCTAATCGGTAATCAAGTATACGACGCTGTATCAGTTAAGGGGTTTCTTTAAATTACTAACACAATGTTTAATAGTCAAATTGAGGTATACCACCAATCTCAGTGCAAGTATCATATCGATGACTTCTTCTTCTTCTTAACATGCCATACACCAAAGTGCGTAGGCGACTATCTCATTACTAGAATTCTGTTCTTGGCGGCGTGACACAGCTCGCCTGTGTTGTGTATTCCTGTCCATTCTTTAATATTCCTTAACCAGGATAATTGTTTGCGGCCGGCTGCTCTCCTACCTTCGATCTTCCCTTGTAGGATTAACTGTGGTATTTCATATTTTGCTCCTCTCAATATGTGCCCAAGGTAACCAATCTTGCGTTTTTTAATTAATTCAAAGAGTTCTCTTGCTACGCCGGCTCTCTTAAGAACGTTATCGTTTCGAACTCTATCCACCCAAGGTATGCGCATCATTCTTCTCAATGACCACATTTCAAACGCTTCAACTTTGTTGATAGATGTTTTTTTCAAAGTCCACGTTTCCATGCCATAAAGCAAGATGGACCATATGTAGCACTTGACCATTCTGTAGCGTATTTCGAAATTTAGGTTTTGATTACATATGAGCAGTCTGAATTTCACAAAAGCTTGTCTTGCCATTTGTATTCGGGTTTTTATCTCGTGTTGTGGATCCGATTGGTCATTGATTGTGGTGCCAAGGTATTTAAACGTTTTCACGCGTTTTATACGATCGTCACCTATGCATATTATCGGGTTTTCTGGAGGGTTTCTGCTAATGACAATATATTTCGTTTTCAAAATGTTCATTTTAAGGCCATATTTTTTACCTATGCTATTCACCCTATCAAGTAATAACTGCTGATCTTCCAAATGATCAGTTATAACCACTGTGTTGTCTGCATAGCGTAGGTTGCTAATTGGTATGCCGTTCACCTTAATGCCTAATTCCGTGTCTTCTAATGCTTCCGCAAATATATTTTCAACATATAAATTAAAAAGCATCGGAGAGAGTATGCCGCCTTGGCGGACACCTTTCCGGATTTCAAATTCATCCGTATATTGGTCTTGATCAATCCTCACCTTTGCCATTTGGTTCCAGTATAGATTCTAAATAATTCTGATCTCCTTCTGGTCAATGTTGGCCCTATGTAGTAGTTCCATCATGATATCATGTTTAACATTGTCAAATGCCTTCTCGTAGTCGATGAAGGTGAGGTAGACATCTTTTCGTTGATCTAAGCAGTTTTGTATTAAGGTGTTCAAACATAAAATTGCCTCTCTTGTTCCTAGTCCTCCCTTAAAACCGAATTGTGTGGACCCGCTAAGTTCTTCTAGTATCTTGTATATTCTTGAGTGTAATATCCTAAGGAAAAATTTCAGCAAGTGACTCATTAAACTGATTAAGCGGTGTTCATTGCATTTTGTGGCATTAGCTATTTTTGGAATCATCACAAAGAATGACTGCAGCCATTCTCGCGGAATGTAACCAGTATCATAAATTCTATTGAACAGCCTTACCAAGATTTCGATATTCTCCTCGTCTAGTAGTTTTATTGCTTCTATATTAATTTCATCTGGACCTGTTGCTTGATGCATCTTTGTGGTTCTAACTGCATATTCTATTTCAGTTTGCATTATTAATAGCCCTGATAAGTTTTCGGAAGGAAGTTTGCGCGTTGGTTGTGTTGGCCTTTCGTCATTAAAAAGTCTTTCTGCGTATTCTTTCCACGCTATTGCTACCTCCTCTTCTGACTCTATGTATTCGTTTCTGTCGTTGCGTATTCTTGTTCTGTGGTGGCTTTTGTGTATATTCGATATTTTTTTGATCTTCTTATGCAGTCTAAAACTATTTCCTTTTTCCTGCAATTGTTCTATTTCGTTGCACCTTTTCACCATCCAACGTTCTTTTGCTTTCTTAATTTTCTGGCAAATTTCTTTGTGTATCTGTTTGTATTTGTCTTAATTACGTTTTTGTTTATGTTGCCTTCGCTGTTCCATTAGATCCATAATTTCGTCCGTCATCCATTCGTTATGCTTTCTATTTCTGATCTGTGTTTTAACTTTCCTGTTTACTGCCAGAATCGTTCCTTTAATATCATTGACCATGTCTTCGATATCATCATTTTGTTCTATTACTCGCATTCTTTCATTAATTTGATTCGCATAACTCCTCTTCAGATTTTCGTCTCTTATCAGTTCTCTTGTATCGATGGATTGAAGCACACTTATTGTATGTCTGTGAATGTACTTTTTGAGTAAAACGAATTTGAATGTTTAAGCTCTTGTTGCACTGTGTTACATTCAACATTAAACTTTGTGTAATTTTTTTACAATACGTCATTAAATTGACATTGAAGTGGGCAATAAAACTAAATACCTTACCTTACAAAAAAATTAAAGAAGAATACTTTAAAAAAAATGGACATACAATAATTTTGCATCATGATTTTGATTTAATAATTGGACGTTTTATGTGAATAAAAATTAAAAAAATAGGAGAATATAAATGTTTTTATTCATGTTGACACAACAAAGAAATTCAATTGTCTATTTCACTTTCGGAATCACTTTCTATTGGAACTCTGTCTTTGGTCGGTAGAAAATCTATCGCGCCTTTGTAGTCTTTGGGTATAACTCCAACATTGCACAAGTATAATAGATCTTTTTTCTTGGCGATGGATATTGGCAGTTGCTTGGAGTATTTTTTTTTCAATGAGACTTCTGTCCAGGTAGGTGATTTTCTTGTACTTCTGCGTGTAACTGACACATCCAAATCCACTTTATACAGTATTAAAATCAATAATACAGCTTTTTCTGCTAGAACTTATATTAAAACTCATTTGGTCAAAGGTGTTTACATCTGCTTTGGTTTCACTATAGTTATGAATTAAGGATGGCTTGCCGGTTTTCTCTATGGTTCCTGCTCCCTTATGCATTATTGAAAGTAACAAAACTACTTTGTTTCTCTGTGGTGTGTAAGATACTATTTTAAGGTGAGATAATTTTCGGCCGAAATAAAATACTGACGTATTACAGTTTCGGTCTTTTACTTTGAATCATTTCTAAGGAATCTACTTCTTATTCTTAGGCATGGTTCCTATTATGGTTAATTTGTAGGGAAACCGATGTGAGCCAGTTGTCCATAGTTATGTTGCAATGCGTACCATGACGTGAATAGATTTAGTCTTAGCGTAGGCTAAAGACCAACCGTTGGTTTCTGTTTTTTTTTTCAAGTAAGGACTTGCATCTACCATATATTTGGTTAGGAAATGGCATACCAAAACAATTTTTATCCCGTACTTCGCTGGTTTGTTCGGAATATACATCCTAAAATGACAGCGTCCTCTGAATGGAAAAAACGGTTCGTCAATTGTCACGTATGAAAATAGAAAATACGATGTTCCACACGTATCGATAAAAAAGTTCCAAATTTATGTATGTAAAGAGATCAATATTTGTCTTTCTCTCTTTTCTTGTTTCCTTGCTATCAAATCTAAGTAAATTTAACAGGAATACAAAGCGATTACAATTGATACAACATCTGTAAAACTTAGCTGAAATTGTGACATCAACCGTATGCCTTGCTAATATATAATTGTCTTTCTTTGCCTTCGAAAGAATTTAAATACCAAATAAAGCTTATCACTACAGTTGTTTCGGCTGATTGCCTTTCTCAAGTGATCTATTTTGGCTTGGGTTTACAAATTTATAGTCTCTAATGAAATAGGTTGAGGAGGGGAGAACTGTTTGTCTCAAGTTGGTCATTCAGAATTATATCTGTGTTTTTTAATTTGTTGATTTCCATAGATTTTAACAAAGATAGCTTAAGGCCTTAAGAATCTATGGAAATCAACAAATTAAAAGACACAGATATAATTCTGAATGACCAACTTGAGACAAACAGTTCTTCCCTCCTCAACCTATTTCATTAGAGACTATAAATTTGTAAACCCAAGCCAAAATAGATCACTTGAGAAAGGCAATCAGCCGAAACAGCTGTAGTGATAATATTTAAAATAAATTTTGTGGAAGTTTGAAAACAAAGTTTTCAATGTTTTATTGTTACATAAAATGAATTTCCATCAAGTAACGGTCGAATCCATCAACCAAATAAAGCTGTTAATTTGATTATTTTTTTTTTCTAAACGCGAATTAAATGAATATGTGACATAATACAATTAATAATATAATGTGCATGATATAGTTTTCTTCGACAAATAATTACAGACATACATTTTTTGGCTATCTATTAAATATTTTATTTTGAAATGTAGCAGTGAAAATAAGATTTAAGAAGAAATACTATTTTTTATTTTACAAATTTATTTAATGACTTTATTACTGTTTGTTATATTAGTTTAACATTAATATATCGATCTGTAATTAATTAGTAATATTTTTATTTGCAGATTCCGGCAGTACTTTGCTGCTTAACTGCAGCAGCTTTTGCTGCCATAGCACCCGGGGAAAACGCATATCTACCTCCAAAAAAAGGCTACGAATATCCTGTTCCTCCCATACCATTTCCAAGTCGACCTCCCATCGCTACACTACCACCAACGGCTCCTCCATATCGACCACCAGTTACCCAACCTCCTTACAGACCGCCAGTTACTCAACCTCCTTATAGACCACCAGTAACCCAACCACCATATCGACCTCCAGTAACGCAACCACCATACAGACCTCCGGTCACTCAACCACCATACAGACCTCCGGTTACACAACCTCCTTATAGACCACCGGTCACTCAACCACCCTACAGGCCACCCGTAACACAACCTCCTTACAGACCACCAGTTACTCAACCACCCTACAGACCTCCAGTTACCCAACCTCCTTATAGACCGCCAGTTACTCAACCACCTTACAGGCCCCCTGTAACCCAACCTCCAAGACCAACATATGGACCTCCCTACAGACCACCAGTTGGACCTCCTACACCAAGGCCAACATACGGACCTCCCCCAATACCTGGAACTCGTCAACCACCAATTCTAGGTACACCACCAACAAGAGGACCAATAGTTCCATTCAAACCTGGCGGACCCATACCAGGAAATGGACCGGTACGTATATCCTTAATATTAAGTACAAGTTTTTTCAACAATTATATTTATTTTTAATACTGTAAATATAATTACAAGTGGAAATTTATATTATATATAATTATAATTTGAAATTATACTGCATAAATTAGAAGCCCTTGATTTTCGGGGTTATTTCTTGAACTGGTTAAGGTTATTACTTACAACATAGTAAATTTCTAGTAACAGTCGATAATAAGAAGTCATCTGTTTTTAATCTTGAACAAAGTGAACCGCAAGGCTTTGTATTGGGACCCTTAATATTTCTTTTATATATCAATGATTTAATAATTTTTTTAACTGCAGACCATACAGTTCTCTATGCAGATGATTCAAAAATCATAGTTGACGAGTCAACTAAAGTCAAACTCATATCAAAAATAAACTTGGTAGTACAGAAATTGACAACCTGGTGTAAAAGGATAAGTCGCTAGATCAGTCGCAATCAAATCGCTAGATCAGTCTTTAATAGAATGCGCAAACTCTTTTGCAATCGTGATATCAATATAAAGTTACGAATACGAATGCTGCGGTGTTATGTCTTTTCTACCCTGTTATATGGAGTTGAGGCTTGGACACTACAACAGTTGACCATAAAAAACATCGAAGCTTTCGAGATGTGGTGCTATAGGCGCATTCTCAGAATATCATGGATGGACCGCGTCACTAACACGCAAGTACTCCAAACTTTAGACAAAAGATGCGAAATTCTAAATGAGATAAAAACTAGAAAGATTTAATACTTGGGGCACATTGTGAAAGGTGAGAAGTACGAATTTTTAAGAAACATCATGCAGGGCAAAACTAAGGGCAAAAGAAGTGTGGGAAGAAGAAAAATATCGTGGCTTCGTAATCTACGTGAATGGTTCGGGTGTAGTTCGATTGAACTTTTTAGGCGCGCTGCTAACAAAGTCGCAGTGGCCATGATTATTTCCAATCTCCGCTAGGAGTGGCACGAGAAGAAGAATGTAAAAGGAACTCTTTAATGGTAAATGCAAAGAAAGCTATTTGTATGCAGTTCTACTCGCGTTGTAAGCCATCCCATGATTATGAGATCACAATTAGTTCTGAGGAAATACCTTTTAGTGATACATTATTTTTTGGTAGCATTCTAGAAAATAATATGACATGGGATGAAAATGTTACTAAAGTCTGCAAAACAATGAATAAGGGTTACTATGCGATCCTTCAGTTGAAAACTCTATTTAATACCAATGAATTAATAAGTGTGTACTATGCATTGGTTTATTCATATATGGCCTATAATGTTATCTTGTGGGGAAACTCAAGAAACTCTTCTTAAGTTTTTATAACTCAAAAGAGAATTAATTCTTAGATTGATATTCAATATTGATAATAGAAAATCATGTTGTAAATATTTTATTGAACACAGACTGTTGACTTTCCATACTTTATATATTTATAAGTGTATTATTTACGTCAAAACTAGATTTCAAAATTTTACCCTCAACTCTGACTTTCATAATTATCCGACAAGACACGGAGGCTGATAAACGTGTGTAAACAAATCTCTTTGAAACTAGTCCTGATTTTGCAGGATCTAAATTTTACAATTGTTTGCCACTTAATATGAGAAATGAAAATAATATTCAAAAATTTAAAAATAAATTAAAATCATGCTTGATCCAATTATGCGTTTACAATCTTAATGATTATTTTGACTTAATAAAAGACTACAGGGAATGAGGACCGACGGGTTCAGATATTGCATATCTTTTTTTATATAAGTCTATATTTTGTTGATCATGCTTTATGTACTATATAACTTGTTCTATATCACAAGATAATCTGATTGGATTAATAAAGAATATTCTATTCTATTCCATTCTAATAACACATTGATGAATTAATTACTATTTAACTGGGCCACAATAAGCCACAATGAAAGATAAAAATACGTTTATTGACGTTTCAATTTCCACTTCGGAAATCGTTCTCAAAATACAAACAAATACAAATACAAAATACAAATGAGCACGGTTACCGAATGTCAGCCCCAGCAATCAATTCTAGAAGGTTAAAAATCTTTTTATATTTTGTGTACAAAATTGTAAATGTAAACTGTAAAATGTAAACTAGTACCAGTGATTAAGTTTTATCCATTCCACCCAGTCCAATATAGTTCTTTTGGCTGTGCTTCTTGTTATTCTTGCTATTTTGGCTTTGTACCTTCTCTGTAAAATAGATTTAATTAGATTTTAGTGTATTTAGTGGCTTTCTATCTTTGGCTTTGTTGTGCTAATTCTTGTCTAATTTTAAATCTCATGTTTATTTATTTAAATGACTTGTGAAATAGTTTTACTATATTACTCTTCACATATTTCTTAAGGCAGCTTTACATCTAGGCTATGCAAGTCTCATGCTATGCAAGTCCGTCTTGCATGGCACATCTCTTGCATAGCTTGACCTTTTTACATCAGAGATATTTCTGTGCAATTTTAGATCCCACTTTCATTGTTGCCAACAGAGAAAATATTTATCAATTTGAGGTTATTTTATTTTAAATAAATATAATTAAGTACTAAAATAAATAATATAATAAATAAATATACACTATTTATCGTTATTAAAAGAGTGAAGGATGTCAACCAAAGAAAAGAACACATTGTTATTGTTGAATATTGCTGTTGTAGCAACAATCATGAAAAATAATAAAAAAGAATACCTAGAAAATGCTGGGTCAAACCTTGGTTGAATGTAGGACTGGGAAATTTGAAGTTACGCCAAGAGTTCTTGGATGCTAGAGACCTTCAAAGTTTTAAAAACTTTCTTCGAATGAGCGAGTCCACTTTCCTTAAGCTCCTGGATAGAGATAAGGTTATGTTTTATTCTGAAATCTATTATAAATTGTTATGTTGGCAACATGAATTTTAACGATAAATTGTAAGAAAATAGCATGAAAAATAGAACATGTTCTAATTTTTCGTCTAGCACAGGAATTGCATGGAAATAGCCCGTGGGCATGCGCAGTTCCATGATCTGTCTTGCATAGCTCTTGCCTAGCATGAAAATAGAATAATGTAAAACTGTCATTATGGAGCTTATATACATAAATTACTTCTTCCGAAAAAGATTAAAATTTAATCGAAGTTTAATAGGTTAATTGTAATAATTTTGATCTAATGTTTTTAGGAGGACCATCTTAAACTTCCACACAAACCCGCAGAACCATTCCAATTTAACTACGAAGTAAAAGAACCATCCTACGGGAACGACTACTCACATAACGCTATTAACAACGGTGACCAGACCAACGGCGAATACAGAGTCCAGCTTCCAGACGGCAGAACCCAGGTTGTCAAATATACAGCTGACTGGGCCACAGGATTTCATGCAAAAGTAATATATCTTAAACTATTATAAATACCATAAGTTGATTAAGTAGAGAGAAAAAATAAATTAAGTAAATTTTTAGTAAAAATAAGAAAATTATGTCATTTTATATAAAATGTGTAAAATTTTGTTTTACATATACCTCTCACGACAAAAACATCAAAATTAGGAGACTTCATCAAACTTATTAAACTGTTTGTTTGGGCTGTTAGGCCGTTGTCTTCTGAGATTAGTTCTCGACGTTTCGCCAACACTAGAGGTTGGCATCTTCTGGAGATGTTAATGCTTCGCTTGTTTAATATTTCATTTCTTCTCTTCGACGTCCCGCTCTTGCACCGCCTGCTGCTGGAGATTTTCCTTTCGGGGTTATGGACTTCTGTGGGTGGCATCCTCGTCTTCTTCTTTAGGTACTTATTTAGACATCGCACCTACTTCCCTGCTTGACTGTTTTCCGGCAACCATCCAGCTAGACCCTGATCAGATGGTCGATCAGTTTATGGGTGTTTCTATACATCCTCTGGATTCTGTTCTTCTCGAGGATGTCCCTGGTCTTACGGAGTCTTCTTGTGGCCTAGTGGAAGAAGTACCTTGTCCTTTTCTCAGCCACCTCCCTCAGTGGTGTATACTGAAGCCTTTCTTTGATGGTTGCATTCGTGATTCTTTCTTCCCATGATGCTCGGTCGATGATCCGGTAGCATGATGTTTCTGTTGTTTCTAATCTCCTCCAGTTGGTCTCTGCTATGGAACTCCAGACTGGGACTGCATACAGTATCACCAATCTAACGTAGGCCTGGTACAACTGGATCTTCTTGGTCTTCGTTAGTGGGATGGTCCTGAAAATATAGGGAAGTATTAGTTTTTTAGCTGCATTGGCTTTTATCCTAGTTTTTTGTATATGCAACCGGAAGTTGAGTCTTCTGTTGAGATGGACTCCTAGGTATTTGACTGAATCTCCTGCCTGGATCCTGTTGTCTCTTACTGTGATTTCGTTCGCTGGTGGTCTCGTCTCCTGAGTGAATATGATGAACTGCGTCTTCTCTGCATTGATTTTTATTTTCCATTTTTCGGTGAATTCCGTGATTTTTTCTAGGTGATTTTCCATATTTCTGATGATTCTTCTGTCATCTCTCCCGGTTGCATACACTGCTGTATCATCCGCGTATAGGGCTGTTAAAGTTCTTGGATCTGTTGGAAGATCTTAAACAAAAACATTTTATAAGATTGGAGATAAAATGCTGCCCTAAGGCATCCCTTCATGTATTTCTTGCATTGTTGACATCTTTTAGTCAGCTGAAACTTGGAACGTTCTATTAGATAAATACATATCACAAATGTTGATTAAGTAGTGAGGAAGTCTAGCTTTGTCTATCTTGAAGATTAGTGCCTTTTCCAAACCGTTTCATATGCTTTTTCTATGTCCAGTATGACTAATCCTGTCCTTTGTTTCCTGGTGAACTTTATCTTCGTGTCGCTGATTATTCTTGCTAATTGAAATTCCCAATCCGAATTGTTCTTCTTGGATCATTCTTTTTCTTTCTGTGTGTTTCATCAGTCTTTTGTAGGTGATTTTTTCCAGGATTTTTCCCATAGTTTCGAGGAGAGGACGCCGCGTTGTACTACGGAGGCAATATTTATATTTCCCACTCGCCTCCCCTCCACTGGTTTCGGCTTGAGGGGGCAGGTCGTTGTTTGTAGTAGCTTTTCTTTTTTCATGTTTGGCAGGAAGGGCGTTTGTGGATTTTAATTAGTGGTATCCATGACGTGGTAATTTTCAGTCCTTCTTCTATCCGATTAAAATTGTTTGGGTGCTTGTATATTTTCACCGCTTCCCGAAACAACCGTGGGTAGTACTGTGAAGTTTTGTCCAGTATCTGTGTTTCTTCAAATAGTATCCGATGTTCTCCGCTTTCAAAAGCTTGTTCGGCAACGGCAGATTTGTCGATGTGTCCTAAACGACAATGGCTTTAATGTTCATTTATCCTTGTGTTTGTGTGTCTTTTTGTGGTTCCCACATATACCATCCCACATGTGCATGGTATTCGGTATACTCCGGCCGTTGCTAATGGGTCGCGTTTGTCTTTCACCGATCTTAAACAGTCCTTGATTTTCTTTGTAGGCTTTAAAATGGTCTTTACGTTGGCTTTCTTAAGTATTCGACCAATTCTGTTGGGTACACCCGATATATAGGGCAAGAACACTTTGTCTTTACATTCTGTTTCTTCGTCCTTTCTTCTAGATACGTTGTTCATCACCTTGTGTATTTCTCTTCTGGTATAACCATTAGAGGTGAGCGCTTTTTCAATATAAAAAAGTTCACTTTGGAGATGTTGTGGTTCACAAATTCTCTTCGCCCTCTCCGCCAGAATTTTGATGATACCTTATTTTTGGCTTGGATGATGATTTGAGTTCCTGTTTAGGTATCTGTCTATGTGTGTAGGTTTTCGATACACTTTATGTCCTAAGTAACCTTTCTTTCGATTTACTTATACATCCACGAACGCTATTTCTGTAACGTTAATAGGGATTATTAACGATTCTATTATGCAGGCAAAGATGATGATGCCCAATCAGGTATAGGAGTGCTGGTAACAGCATGCATGAAACAACACACGAAGGGTTTTCTACCAGTCAGCGACAGAGTAATGATCATCAAATTAAATGGACAACCATTCGACATTAATATAATACAGGTATACGCCCCGACAGCAGACAGCACAGATGCAGATCTTGAGATTTTCTACTCCGATATTGAAAAGATTACAAAACACATAAAATCAGATGACATCAACATATTTATGGGAGATTGGAATGCAAAGGTAGGAGCAGAAAAGGTCGAATCAATCATCGGACCATCCGGTTTAGGAACGAGGAATGAACGAGGCACACGCTTTGTTGAATTTTGCCAAGAGAACAACTTGGTGGTTCTTAACACATGGTTTAAATTACCAAAAAGACATCTGTATACGTCTGTATATCAAGACTGCGAAGGAAATATTGTGAGGAACCAAATCGACTACATTACAATTAATAAAAGGTTCCGTAATGGTATTCTAAATGTAAAAACGTACCCAAGCTGTGACATAAATTCAGACCACAATCCTGTAGTTGCAACTGTCAGAATAAAACTTAAAAGAGTAGGCAAGGCTAATCCCAGTCAGAGAGTAACATGGAGTAGTGCTGACCAGGGACAAAAACATATGTATAAAGACATGGTAGACACGCAGTTAAAATCTAAGACATTAGCTCCCACTAAAGAGAAGACAATAAAAGAAAATATTGAAGACATGTTGTAGCATTTTAAATTTGATTGATTCTTTGAAGTATATTTAAAGTCACCTCGTATATGAAATCGTCTTAATAAAACGAAGAATGTTTTCTGTTTTTTAGTTCGTATCTTTCGAAAAGTGTTTTCAATCATTCTAACGTCGTAGAGTAATAAATCCATTTAATTGTTGTTTATTTTACTGCGGCGATTTCTTTTCATGTAAATGCGTTTCAAAGGATATCTACGTCGTTCGTTAGTTTTGCTATTTCAGCAGTTCGTTGATTTTCAAGTTAAGCGAACAAATTTTTAATTTCGTCACTATCGGTGGAGCCGCTGTCAAGGGCAGTTGGTTTCGTTTGTGTAGTCCGAATTTTCATCAAATTCGTAATGTTTTTTTTTGTTATTAGTTTTTTTTATCAGAAGTATTGAAGTTTGGTAGCATGTGTAGTTACAATTTGAGGTTGGTTTATGATATTGACGGAAAGGTGCTTGGGTGGTATTCTTCAAGGAACCGGCAAATTTATATGTGGAGAAGTGAATATTATACTCAAATGTAATGTGTCAGTTTTTGTCTGAGTTAATCACCGATTTGGGTCGTGCTGTGTTTTGAAGAGCTTTGTGTTTTGAAAAGCCAAGCTTTGAAGATTGCAGTTTAATTAGCCCGAAGTCCGATGGTCCAGTGCCCAGCTTTCATCGTATATTTGTTGTCCCTGGTCATTCCAGACCATTTTGCAGCTTGTGAGAAGCATTTGTTTGTTTTGCAGTGTTTTTGAGTAAAGTTCCAGCCCCAAAACTTTTAAAGGAGATATAATATTCAGTGATATCAGGTACTCTTTTTTTTTCGTAAACATTTCTTAAAGTAAATATTTAAATAGTTACCGCTACAAAATGTCGCGCAAATAGGGTCCCCAACGCCCAGAGTTGTAAACCGAAAGCGCCATTGTAAGTCGTTTTTTTTTTTGTATTTTGTTAGTATTATTTGTATTTGTAACTGTTTGTGGTACACATAATTAAAGGTTAAATTTTATTTCCTTAACTTTTTATTTATTTTTTTTAAGCTAACCCTTTTTGAGTTTATTTGAAAAAGATATGTTTTGATTTTATTTTCTAATTATTTCCCTAGTTACAACTAGTGGTTGTAATAGGCATAATTAGGCACCTCAAGTGGCGCCCTATATTAAATTCCTTGAGGTGTTTCTTGTTTATTTTTATTTTGTTTATCCCAAAAGCCCTTTATTTCATTTTTTTGTAGTTCCCCCATTCCAATGCCCTTATCTTTTACTTATCCACGACCCCAGCTCTCCTACGAAACCCTGAGTGTCCGTTCGCATCAGTAGCGATTATTTTGCTTGCCTTATCTCAACCCCTTTAGTTTCTTCCGCCAATTTTCTATCCCCTTGTATTAATGGCCCCTGTGGTAGGCAAAATATTATCGTTACAAAAATAGCGCCCAACGTGTGTGGCATTTCTTAGATTTGCGACATTTTTACTTACCGTTACAAAAATGTCGCCCAACGTGTGTGGCCTGTATTAGATTTTCGCCATTTTTGTATCTTATCGTTACAAAAATGGCTCCCAACGTGCGAGGCTTTTGAATATTCCTTAATTTTTAGATTTTTGACCTTTTTCCCAAGCCACATATCTTTTTCAATTTTTCTGCCATAGTTTTCTGCCATTTTTATGAAACCCTGTCTTCCAGGTAGTGCCCCGGTGTCCCACAAACAGTTTGTTTATTGTATTTGTATCAACATATGTATTGTTGTTTTGTCTATGTATTGTTCTTGTATTGACATATGTATTATTGTATATCAACAGATGTATTTGTTGTATTTGACATATGTAATGTTGTATCTTTTATTTCGTGTACTGTAGAAAATTTTCTATATGTATTTTATGTGTATTGGTAAATGAAAGCAAATATTTTGAGATTGAATATTGAATTTTAAGTTATTTACAGTAACAAATTAAATGTACCGTTATTGTGCCATTTATTTTTGATTGATTTGACATTTCTTACAGAAAAATCGGTTTTTGTAATTTTGTTTTGTCTGGTCATTTTGAGTAAATGTGTTTATTGTTTGAGTGACTTTTTTTTGAGCTGATGAGTATAGTTGTGTTTTGTTGTTTGTCCCTTGTCCTAAGCCATTTCATTGTTTCCTCTAGGCCCTCTCTGACGGCGTTTGTGTTATGCCACGGGCAGTAGGAGACTGTGAATGTGAATAGTAGTCCCCTGTGTTCCCCTGTTGTTCCCTAATTAACCAGCTTTGACGGCGTATGTAATGCCACGGGTTAATAGGAGATTGTGTTCCCCTGAGTCCCCTTTTATGTTTCCTGTCTTGTATCTGAATGATGACAAGTGTTATACTCGTGATCGGAGGTGCTGTTTAGTTTTGCCTAGGAACAGTCTCATTAAGTTTTCAGAACAAGAGCAAGGTTTTTTATTTTCTGTTATTTTGTGAAGCTCATTGAAAAGTCAAGTTTTCAATATTGTTAGTATTTTTGTATCACCCTGTTTGTGAAGTTTATCGAGTATGTTGTTTTGTATACATTGTGTATTTGCTTTCACCCAAAACATTGTTTTAGTATTTTTGTTCCCCCCTGTATGTGAAGTTCGTTGAGTTTGCTTCGAACGGTATTTTCAGTTATATTGTGATTTGTTTTATCCAGTTTTTCGTTAAATCAAGTCTATTCCTGTCCCAAGTTAACTGCTACGATTTCCAGTTTCTTCTATGTACAGTTTTCGTAAAATTATGTGGAAATAATTTTCGTCTATTTCCTTGTGAATTAAAAAATACGTATTTGGAATGATGTCATTCCTTATTTGCCGGTATTTAAAATGTGAACGATATTAGTTTGTTTATTCTTAGTTCGTCTTAAGTATCCCATATCTGAGAAAAGAATTTTGTTTACGTTAACGAAATAATTTATTTCGTATGTAGACGCTGTCCTTTCTTTAAGTGTTAAGTCAATTTATTTCGTCTTCTTATTGCGTTCTTAAAATCAG
Source organism: Diabrotica balteata (assembly GCA_918026665.1). Taxonomy (NCBI): domain Eukaryota; kingdom Metazoa; phylum Arthropoda; class Insecta; order Coleoptera; family Chrysomelidae; genus Diabrotica; species Diabrotica balteata. The sequence continues at coordinate 12,697,894 of OU898284.1, forward strand.
CTGTTGTACGAAAAATATAGGTTAAATTTTTCTATCTTTAAAGTTTAATAGTCCAGGTAATGTGTAAAATTTTTTAAGCCCGGAAAAAGAAAATGTTTCTGATTTTACAGTCCATGTGTTTTCGTGTTGTCTTTTGTTTTATAAGTAGGAGGAAGTAATAATACGATTTCGTTTGTCCATGGCTAAGGCCGATTTGTTAGTGACAAAGCGAAGTATTGTTATTTTCCTTTCTGTCTGTTATTTCCGTGTTTCCCCGTGTTTTCTTTGTTCCTATTCTGTGTTATAAGTAGGCGGAAATGATGATACGATTCCGTTTGTCCTTGGCTAAGGCCGATTTGTTAGTGACAAAGCGGAGTATTGTTATTTTTCTTTTGTCTGTTAGTCTTGTGTTTCTCCCTAGTTCTTTTTTGTGTACAAGTAGAAGAGAGAATAATGATACGACTTCGTGTATTCCTGGCTAAGGCCGATTTGTTGAGAATACATAGCGAAAGTGTTGTGATGTTTTTTCTGTCTGTTAGTTTTGTGTCTTTCCGTGTCTTTGTGTGGTCAGATGTTGTAGTGAAGTCATGTTGATGGTCTAAAACGTATTAGTTGGTGATTTGAGTATTGTGTTGTTGAAATATCATATAGGACGTACAGGCATGTGACCTGGATTTGTGTTTCCTTGGATATTTCTGTTGTTGTGTAAGACTGCGTAGCAGCATCCCCTTTCCGTGAATTATTAGAAAGGATAAGCCTTTCTATGTGTTGAAGTAAGACTATTGGCGGCGATAGAGTCTCAATAGCATTCCTTCTTGTTGTAGTGTTTGTGATGAAGTGTTTATGATTTGGTAGAAGCGGAGGTACAAATACTTGCATTGTCCATTGTGACGTTTTGATTTGCTGAGGTGAAAGTACCTGGCCGCTTATTGTGAAAATTTTGTTTATGTCGATTGTGAGACCATGTTAGTGAAACATCTGAAGTATTTTTAGTACTACCATTGAATGACCCACTTAGAATTCCCCAGTTTTATGTTGTGACCCTGTTCGAGTTTTGTTAAAGAATAGTGAACGTTTCTTTCTGATTTGTATGAAGATGTTGTATTCGATTATTATCCGTGAAATGATGAAGTTTATTTGTTCATGTTGCCCCTTCATTCCCTTCCCAAACTGTGTCTTTGACCTTATTAGTTGTCATAAGAGGAACGGCTAGGGCGATGAGTTTTGGATTCGTCCGCCAGGTGACCTGTTGAGCTTTTAAGGAAGATAAGCATTAGTTTTCGTATTGTGTATATATATACTCTTCTTCTTCTTTACCCTTCTTGCCCTGCTTTTGAAATTTGTGTACCCAGTTGGAAGTTTTATTGTTGATGACGGACTGTAATGATTTTTTGTTCCTTTGGAAGATTATAGTGATTATTCTGTCCCCTTGGAGATTTGTAATGACGTTTTTGTTTCTTTTGGAGTGTTGTCGTAACTTTTTTGTTTTCTTTGGAAGACTGTTACGATTTTTTTTTGTTTCTTTTGGAAGTATTTAGTTTGAGACTGAACTGATTGTGTATTGATTATGGCTTGTATGCCATGTGCCCCTGTTCTTTCTTCTTTTCCAAGATTGTGTATTAACGTTTTGGATTTATTTTCTTCTTTTGTCCTTTAGGGAGTTTCCTGACTTGGAAATTTTTTTCGCTGTGTCGATCCCAGAGGATATTTCTATGGAACTATTGGCCATCCTGTTTTTCTTCTGTTTATGTTAGTTTAATTTTCAACCGGTGGTTGAAAATTCATTGCTTGACTGTTATAGTCAAGTTTGTTATTTTTTGATATTGTTTTGGTTATCTATTATGTGGATAACCATAGCGAAGCTTGTCTAAGCTGTGTTGTTGGCCACCCGCCTTTGTTGAGCTGGAAGCACCCCTCTTTTCGCTCCCAGAAACTTCAACACTGGTCTGTTCCACGTTTTTGGTTAGGCTAGAGCCATTTTAGTAGAAATCTGCCATTGTGTCGTTGTGCTTAAGAGCCAACGAACTGTACCTGGTGCCGATTCGTCAAATTGAGCATCCAGTTTTATTTTGTATGTTATTATGTTAGAACCATAAACAGTTATGATGTGTAGTTTTGGTTATGATTTTTGTTTGTTGTTTTTTGTTCTGTTTGAGTTATTGAAGTCATTATGTGTTGTTGCAGTAGTTAAAAAATGCTACTGTTGTTCCAACCTGATTGTTGTTCGCCCTAAACGAAAACTTTTCCTGTTAGTCCAGTTTTCGCTCTTACGTGGGGGTATTGTAGCATTTTAAATTTGATTGATTCTTTGAAGTATATTTAAAGTCACCTCGTATATGAAATCGTCTTAATAAAACGAAGAATGTTTTCTGTTTTTTAGTTCGTATCTTTCGAAAAGTGTTTTCAATCATTCTAACGTCGTAGAGTAATAAATCCATTTAATTGTTGTTTATTTTACTGCGGCGATTTCTTTTCATGTAAATGCGTTTCAAAGGATATCTACGTCGTTCGTTAGTTTTGCTATTTCAGCAGTTCGTTGATTTTCAAGTTAAGCGAACAAATTTTTAATTTCGTCACTATCGGTGGAGCCGCTGTCAAGGGCAGTTGGTTTCGTTTGTGTAGTCCGAATTTTCATCAAATTCGTAATGTTTTTTTTTGTTATTAGTTTTTTTTATCAGAAGTATTGAAGTTTGGTAGCATGTGTAGTTACAATTTGAGGTTGGTTTATGATATTGACGGAAAGGTGCTTGGGTGGTATTCTTCAAGGAACCGGCAAATTTATATGTGGAGAAGTGAATATTATACTCAAATGTAATGTGTCAGTTTTTGTCTGAGTTAATCACCGATTTGGGTCGTGCTGTGTTTTGAAGAGCTTTGTGTTTTGAAAAGCCAAGCTTTGAAGATTGCAGTTTAATTAGCCCGAAGTCCGATGGTCCAGTGCCCAGCTTTCATCGTATATTTGTTGTCCCTGGTCATTCCAGACCATTTTGCAGCTTGTGAGAAGCATTTGTTTGTTTTGCAGTGTTTTTGAGTAAAGTTCCAGCCCCAAAACTTTTAAAGGAGATATAATATTCAGTGATATCAGGTACTCTTTTTTTTTCGTAAACATTTCTTAAAGTAAATATTTAAATAGTTACCGCTACAAAATGTCGCGCAAATAGGGTCCCCAACGCCCAGAGTTGTAAACCGAAAGCGCCATTGTAAGTCGTTTTTTTTTGTATTTTGTTAGTATTATTTGTATTTGTAACTGTTTGTGGTACACATAATTAAAGGTTAAATTTTATTTCCTTAACTTTTTATTTATTTTTTTTTAAGCTAACCCTTTTTGAGTTTATTTGAAAAAGATATGTTTTGATTTTATTTTCTAATTATTTCCCTAGTTACAACTAGTGGTTGTAATAGGCATAATTAGGCACCTCAAGTGGCGCCCTATATTAAATTCCTTGAGGTGTTTCTTGTTTATTTTTATTTTGTTTATCCCAAAAGCCCTTTATTTCATTTTTTTGTAGTTCCCCCATTCCAATGCCCTTATCTTTTACTTATCCACGACCCCAGCTCTCCTACGAAACCCTGAGTGTCCGTTCGCATCAGTAGCGATTATTTTGCTTGCCTTATCTCAACCCCTTTAGTTTCTTCCGCCAATTTTCTATCCCCTTGTATTAATGGCCCCTGTGGTAGGCAAAATATTATCGTTACAATGTGGGGAAAAATTAAAAAGACTGTCCTGGAGGCAGCAAACCAAAATATACAGAAGGAAAACCGTAAACAAAGAAAACCATGGATGACAAACGAAATATTACAAATTATGGAGAGGAGACGGATGGTAAAAAACAAAAACCTAACAAGATACAAAGAGCTTAACAGGGAAATTAAAAGAAAGATAAATGTAGCTAAGGAAGAGTGGATGAAAGAAAAATGTAAGGAGGTAGAAGATCTGCAAAGGAAGCATAAAGATAGAGAATTACACAAAAAGGTGAAAGAAGTCGCTGGGATATGGAAACCCAAACATTTATCTATTGTAACAAACACGAAAAACCAAATGGAATTAGACCCTGAAAAACAGAAGGAAATATGGGAACAATATCTTCAAGATTTGTTTGATGATCGGAGAGCAGAAGGGCCCCCACAAATAGATACCGATGGAAAACTAAGTATTCTAACCGAAGAAGTTATGCGGGCAATAAAAGACGCAAAGAACAACAAGGCACCCGGCGAAAATCTAACAACAGCCGAACATTTTAAATACCTGAGTGATGATGCTGTCGGGAATTTAACCTACATGTTTAACATTATATATGAACATGGCACTCTACCGCATGACTGGCTAACATCCACATATGTAGCTCTTCCTAAAAAACAAAAAGCAAGGAAATGTGAAGACCATCGAACTGTATCCCTAATGAGTCATGCTGCTAAGATTTTTATGCGAGTAATTTATAACCGCATTCATAATAAGTGTGAAGAATACCTGAGTCGTTCTCAATATGGTTTTAGGAAAGGTACAGGCACCAGAGAAGCAATAATGGGATTGACACTAATGGCAGAAAGGTATCTCGAGGTTCAAAAACAGCTGTACGTGTGCTTTGTCGATTATAGAAAGGCCTTCGACCGCATTAGACACGAAAAATTGATCGAGGTGCTAAAAGAAGTAGGGCTGGACGGACACAACATAGCTATAATAAGCAATACATATTGGAACCACACAGGATGTGTTCGAACAGACAACGGAAATACCAATTATGTAAACATAGAACGAGGAGTGCGTCAAGGGTGCATTCTGTCCCCTCTTCTATTGAATGTCTATGCCGAAAATATCATCTGAGCTTCTCTTGAAGATCGCCCTGAAGGTGCCAGAGTCAATGGAATCATCATTAACAATGTACGATATGCCGATGACACCGTAGTATTAGCAGAAACAGAAGACCAACTAAAAATATTGATGAACATACTATCAGAAGAAAGTCACAGACTAGGTATGGATATTAATCTTTCCAAAACCAAAATCATGGTATTCCACAAGAACTCCCATGAACAAATTACACCCAACATACAAATCAATGGTATCACCCTTCAGAGCTCCCAAAGCTTCATATACCTGGGCAGAGAGCTAAACAGTCAGCTAGACCACTCAAAAGAAATTAGAAGACGTATTGAAATAGCAAGATCTGGCTTCATGAACATGCGTAAAATGCTCTGTAACCCCAAGCTATCAATCACAATAAGGTTAAGAACACTAAAGTGTTATGTGTGGTCTCTACTACTATATGGCTATGAGACCTGGATATTAAAACAGTATGACGTCAACAAACTGAATTCATTTGAAATGTGGATGTACCGCCGAATGCTAAGAATAAGCTGGACCAGCAAAACTACAAATGAAGAGGTACTGAAAATAATGAACACACGACCTCATCTGGTTAATACAATCAAAATTAGAAAGACGTCATATCTAGGACACATAATGCGCCATAAGGAATTTGAGCAGCTCCAGGTAATATTAGAAGGCAAAATCGAGGGTAAAAGAGGTATAGGAAGAAAGAAGAAATCCTGGCTCCGAAACATCAGAGATTGGACTCACACAACAGGAAATGACTTAATCCATCAAGCTCAGAACAGAGAGAAATTTGCCATATTGATCGCCATCCTCAATAGAGAAGGCACTTAGGAGGAATAGGGATTATCTCCGTTATCTTCCGTATATCTTCCGTTAGTATCTTCCGTTAATAGGGATTCCCTTATTTTCCCAGTCTATTGACTTAAAGATATCTTCTAAGGCAGCTGTAAATAATTTTGGAGATATTGTGTCTCCTTTTTTTACGTACTCACACACTTGCCTTATTATAAATATGGCATCGGTGCATGATCTTTCTGACCTAATACCTTGTTGCTCGTCTGTTATATTTTCATTCATTTTTTGTTGGTACTTTGTTTGTTTATTTTATGTATGTGTGTTTATTACATTAATACCTCTGTAATTATCCGAGTCCGATTTGTCTTCCTTTTTGAAGAGAGGTGTTAGGATGATTGATCTTATAAGCAATGATTGACTAGGTCTTTCTAATTTAGTATTGAAAAACAATTAATTGATTAAAAGTTTAATATACACCTAAAAAAATCTAAAATGTCATACAATTATTTATTTTAAACTTTCAGATAAGCTACGAAGGAACGCCTAACTACCCCTCATTCCCTAACAATAGACCATCAGTTCCTGTAGGTCCAACTCCGGGATACCCCAGACCAGCGCCAGGTCCAGGACCAGGAATTCCTACCTACCCAAGTCCCTCTCCAGGCTACCCAAGGCCTTCTCCAAGCTACCCCAGTCCATCTCCAAGCTACCCAAGGCCCACACCAAGCTATCCAAGTCCGTCCCCAAGCTACCCAAGGCCCACGCCAAGCTACCCAAGTCCGTCCCCAAGCTACCCAAGGCCCACGCCAAGCTACCCAAGTCCGTCTCCAAGCTACCCAAGGCCCACGCCAAGCTACCCAAGTCCGTCTCCAAGCTACCCAAGTCCCTCTCCAGGTCCAGGATATCCCAGTGGCAGACCAACCGGACCGCCTTTTCCTACACCCGGTCGACCCGGGCCTGGATACCTACCACCAGATAATAGACAGAAATATAGTCCTGGAGGCGGATATGCTTATTGAAAATAGAGGCTAGAATAATTTTATTAAATTAGATAATTATTAAGAATTGCAAAAACTTTATTTATTAATAAATTTTAAATATATATTTAATTAATATATACTAATTTTTTTTAACTTTAATTCGGATGTAGATATCTGTTCAATAGTTTATATCAAAACTGTCTTTGGTTTATTATTATTATGTTGCCATTTTGAACGTCAGACACCAGCTAAAATTTTCCTGCTTTTGCTGATGCAACGGTTTTTATTTGTGTATCTCTTAGTTATTAATTTGATTTTATTTAAATATCCTTTGGTACTTAATCACGTAGTGTCTGGCATGAAAAAAGTACTTAAGAATTCATTTAATTTATTGTAGTATTTTTACAATATAGAGTTTTTGTAATTTTAAAATTGAGTAAACAACCGAAAGTGTTTGAAGTATTGAAGAATGTATAATTATTATATTAACACATTGATTGCTATATTGACAACTTATGTACTACCCATATTAGAATCAAACATAAATGAGACTAAAACAAACTATAATTCTAACAGATCTAAAATTCTTGCTAAAATTTTAAAGATTAATAAGTTACATAAAGATTTATAAATTCGTAAAAGTTCCATCTAAATAGTATATTTGGAGCAATATTTCGACATTTTTCTTCTTTTAAAAAAATTAATGGTCTTAAAACGACGTTGCAACTCTATTATTACATTATTTATAGATTATAATTTAAGTTTACAAAGTATTTATTTTAGACGTCTCAAAACAATTTTTAATTCATATTTCGTAGGAACCATTGGGTCTCTTAGACCTTGCCTTAATGTTACCTGAAATATCTTATGTTTGAGTCCAAATGATTTAGATTTCTATGAAACCTTATTACGCATTTCAAAGCTCTCAAAGTCTGTGAACTGATAAGATTTTTCATTATCAGATAGTTCAGATATCTTTACAAGATATTTATATTTTTGGCAAATAATTACCTTGCAATTATGGAAAATATGATCGACGTTTTCTCTTCATTTTAACAAAATTTCACTTAAGTTAAATTTTCTAAAGCTTTAATAGCATTTTTGCGTAGATCGAAGATTGCAATATCGTTTTTGCTTTGGTCTGAAATATTTTCCATTTAGACTGTGTCGTTTTTATATTTTCTGATCTATTAAAGGACTATTATTTTTGTGATACGTTAGAATGGTTCTGATTTATTAAAAGTTCCAGATCATTCTTAAGCAAGTCTATAAGCAATTTCGTAACCAGTAATTAATATTACTTTTTGGTGCTTCTTTAGTTGTTTAACAAACTGCTGTAGTTCCCAAGTATAATGCCCTCACAAATTGTAGACTTTAGAAACTTTAGTTACCATAGCTATGACAGGCTAACTGAGACACTAGCGCAAAAAAATCAGCACAAAGAATTCTTCTTCATATGCCTAATCTCCTTTCAGGATATTGGTGATCATCACGGCACATTTTATTCTGCCTGCAGTAGTTCTGAAGTGTTCTATTGTTGTTTTTCCACTACTACTACTTTCCAGTACTTTTTCTTTGCACTTTCTCTAGTATAACTAATTGCATTAACTTTGTTAAGTGTTTAGTTTTTCTTTTTTTATGTTTCTTAATTTTTTCGTGTTTGTTACCTACTGTGTCTATAATATTTTCCACATTCTTCGATAACACCACATATCAAAGATGGCAAGTATTTTTTTAGGTGTAAACGTAATTGTCCCGGCTTCAACAACATTTAAAAGAGGTAGAGAGTCAGTTTTTGATTGCATAATACTGCTTTCATCTTAATAAAAGCACTACTGGCCATCTCAATGCATCATTTCAATTCAAGGCTGCTATCACATTGTTCATTTAGCTCACAACCCAACTTGTATCTGAGGTATTCAGACATTACATAAGTATCATAGTACTAGGTAGTGTCATTCTGTATATCTGAGATTATTCGCTAGTATTCCGTTAATTGATATGCCTTCATTGATGTCTTCTAGTGCCTATTTAAACATTTCTACTAAGCACATATTAAAAAGTAGAGGGAATGGTACACATCCTTGTCGTATACCTCTCCTTATAAGTATCTCTTTAAATTTTTGTTAACCTAGTCGTGATATAGCTTTCTTCTATCAGTAGGTATTGATTTTTATATTCTGATCATCTAGTTCTGTTTTCTGTAATATCTTTGCAATCGTTCTGTATTGTATTTGTGAAAAACTTTCTCAAAGTCAACTAGACATATGAATACGTCACTGTTGACATCTACATATTTTTCTATGTTTGTTTGTATGGTAAATCATGCCTTTTTAGTATCAAAGCCTTTTCCAGTCGGATATTTTATTGAATAATTTTATTGGTATGTCAATGTGTCAATAGTACAATTAAGGAAGAGAAAAAAAAAAAAAATAAGGAATTCTTAAACGGAATATAACGAATAAGTAAACTCTCCAAATACACATGAGTGACAATATTATTATACTCAACGGTAACAGAGACAATGACTAAAATAGATGAAGAAGTCTTACGAGTAGGAAGAAGAAACGTGGAAATGAAGATCATGAGAATCATACTGGAACAAATCAAACCAGATCAAAATGAATATAGAGGAAGAATAAATGCAAAAATTAAAAAAGTACTGAAAAAGACATTGTGACCAAAATAAAAAAATGTAGAACTAGACGGCTACATAACATCTGGTGAGTAGCATTTGCGATAATAAAATGGAATTCAGGATGAAAAAAGGAAAGGGTAAGACGAAAATTAACTTGGCTACAAGAAGTTTAAGAAGCCTTAGAGAAAAACTCAGGAATAAGAGAATGATAAAGAAAAACTAGAGACAGGAAAAAATGGAGAGAGATCGCCAAAAAAAATATCAAAAAGTCCTGATCCTTCCAAGAAATTGGATCAAGAAAGCGTTTGCAATTTAGATTTTAGGTTTTAGTTTTTATTTTTGAAAAGAAGAGTTTATTAATAATTGTATTTTAGCTAAATCGTGTTTGGCATATCAAGTATTTCACTGGAATTATATTATAATTGTAAAACACTTTCTTGGCTTCCAAATTGATATTTATTATCAAAATAGTGTTTCAAAAACAGTAAAAACTCCAAGTAACTAAATATTCTCTAGGGGAACAATAAAATAAGTAACACCGAGGCGCAAGTTCCCGTCTTTTATTATACTGTCATCTACTATCATCAATAGATGTACAATTTAAATTTTCCATTATTTTGTTAAATTTTTTGCTTTTCTGGTCTTCGCGAGGATCCTTTATGCTACTCTATGCTACTATGACGGTGATGCTTCTCAGCGCAGTGAATGCTATGGCTTGTATTGCCATCAGTTCCAAGTATCTATACTTTGTTATTAATCTCTATCGTGCTCTTTTAAAAGGACTTTTACTATAAAATCTAGGAAATGGGACGCCAGTGCATTGCAAAATTATTTCAGGTAACACAAAATGTGCAGTATTTTAGTAGTATGCGTTTAAAAATGGTATTTAAATAGTTGATAAGATAGAGGAAGTAAATGGCTCAACAAAAGCTTTATTAAAATTATTTATTATGGCGATCAGTGTGTTTAAACAATAAGAAAATATATATACCACCTAAATTTTGACATATTCACAATAAATTATGGTTACCAACAACTTGTCATATTTTAAGTAACAAAAAATTTAATACTTTGATTTAATTAGTGCACATACAATGGATGAGTGCGATGATAAGCAATGGTTCAATATTTTTAAGGGTAAAGGCATAGTAAAATCTGGTCATAAATCTTGAATCAAATACGAGATTTGTTACATTTCGGTATGACTGCTTTTATAGTGTTAATCAAGAGAATGTTTTATGACTTAATTTTTTTTACAACCCTAAACTATAAATCCTCTTCTATTTTAGCTATCAAGGGTCAATTAATACTATAAACACAATTTTTTATAATTAAAATTTCATGTTTCATTAAGATTCTAGATTGGAAATCAAAATGTCAAAATTAAAAGAAAAATGTAATTGGGTTGGAGGGAAAAGGAGGTTTGAACAATTATTGGTGTACTTATGTACAGTAATGACCTCGATTTAAAAACTTTTATAATTGTTGTCATAAAATCAGTAAATTCTCACCTGCACTATATCAGCTGTGATCGATATTTTCAGTCGAAGTTTTGGTCCAAACTTTACTATATCTTTCCCTTATATTTAGAACACTTCGCTAATGTTACCCTTAATTAATTTGAGATTTAGAATTAAGGCTTTTTGTTTATTTATAAACTTTCGAGAAATAGTATGGTAAACTAGATTTTTGTATATAAATAGTATAGAAGTTTTAAGGCAAAAGAAATCTTAAGCCATACTTTAAAGATGTGTCACGTTTTTTGTGTAAGCATATACAAGGTAAGGTGAGTGACAGTCCTCACGACAAACTAGTTTACACTCCGTAGAATTGAACAGACTTGGCGAATGGCAATCCTGAGTTGAGGGTTGAATATCAAGGTTGATGCGTCGAAATGTGGTCGGTACATTCCCGTACCGACTCGTGGAGGATAAAGCTTTCATTGCAGGGCAGGGGTATATACAAGTTGCGCGCCAACCTTCGAGCTCCTTTGAACCGAGTCAATTTACCGACAAATGATGGGTTTCACCGCATTGACCGAAGATCACCAAGTCTGCGCTATTCGACGGCATGTGAACTAAAAAGTTGGGCGCGAGCACTGCCACGATAAGCGTATATAGACAGGTATAAGCGTTTTATACCCAATAAAATTGTTTTTTAGGTTGCCTTGCTTGTGTTTATATTTAAACTGTACTTTTTAATAAAAGTTTAATAATACCGTCAAAATTAGATTATAATGTCTATGAACAGAGTAAAAGAACACCAGACTATTATTTTTCAATCGCCAATATTATTTTAAAGCTCCCCTAGCAATATTCTTTTTCGTTTACTGCTGCAGTACTTATTTTTAAATATTTCTATCCACGTTAGTCCTGCCTTAGTCTCTTAATTTTATTACTTAATTTTAATTCTTTATGTTCTACCTTATTTAAAAGCTAAGTTTAAAAGGACTTTAATTACATAACTCTTCTTGTTCTTCTTTTTCTAACCTCTGGCAAAACACTACTTGTTCTTGGCACTTGTCGTATACAAAACCCTGGTTTTTAATAAATGTTACCAAGCTGCTTTATGCTTCAGATAAAAGCCATAAAACTTTTTATGGAAAGTTTAAAGATTCCTCCTGGCTACATAGACAAGACCTACAAAATATAAATCTTCCGATTTGTATATCTGATCTGCATAAAACTTTTATTTATCTTATTATCCCTGTAACCTTTGTATCGTCAGTGCAGATTTCTATTCAAACTTGTGTGGGAAGTATTTCATAGATAGACAAGTGTCACATCTAGACACCGACCTGTAATCTTTGAAAGACCTTTATCTTTTCAATGCAATGGCGCTACGCAAATCGAGCGAGTTTTCCTTCAGCATTTGCCTTTAAGCATAACTTAAGTTATTTACCCTCAATACCTTTCTAGCATCAGCGCTGACTTTATTTAACTACCTTTTCCTTGGTCTTTCCACTGGTTGACCTGTCATATTTTAACTAAGCGTTCTGTCAGGTGTCTTATCCCCTGGTCTCTGGAAAGTAAATATTCCTTATTTTTTCAATAAAGTTCTTAGTGATAATAGCACATTGATTGACCCAAAGTACCCTCCATACTTTGTTTATTTTAAGGAACTTATGGAGCTGCATCGATATGATCTATTAGGAAATGTGTATTAAACTTATTTTAATGTGGATTTTAACGTCCCTATTGTAAATACTTCTGATACACATATCCCCTGAACACCCTGTGTCACAGCTCAATCCTTGAGAAATAGTTGCAAGTTGGTATAAGGACCGTTCCTTAAAATTCTGATTGAACATATTTCTGAGTGTCTGTTTTTAAATTTTGTTTAAACGTTTTCTAGATACCTGAAGATTCGGTGCTTTATAGCGAAGTACCTGTAAAAGTACTGAAATCATTCTCTAATGTTGGTTTTTTTCTTAGTGTTGTAGGAACTTGCTAAATGTGTTTTAGACTGCTAGGCATCTATTTTGGAAGTAGCTTTGATACATGTTTTGGGTTCTGCTTAGAGTCACCCGTTATTTAATTTTTATTGATTTGGTCCCTCTGCGTATGAGTATGAGAGGAATGAGAAACTGCACATAGGTATCTTAATGTAGCTATAAATCTAAGATAAATGGACGCGCAGCCTGGTACCTTCAGTAGACCATTTGTGACAATTATTTTCGACATGAAACTGCCATGCAAGTTTAAGTAAAATATGTTTTTTTGTGTTTATGTTCTCTTGGTAGAAAGTCTATTACCAAGTTAAGCCACAATTGGGTTTTACTATTCGACGTAAGAAGTCAAATGATATAGAAATATTTGTATTAATGCTTTTATTTGCTATCAATGTCGATAATGCGGATCAATTATCTACTATATTAAATGCAAATATACAAGGATATGTATTTCTTAGCATTTGTGAATAATTTTTGATGGTTTTATTAGACTAAAATAATATTTATTTATCTTAAAATAGAATTAGAATTAAAATAAAATAATTGTATTTAGAAAATAGAAACACAGCGAATTTGGTAAAAATATTGTAAAAACAATATTTTATTTATTTCAACTGAAAATTTTTCATTCTATATTTCTTGCTATAAATTCTTTTGATTAATAATCTAGGATGTCGATCCTCCCATACTATTTTATTTATTACTTGAGGCTAACTTTACAGAACCCAAAATTTTGAACTTAAATTTAACTATTAACTTCCCATTTTAATTATGAAATTTCCTTTATATATATATATATATATATATATATATATATATATATATATATATATATATGTATATATATATATGTATATATAATAGATTTTTGGTTGCTGTCGAAAAGCTTGTTTATCCTAATGATATTTACACAAACACTGCCAAAAAGTGTTCTGTTACAATTTACCATCAAATGGAAAATAGTAATTATTAATAAGTAATTTAATTAAAATTATGTAGTTCAGTATTCTGTATCATTTGTATTTTATCTTTTCTCTATTATTATATAATATGCACTAAATTGTATTATATTTAGATAAAATATAGAAATTATTTTTGTACACTTGCCTTTTTGACTCCCTTTTATAAATATATTTTGGTTAACCCTGTACCTAGAGTGAGTGATACTCCCATACCCAAGACCTATAATTTACTTATAAATGTTTAATTTTGTTAAACATATCAATTTATGTTAGAAATTCTACCAAATGTTCAATTTTATAATTTTCTCCTATGATTTCACTTGTTGTGTGTTTCTCCTATATTTATCTTTAAGATGAGTATCTCTGCAGCTTACAGCATTCTTTGGATCAACATACAAAGATAGTGAAGTCAAAATATCATAATCGGCTAACTGACGAACATTTCTCTTCATGCTTTTGTTTAGCCCTCGGTAATTACGTACCACTATATGAAATACTTGTGGATGATATGCAGTTCCATGCATCAACATCCAAGTAAAATTAATGTGAAAAACATGACTTTAATTACAATTCTCTGTAGTTACAACTTTTTATCAACTAGAAACGTGCAATAAAGTTTTTTATTTTCAAAATTGTTTTTTTTTACTATGTTTTAGAGGAGGAGTAAACTAAAGAGATAGATTCATACCAAAAATGTCACTAGAGGTTATCAAAATACATTTTCTTTTTTGCCATTAGTATTAAAATTTCATAACAGTGGAGTAAACTTGCCTGAGGTTGGACCAATTACAAAAATTGCGACGCGGTAAATTTGAATAAATCCTCTTGGTTTAAAAATACGGTATAGCAGTCCATGGTTGCAGATCTGAGCACCACTAGTTTAGACCATTTTTGATATAAATTAATCATGGCTGTATTTAGTCTCTCCTCCAATGTCAATAAGGGTGTAACTTCTCCCAACTTTATGCTATTTTTAGCTGCTTTGTATAGTCATATTTGGCATTTCTATACATATTTCTATACACATTTGATCTTTTCTTAGCAGTAGGGCGCAATTTACTTTCATTTTTGTTACCTTATGTATATTCTTATTTACCTATCTTTTAGACCTCTTATCTTTTTAGCCTTTTTCTCTCCAGCAAGCATTAAGTGGAACGATGAAATGCAACAGAAGGTTGGGAATAGGCTAATCTTTTAAAGGGCCAGAAAGAGCTTCATAATACTATTAGAAAGGTATCGCCTATATTTATTTAAATAGACAGTTGCTTTACATTACAGCAACTAATAACAAAAAACTCGAAGATCTTACAGTATATTTAACAAAAATATAAAAATTTAAGCTTTTTTTGTGGATGAGACCGCTTTTGCATCAGTATGCCCTTAACAATTTTAATAGGAATGTGGATTAGACCTAGAGTACAATACAATTAAACAATACAAATGTCGAAAATATGCTTTATTAAAAAACAAAGTAACAAAAATACTCAATCTTCATCGTTACTGAATCTTCTTTTTGCTGTATAGTGCATCTTATTGTTCTGATGCTTGTGTAATATCCATGATGTATTGGAGGTATAAATGAAAGTAATTCCAAAAGATCTTTTTTTTTGCTTCGGTTATTGGACGTCCATTGAGATAAAAATAATCTAACTGAAGTATTTTCCTGGATGTCCTCTTTTTTACATCTAGTGAGTAAAAGAGAACATCTGCATTATTGCTGTATTTGTAGTAAATTGTAAATGGATCTGTTTCCTTGTATTGCAACCACTGAATCTGTAACCATTAGACTTTAAGTTTGCGATTTATTATATTCCTTTCTAACTTCTTAGTAAAATAAAATTCGTTTTCTCTCATCTTTATGACTGCAAAATGTGCTTTCTTTCGTGCATGCGCTATTACCTTTCTCCAGTCGTCAGGTACGTAGATATGTTTAAAAAAAATTTTTGCTTACTTATTACTCAAAAATCTTGGTCACAGGCAAGATAAGAATGTCAGCTGACTTAAAACTTATAATCAATATTTTCCACCACAATATCAGGATGTGACTCAATAAAATCGCAAAGGACAGCCATTTTATGTTGCGGTTCTGCCCTCCGCATGGATCGGAATATAGTATTACATGTTTTGTTGTAACATTTTTAAAATAATGCAGTAAACAGGATCCTATTTCTTGAGATCCTCGTGATGCTTGTGTCTCGTTCCAAACATACATATGAGCATTATTCGTAGTCAAATTATGGACTCGTAAGACGTAAGTCCACAACTGCCGTTTATAAAATGAAATTCCAGTGCTGATAACTGGTACTGGATAAAAGAAAGAGACTGCACTACACAGTCTAATTTCCACCTTAACGCAAACATCTATTCGCTGGAAGGTTAGATTGTGTGATAAGTACCCTTGATTAGCAGTTAAAACCGGTCTATCCTACAAAGAGGATGGTTAGCCCACTCTTGCATTCTTTAACTATTTATGTATTAAACAATTTTGGTCTATTCCACAACTTCGTGGGTTAGCCCATTCGTGTTTTCAAATTTTTGTTATTTTGTATGGTTAATGCAAAATTACCTTACTGGATAGATTTTTGTTATAATATACGTAAATTTTGGTTAGACCGGTTTTGCTTTAAAACTTTAGGTCGTTAGAAGTAATTGCAATCTATAACTCAATTATCAACAAAATGTTGGTTAGCCCAGTTTTACTCTCTAGCCTCATATGTCACTCTAACAATGTAGTTTGGTCTTTTTTGTCTCTTGACTTGGACAATTGTCATTCAGTCAGTCCCCATCAACATGAGCTTTATTAAAGAATCAGTTTTTTCTTCAGACTTTTTATTTACATTCCAATATGAAAAGTAGAAAAAATACATGTTCGTGTGTTTAACAGTTACTAAAATTAAATATAAATGGTTTAATATGCACATAGATTATAATTTTTTTTAACTACTGTCATTAATATACTTTTGGATAGACCAACATGGAAATATTTGTATACACTTTCTAAATTAATTTCATCGGCTTTTCATTGTGTTAAATCTAAATTATTTATTTTGTAGTAAATTTTTTCTGTGTGTTCTCATAATATATATGCTAATACATGAATTTAATGTCATTTTTGGATTTAAGATATAATTTAGGCTGTACTAGAAATTCACTGCTTCACCACAAAAACTATTTTCCTATGCATAAGAACTTTTGAACCTCTTAAAAGAGACAAAGCATAGGCAAACTTTTAGGCAAGGGTTTAATTTTTGATGATTTTTTTACACTCGTGCAAATAGATCCTCTAAATAGCAAAATAGCAAAAGTAACACAAACAACTTAAACGTATTCTAGACTATCTTATTTTCTTTAAAATTGTATTTTAGAGACATAAATAAATTCTACAAAAGTTAGGTTACTTATCTTTATTTATTTGGAATTATAGGATTATAGTATTGTAGGAATAGTCAACCATCCAAAGGAAGGATGGCTTATTCTATAGGCTATTTCAATTACGATATCTTTGCTGGCTCTTCATATTAAATACTGGCGGATGCGCTAGTTATCTGTACTGAAATTTATAAATTGCTCTTATTAGCACAGTATGTTACTTAAAAAGAATGTATTAGTCAGTTTTTTATATACTTTCTAATCAGCTACTAAACAGTAAACCAGTAACAAAAACTATCAGTATGTCAATTATTGATTTTTGTCAAATGTTCCTAAATGACAATGACACAAAAAAAATATTAATTATAGTTATTTTATAAACAAAGAATTTCACAAGATTGAAGAAAGGAACCAACAAAACTCTCAAAAAACAATCCTGAAACGCTCACGCGAAGGAATTTAAAGTTAACAACAACATATTATGTAAAGAACTTATTAGAAACATTAAAAGGAATAGAAGAACACACTGAGATTTATTCTAGCCACAACCAAACCAAACAAAAAACGGAAGAGATCAAGAAATTTTAATTTTGAAAACATTTATCATATATCTTGTGAATTTTAAAATTTTTATGTGGGAGAAACCTAAAGATCATTACGTAAGATAAATTAGCATGAATTATACATCAAAGATAGATATTTTGACAGATCCCAAATATGAAAATACGCTTTATCTTACAGTGGGTAATCAAATTATTAAGATCAGTCACAAAAGTTTAAGTTTTTCAAATTTGTTCAAAAATTTTATAATAAAATCATGTGCTGCTATACAATTAAAGTATACTAATATATTTTGTCAATAATAACATGATAATAATCTTACTGTTTTGACGTTTATAACTCTAGAACTGTCATTGGTGTCAACTTACATGACAACATACACTTTCTAATATTATATTATTTAATACCGTTTTTTATATTATGAATAACACTTATTAACAAATACATATGAGCGAATAAAGTTCATCTAGTTGTAACTTATGTCAGTGAAATTTTTTCAAATACCTAAATTTTTTTTTTTATTTTTTTAAAAGGAGTTTGTGGGACTATACATCACGTTCAAGTCATAAATTGTACTTACAATATAATAACATTTCACATAAAAGATTAATATGTTATTTGTACCAACGACGGCAGTACTAAGTCCAATATTTGGACTTGATAGATATTGGCAGATACTAGACTTTAGCCTGAAATAAATTTAACTTCACTAAAAATAATTGGCAACGAATGAGTTGTTTGTTTTCATCGGGAATTAAGAAATCTTTCAAGCTGTCTGGCTATAGTTTAAAAGAATATGACTAAGAAACGGGTTTTGCTAACAAAACTTCGTATACTGAAAAATGTAAATGTATACCGCAAGTGAGACAAAAACTTGTGTATAAAAACCAATCGTTTGGAAATAAATATATTATTTAAAATTTTGCAATTTTATTGGTAACAATATTTCCACAAAAACTTTTCTAACCAGGCGCATTTCTCACCTCGTTACCACAATAACCAATTTAAAATACAATCACATCAAATTTCATTAAGACAATGGAAGAATCTTTTACTCGACTAACCCAGATATCTTTACCCACACTCGATGACGCAATTTTACTTTTGGAATTAAAAAATTAATAACACACACTTAAGAGCATTTGTCGTAATAAATATACAAAACGGCAAATTCCCACATTTATTTCTGCAAATTCAATTGTTTCATTGCGAAAATAGCGTTTGTGCAAAAGATTATCTCTTGTGTAGGACTATGAGAAAATGGATATTTGTAAAATTAGATGTTGATGTTTAAATTAGTAATTAGAAGATGTAGTTTAAATTGCACAATTAAATAAATCATAAAAAACATTGGTATAATAGTGTTAGGTATATTTCTTATAATCACTATAAAATAGTAATGCCTAATATTTATTTAAGGATATCAAAAATATATGTTTATAGGCATGTAATTTAATTGAGCAAAATATTTAAATAAAACTTGGAAATGGTTATTGATGATAACATTATTTAGAGGTTGAAATTGATTTGAAACTAGAACAAAAAAGAAACTGTTACCAAATTAACATCATCATATCTAAGATATTAAATAGATAGGAGAGTAATTCAGTGAAATTAACCTAGTCATATGGAGGATCTTAATTTTGCAAATGATATTTGTTTTTAAGTATAAAATTAACCTAAGTGATACTTTTATATTTGTAAGTCTTAGAATTACCACTCCTAAGACCAAAAAGATAAAAGTTAATTCAGTAAATAGAGACCTTGGATGTTGAAAATAAAGTAAAAAGCATTGTTAAAACAAACTAAGAGGCATTACATGTTGAAAAAAGGCGTAATAAAAAGGTAAACACTTCATTTGTTCTGCTCCAACGTTATCTGTTTAGTTGTACCATTGTTAGGTGTAGAACGTGTATACAATAATAACATCACAGCTCCAGGTGTTTTGTCGATCGTAGTCTCAGGAAAAGCGAGAATATTTGGTGGCCTGAGATTGATTGAAACAAACAATAATGAAGGAAGATAGGACAAATCAGTGTTAAAGCGCAACTAAGAGAACGAAAGTGGAATTGGCTTCCCCTCACTCTTATGGAATCAGATGCTAAATATTAAGAGAAGGATTTAAGTTTTAATCCCTAAAGAGAGAAAAGGCGAAGTACCTAGAAGAGGACCATTGACTAGGAAGCACAAACCATAGGAAATACTTAAAGCAATTTGAGAAACTTATCTGGAAATTGGGATGGGTGGCGGCATCTTCTGTAGACCCTATGTCCCTCAAAAGTCAGAGGAAATAAGTAAGCCACTACCACCAGCATCATTTTTCCTATTTCTTAAAAAAGTTTGGCTTCGATCAGACCACGTCGAGATATCTTCATTGAAAATAAAGTTAATACAATTTCTTGTTGGCAAATCCTAAATGAACAAAAATAGAAAAGATTAAACGATAATAACTTATGAAGTTATTTACTTAAATAATTTTATTACCAGTATTTAAAAAATATATATACCATGGATAGCTCCAACCGTAGAGTGTATAACTATCAAGCAGAAGGTCTGTGTTCGACACTTAACTCAGCAAATACATTTATATTATATCAAGAAATAAGTTAGGCAAGTTTATTTGAACAGCTCCGTTGAACAACTTTTTCATGGTGATTTTTATCCAAAAACTCTTACAACTTTCTCCCGCATTCCAAAAATCTTCTTTATATCTCTTGTAGAGATAATCATTTTTATCTCTGACTCCTCTTCGAAACTAATTTTTCGTTGAACCACCGCATGCTACTGTGAATGTAAATCATGTAGCTTCTTGGTTGTCAGCTTGTTAGATATTCGTTGTAACACCCAGTCAAGCTTGATCAATATTTCTGAGGCATATCACGATACTAAAGTGGTCCTTTCAGAACTCTCAAAGGATACGCTTTATGTTCTCCGTCACCTTAAAGCAGCATCAAAAAATGTGCTTGGTGTACAAATTCCTGCAGGATAGAAGTCGTGTTAAGTGATAGAGAACCTTTACAAACTTGCACTCTTCGAGTAAATTATCTTCAAGATTTGGTGGGTGAGCAGAAGCATTGTCGAGGACAATAAGGGCTTGCATGGGTAGGTTGTTTTTTCCTGTAGATATTTTTTAAAGGAAGAGCCATACACCAGGTTTATCCATTCCATAAAGAACTTCCTGCGGATCCACGCCTTCAGATATGCCCTTGCAGTTCTCTCGGATATTTCGAATTAAATACTAGCAGAGAATTAATTATGCAGTCGCCTTTGCATTGGAGCAATTAACTAATATATCCTTTATGGGTTTGTGACCTGCATCGTCTTCTCTGCCGTCATGTAAGTCCTATTTGGTATCCAGAAAAGCCCCGCCTCTTCACATTCCCCTTGCTGGGGGATGTATCCTTTGGCTTCTATCTGTTCGGAAAACTTCAGAGGCCTTTACATCCGAACTTGCTTTCTCACCATGCCTAACACAGAAGTGAATGTCGGTCCTTCTCTTACAGTTGTTAAACCAGCCGTGACAGGCATTAAACGAACTTGCTTCCTATTCTTAGTTTTTGAAAGTGTGTGGAATTTGCTACAGCAAATCGCTAGTGCCTTCTGACATAGCATGCTTTTTTAACGTTTTTGTTTTGAGCTGCTTCTCCCTCATCCACATCATAAGTAGTTTCTCTACCTTTTTATGAAGAGCTTCCGATTTAAAAGTCAAAAAGGTTAAAAATATATTTTTTTAACAGTAGTCCTTTACTTTCAACAATATATTCAAATAAAACGGATTTTAAATGCATACAACTGCCGACACCACTAAAGAAAACAATAAACTTATTTTATGTACATATATTTCAGTATAAAAATAAAAAATGTCGTATACAAATATAAAAATATCCTTATAATACAAAACAAAAATGTCTTTGTACATTTCGTTATCAAACAATAATCATATCAGTTGTATTTCCCCGAAAAGTTTACTTCTTATCCAAATACATATTTCATTGATTTTAAAATATTTATAACTTGCAAAGACTTTAGTAGTTGCTATAAAATATAACAGACAAGTTATCCGTTTTATAGTTATATTTATTTATTATATTTACTGCGCAACAAATAAAAATATATAAACGACCATTGGGACTGTGGTTGAAAGTAAAAACTGGAAATATTAGTGCATTGCTTTGAAAATGAAGGCAAATGCAAATGACGTGTTGACATCCAAATGGCAGAACAATTTAAGCTATCCAAATCTAGATAATTTTTATGTTTTTTTTTAATAAATATAGAACACTACACTAAAAGGAAGGTAAAGCAATTATTATGTTTCTTTTAATATCACTGAGGAATCAAATCTGATTGGCTCATGCGTCAACAAGTGTTATCACAGTGTAGGAGAAGTCATATAGTAGACAAATGAACTTTTTTAATCTCCAGTTCTATAAAAAAATTGTAAGAATCTCCTTAACTGACTAAAGATAATAAAGCATTTCTCATATAAGAGCTGGGGCATTAAGAAGTCTAAGAAACGAATCAGTAGGAATTTTGGTACAGTAGGGCTGAAGAAGAATTTTATAAGGTCCAAGATCATTCTGTGGCATTACAAAAATGAAGTTAGAAATGAAATGGAAAGCTATAAGCAGTAGATCCATTTGAACAACATTAAAAACAATATTGACGTGAGCCTTGAGCTGCTTTAATCGAACTTGGCAAATGAGTTGAAGACTGTAACAGAGATCATTGCTGGACACCGTAAACTGAAGAAACACCTCTATAACATAGGTGAAGTAAATGTACCATGGTGTAGAAATGCGAAATGCTTAATGACATGAGGCAATTATACACTGACAAAACCAGTACTGTGTCATAAGGAATCCTCAAACTGTCCACAAGAAAGTTTTGGAGCACATGGCTTCGTGGTGAAGCCTTCGTGACCTCTAAACCATAATATTAAATTATAGGCCAGATTTTCGTAGGTTTTATGCCCTTCTTTTCATACCGCTTTTAATATTATTCAAGCTTTGAAAAAGCCTTTCTTTATTAACTTAAGAAAACTATCTATACAATACCAATTGCTATCTAAGCCTTCATTATAGCCTTATGATAGCCTTTTAAATGATATAATTTTTTATTCCATGGTACTTTTGTAAACGGTATACTATTTTTTTGATTTCCTATGATCCTTGTAAGTACAGATATGAGTTTGACCAATTGTAATTGGTTTTTAAACTTCTAATCATGTCATAGATTTTTAGTTTCTTTTCTATTATATGGATTTATTACCTGCTTATTGATTTTTTTGTTTTCCTTAATATATTAATTACTTGAATAACTAATTTTCCAATAGTTTATATTATCCAATTTAAATACTTATGTATGTTAGCAGCATTTTTAGATTTTAACCTACAAATTATACAATCAACCTGGTTTCCACAAAATAGGAAGAAATATTTCATAAGAATAAACAGAAAAGAGAAGAACAATGCTTAGCAAGTGTAATTGAAAATATTGGTCATTTGGAGAAAAGTATTTAAAATTTTCTGGGAAATATGTTTTATACATATGACACATAAGGTCAATCAACATCTTACAAACCTAATTATGGCGCTCCATAGGTATTGCTTGGTGCTTTATTCTGGTATCCATTGTTGTAAGAGTCGTAGTTGTTGTTGTAATTATTATTGTAGCCCTCGTGTCCTGAAGCTAGACTGTTGATGGCTGAGGGGGCGGCAGAATTTCCATTGTAACCTAAGAATTAATTAATAACTCATTACCAGATGATTAAATTGTTGTATTAAATATTATTGTGAATTTAGACAATAAACGTAATCAAAGATTATGTGTTGAGAATTACACTTAATGGAAAGTACAACTTAGCCATTTTTATATTAGTCGAGTTCAGTCGTATAAGTCATATATACTTGGGACAAAAAATAGAATTGTCAAAGCTTAGCCTAACGGCTGAAATAAATAGAAGATGTACCTTAGAATTTACAGCATTTAAAAGATTGGAAACAGTCTTTTAATCAAATTTACCGAATTTTTTTAAGGCAAAAACTTTCGACCAGTATATATTGCCTCTCTTTGTCAACCATTTTCCTTCCACTCCTGAATGTAGGTCTCTCCCAATTGCTTCCATCTTTCTCTATCTTGCGCCAATCTAATCCACTGTTTGCCTGTCACTGCTTTTATGTTATCTACCCATCCTTTTTAAGGTCTTCCCATGCTTCTTATTGTCGTCCTTGGTCTCAATTCTAGAATTCTTCAGTTGTGTTCTTCTTTTAATTTCAGCATCTTGATTTGGTTTTCCTAGTTTGATAACATGACCTAGATATACATAAAGTTCAACCTTTTCTATGGTATGATTTTGTATTGTTATATTTGTCTGGTCTCGGCTCAGTATTTTTGTTTTGCTGTAGTTTATTTTTAAGCCTACCGCTCCTGAAATCTGCATTTAATTGTTGTAACATATCATTTAGTTCTTGGATATTATCGGCTATTAAAACTATGTCATCTGAGAATCTCAAGTGGTTTAAGTATGATCTGTCGACGTTGATACCCTTATTGTTCCATTCTAGTTTCTTAAAAATATCTTTTAGAGTAAGGGTGAATAGTTTGGGAGAGATGATGTCTCCTTGTCTTACTCCCCGTTGTAGTCTTATGGGATTAGTTTTTGTGCTTTCGTCCACCTTTATCTGCATGGTGGCATTTTTATATATGTTTTTAATTATGTAAGTGTATTTTGAATCTATACGTTCATTTTCTAGATATTCAAGCACTGCCCATAATTTGATGGAATCGAATGCTTTATGGAAATCGACGAACGCCATATGAATTGGAACATTATAATCGGTGCATTTTTCTATCAGTATTCTTACGGTGTGCAAGTGGTCTATGGTACTAAAATGTTTTCTGAATCCAGCCTGCTCGATAGGTTGATAGAAATCGAGCTTATGTGTTAGGCGGTTGATTATGATTTTGGTTAGTAATTTATATAAATGTGATAACAAGGAAATTGGTCGGTAATTCTCGATGTTTGCTTTGTCTCCTTTCTTGAATAGTAAAATAACTTCGGAGTTGTACCATTCTTGAGGAATCTTTCTTTCATCAATTACTTTATTAAATAAAATATTTAATACCTGTTTCATTTTTCTACCACCAATTTTAACTTTCAACAAACATTTTAACTGTAATTTTATCCTCTCTTAGGCATTCATCCGTTTTTAGTTGATTTAGAGCCATTCTTATTTCATAATCGGTTTTGTCCGGTATTTCTTCTGAGCCAGTGTTAATTATTGTGCATTCAGTACGTCGTTGTTGTTGTTTTGTATTTACCGAGTATAATTTAGTGTAGAATTTTTCAACGGCCTCGCTTATTTCCATTCTGTATCGGACGGTGACGATATATTACCGGTCTTCACATATACAACTTACATAAGGACTTTTAACAACAACAAAGTTGTGCAAGGAGGGTAATATATTGACAGAACAGCAAGAGATACTTAGAAGATGGACAGCACATTTTAAGGAAAAGCTTGGGGTGAATAGGACGGAGATAAACCCTGATATACCATTAGAACAAGCAGACAACAGAGAAAAGAGTCCACTAACAATAGCAGAGATTAGAACAGCAGTGGACAAATTAAAGAACAATAAATCACCGGGATCGGATCAAATATCATCGGAGCTACTGAAAGAAGGAGGAGACGCATTACTTAAAGCCATACATGAGCTGATAAGAAAGATATGGTTGAATAAACAGCTACCAAAGGAGTGGAATAGCGGCATTATTGTACCACTACATAAAAAAGGAAACCAGTTAGAATGTGAAAACTACCGTGGAATCACGATGTTGAATGCGGCATACAAAATAATGTCCAACGTAATGTATGAAAGACTTAGACCATACGCTGAAAAAATAGTTGGCAAATACCAATGTGGCTTCTGTAGACAGAAGTCAACAATAGACCAGATATTTGTTCTGCGACAGATCCTTGAAAAAACAAGTGAATATAACATCGACACACATCATCTCTTCATAGACTTCGAAAGCGCATATGACAATATAAACCGAGAATTCCTAACAAAAGCAATGAAAGAATTTAATATACCAACACAGCTAATAGAATTGATAAAAGAAACACTAAAAGTAGAAAGTAAAATCCGGATACAAAACGAATTAACGGAAACAATAGATGTGAAGAAGGGACTACGCCAGGGAGACGCTCTATCATGCATATTATTCAACATCATACTTGAAAAAATAATAAGAGACACAACAGTTAATACCCAGGAACAATAATTAATAAAAGCGTGCAAGTACTAGCATTTGCAGATGATGTTGACATAATCGCAAGATCAAGAAGAGAAATGACAGAGGCATTCACTCAAATAGAACGAGCTGCAAAAAATAGTGGTCTTAAAATCAATCAGACAAAAACAAAATATATGCCTGCAAATAAAAACGCACAAATAAGGCAGCTGCCAAATTTAACAATAGGAGAATACAACATTGAGGCGGTAAAAAAACTTCACATACTTAGGATCCCTAGTTACGTCTGATAACAACGTTGCAGAGGAAGTGAAGAGGAGAATATTTATTGCCAATAAATGTTACCATGGCTTAATTAGGCAACTAAGATCAGATAACGTCTCCAGAAAAACAAAATGCCAAATATACAAAACCTTAATAAGACCGGTACTCACATACGGTTCAGAAACCTGGACACTCTCTAAAAGGGAGGAAACGTTGTTAGCCACCTTTGAAAGAAACATCTTGCGACACATATATAAGGGCACAAAAGAAAACGGAATTTGGCGGAGAAGTATAACTTTGAACTATACAACATATACCAGGATCCGGATATCATAACATTCATTAAAATAGGAAGGCTACGTTGGATTGGACATGTGGAAAGAATGGAAGAAGGCGAAATACCAAACAAAATATTCAAACAAGTGCCAGTAGGAAAAAGAACAAGAGGAAGACCGAAGCTGAGATACGTAGAACAAATAGAAAATGATATAACAACATTAAAAATTAAAAACTGGAAAAAAAAGCACGAAAGAGGTCAGAATGGAGAAGAATCCTTAAACAGGCCAAGACCCAAAAAGGGTTGTCGAGCCAGTGATGATGATGATGAAAGTTGTGCAAGTGACTCAGAAAGCAATGGACCGCAGAACGCTTAACAATAAACTCTGCGATCGCATATACAATGAAGGAATAAGAAAAAGATCAAAAGTAACATATTTAATCCTAAAGGTTGCTATGGTAAAATAAAATTGAGCAGGTGACATAGGAAGAAATAGTGCAAAATGTAAAGGATAAACACTTCAAGACAGATAGATTAATGAAGAAAAAATCATGGATGACATTGATGAGATCATGAAACTAATAGACGAGAGAAGAAAAGCTAAAAATGACCCAGACCAATATAAAACCATAAATATATTAATAAGAATTAAAATCAGAAAAGCGAAAGAAAAAGAAGCAAGGGAAAGATGCGAAAAAATTGAGACTCTGCAATCAAAGTACGATAGTCACAATGTACATAGGAAAGTTAAAGAACTCACAGGGAGACTAAGACGAAGGTTGAAAAAAAAAACAGAGTAAAAAAAGAGAGTGAAAAAAATATCTTGAGAAACTATTTGAAGACCAAAGAGATAACAACTTTGAGCTAGAAGAAGAGGTAAATGATGGACCAACCTACATGTTCTAATAAACAAAATCACGTATTCCAGTCAGCAATATGGACTCATATAAACGTTAAGAAGACAAAGCTTATGATAATTAGCAAGAAAATTATTATGACTATTAGGAATTTTGTGGGTCTGTGTTTACCCTTTTTGTAAAACTGGGATAGTTATAGTTGGTTTTCACTGTTCTGTCACCTTTGTCGTTTTATAGAGTGTTTTAAGCATACAAACACTACAAACTAAAAACGTTAAACAAATAATTAACAATGTTAAAATTGTTTATGATAAATGTATTAAAAATCAATTTTCCCAATAATCTATTACTTACCGAAGAAACATAAATATATATCTTACATTAAAATTATATGATGGTTCTATTATTAGATTTACCTCGTTTATAACTAGAAAGTAGCCAATTACAATAATTTTCCTAATGTATAATCAGAAATTTTGTTGTGTGTAAATAGTCTAAATAATAATTTAAAATCCAAATCAAAATAATAGCTAACTGTTTCAACACGCGCATAATGAATTTTAATATTAGAGTTAATATTAAAACTTTCGTTAGCGTGCTTTTTAATTTATTAAAAAAACATTGAACATATATTTATAAAATACGCTATTAATGCAAAAATTTTATATAAGTGTTAATATTTTATAAAATATTTGAAGATTTTAAAATTTTTAATACAAAAAATAATATTTGATTACTTACCATTAAAAGAAGGAGCGCCGTATTGTCCAGAAGGAGCACCGTATTGTCCAGATCCGCCGTTGTATCCTCCTTTGTTGTACTGTTCTGGGTACTGAGCTTCTCCTTCGTATTTAACGTCAGCGTGGAATCCGCTTTGCCAATCTGCCCAGTATGTTACGATTTGGGTACGGCCATCAGGAAGGGCTACTCTGTATTCTCCTCTAACTTGGTTTCCATCGCTAGTTTCTTGTTTATTGTAGTTGGTTCCGGTGTATTCGTCTTTGACTTGGTATCCGTATTCGTATGATTTTGGCTGAAATATAAAATAAATTAAATTACTTTAGCGATCCATAGAAGCCTCCAAATCACCAAAAATTAAAATGGTCCTGAGAAGAAAAAGGCAGGCCAGGAAGGCGAAGGATTTCCTGGCTGAAAAATTTATGTACGTGGTTCAACACAACAACCACAAATCTTTTCAGAGTAGCAGTTTGCAAAATACAGATTGCCAAAGATGGTCGCCAACATCCGAAACGGTTACGCACTACAAGAATAAGAAGAATATATGATCGAATGCTAGCAGAAATATATCATTATTGGCACAATATGCTTGTCCTATCTGACAAAAATCTGTATAAGCTAAACAAGTACATATAGTATTAAACAAGACCAGTAGAATAATTACGGGATGCTTAAGACCCTTCCCAATAGATAAGCTTCAATATTTGACCGGTATAGCCCATCCGAACATTAAATTTATTACTACAGTCTACATCCAGCACACCAAGGATACATATGTAAAGGGATAATCTTCGTCACCTACCACAATGGAGTCATACGACAGACGCCTTTCCACCTGGTGGAGACATGAACTGGAAAGTATGGAAGAGCTTAAATATACTCGTATATAGGCTGAATAAGTAATACCAAAAACAATCTGGATAGATGGAACTACCTATTTACATTATGTGGATGCGGACAACCAGAAACTGTCCAATATTTATACAGCTGACCACAATGCCTGGTGACCTGTACATTGGACGATCTCCTGTTAGTGAAGGAAAATAACGTTAAAGTTGTCCAGTTTTGTTCAAATAAAGTTTAATATGTTTAAATTTTTAGGTTTTGTACTGCACTTAGGTATATATATATATATATATATATATATATATATATATATATATATTATATATATATATATATATATCCGGTTTTTTAGGCGTTACGCCTGTCCGGTAGGGATCTATGGAGGAGTATCACCGAGCCGCAAGCCCTTATCTCTTGCCGTACTGCTCCACCATAGGCCGATCAGATCCCAGCATATCCTAGTCTAAGCCGCAGATTCATCTAGAATTTTAAACTGCTGCGTTAGACTTTTTTGTTTTCTGTACACCGAGCTTGGGCTCGATCCCACATCCACTAAACCATTCGACTTAGGTATAACCTATCTTAATTTCAGCCTAGGTAGTGAATTTGGATATGGAATAGCCAGCCACTTCCTAATAGTTATATTTTTATAATTGATTTTTTACATTTTATTTGTTGTGCTTTTTTTGTCGTAAATTATTCTTATTTGACTTTTCGATTGAGCTTCATAGCAACGGTATTTGGACTTATAGTCAATACTCCACAAAGAAGAATGGAACTAGAGAGAGAGAGTCTTATCACATATTCACACCTAACAGGTATATACATGCTACAATAGGAGCCTAACATTCCAAAGATATCACTTGTTACAAAACCTCGAAGTAAAAATGATTTTTTATTGGGAAAGTCTGGATACATTATATTGTAAAATAACACTTTGCAGCTCTTTGTATCAGAACATATTGTAACAACAGAGATAAGAAAGGAGAAAAATGACCTAAGCATTATTGGAATATACAGCCCAAAAAATAACAAGCTTCTAACAACAAGGGAAACGTTGAATGAAAAATTACAATAAGTAAGGCTACCAAATTATAGGAAATATGATTATACTAGGGGATTTTACCTCATGATAAACTTAAAATAAACAACTCAGCAGATCTAGGTAGCAACAATAGGCTTTTTATATTTGTTTTAAATCACAATCAGTTACATATTTTGGAACTGACACAATATGTAAGCAAGAGTTTTAGTCCAACTAACATTAACTTCTAGTAAGTTTATTAATAACTGAAACTAAGTTTAGACACCTATTTTCAAAATGGTAACTTAAGAAGAGTTATAATGGTTAACCTATTTAGTTGTGTGGAGTTGTCCAATAAATTTATTGCGAACTAGTTGGGGTGTTTTTTCGGTCGTTTAAAATATTTATAATTGCTTTTAACAATCATTTGCTTCACTATTTCGATCTTCAAGTCCTAGTAAATGTCTGTATTTGGAATGAACCACGGCGCATCAGTGATAGCACAAAGAATCTTAGATTTAGATCGCTCTAGTATTGCTATGTTTCTATCTGCTGCAGTTCAATCCCATATGTCCAGATAGGCCGTATCATTTCTTTATACACCAATATTTCCTTAGATAATGATAGGGTGGACTTACGACCGAGTAACCTGTAGTGATTTTTGAATGTTTTTCCTAATTACTTCTTTTTATTTACATGTGTGTCCTGCATGTTAGCCCTTGTCAATATATTTTACAGTATCTTTCTTGGGAATGTTGTTTGTATATATTAGGATATTTGGTGTTTCTTTGTGATATTTAGTAAATACCATGTTAACTAATTTTGCTTCGTTGATCTTTTCCTTCCAATTCTTAGTCCTTCTAATTAAATGAAAGATTTGTTAAAATATTTCAGCTTTTGCGAATGTTGCGATTCGGATTCTTCTCCAGTTGGGAAATTAGCTGTAAAGACTGTGTAGAGAATTGTGTAGATTGTCTTGCAAGATGCGGCCTTGCAGAACCCATACATTTGTGTTTCGGATTTTAGATACACTTTCTTCGTATCTTGCATAAAATAGTACTTCTTTAATGTATGATTTTAGTATCGTGTATCGCGGCTGAGATATTACTTTTTTTAAGAATAGTCATCCTGCCAGACCTTATCAAATGCTTAATCAACATCCAAAAAAATGGCATTGCGAAAGCTTTTTCCCTGGTAGGCTGATTGTATCTTTTCTACCACCCTATGCACTTGTTCAGTTGTGCCATGTTTTAGGCGAAAATAAACTTATATATATTATTGTTGTTGTATATTTCAATAATCAGTCTACTTACAATGACTTTTTCTGCGACTTTGGGCATAACTGGGATCAGCTGATGAGTCGGTACTATATAATCTCAGATGCGGTTTTCTTGAGTTTGGAATCATAATGATTTCTGCTTTCATTGTGCAGAAAAGTAGTCTAGCCTTAGTATCGAGTTTATGATTTGTGTTAGACTTACTATTCCTCTTCTGGATAGATCCTTTATTGTGTTAGCCGTTCTCAGATCATATCCAGGGAATTATTTTTATTCAGGTTTTTTATTAGAGTTTTTATTTTATTAGGAGTTGCCTATTTGTTGACTAGTTTATTTGATTAGAACTATCTAAATATTTATAGATGTTGTCATCTTTATTTGCCCTGTTTGTCAGCGGCTGAGAGACCTGAAGTGTTTTGCGAAAACGTCTGCTTTTTCCTGATCTGTCTTTTATAATTTTAAATCTTCTGTTCTGATAGGTGGAATCTGGTTTTTGTGGCCGCTTATTTGTGACCTTCCATAATGACTAATCACTATCTGAGTTAGGTGTCAGATTTTGTAGGTAATGTTGGAGATTGTCGTTGCTATGTTGTTTTAGTAGTTCTTTTATTTCTCTGCACACTCTGTTCAATTTGGTTTTGTCTTGAGGTGAACGAGTTTGATGCCATTTTTTATGATGAAGTTTTAATTTTTTTTATATTTCTATTTTTGTTATTGTTGGACAATTCTTATGGAACCATTTTCGTTTAAAGTAATGTTTTGTAGATTTCCATGCAGCTTCGTGTATTTGTTTTGTTGATGTTTCTATTGCTATTTCTATTTCTTGTGATTGTTTTAGTAGGATTTTGAGCTCTACTGGACGGATCTATTGGATTGGATTGGATTTAGGTGGGCATTTTTCTGATGGATGATGAATGATCTGACGATAGGTCTTCATTAGATTGTATGTGAAGGTATTCTTTTGGTATTCCTTTATAGATAAAAGGGTCAAGTAAATCGGGCAGTCTATTTGATTGGTTGGCCAGTAAATTGCAGTGTTAATTAGAGCTGATTGCTAAGAATAAAATATTAGAAAATGTTAAGATCGAGAAAAGCTGGAATAATCTTAAAGATAACATAATAACGCACTAACAATAGCACTTAGAGAGAGGAAAGTAACGAACACTGACGTATCAAGAAAGAAAACAAAATGGTTAAGTAAGGAAGCGAAAACAAAATATGAAGAAAATAATTTTACAATAAAGAAAACGACAAACAGAACAGGCATACAACCACTATATAAAATCCGAAATAAAATAAATGCTTTAGTTAGACAAAAAAGGCACACTGGAAGAGCTTCTCAAAATATATGGAACACGCCTTCTACGGAACACAAATAGAAATATGAAGAATGATCATATGTAAAACAAAGAAAACAAGATAACAGTAAAATAGTTTCGAAATACAATTCAGATTTCTGCTTTGAATAACTGCTCTGATGAGACCTATTAGGTCGAAATACGTATCAACAGATACAAAGGCGCTTTTTGCGTGAAATCAAATATTTGCTGTCTTTTCACTTAAAACAAGATAAATCTCTATTTGCTAAAGGTGAAGTTAACCACCAATATCAGAAATGATGACAAACGAAGAAATATACACTAAGGAGGGTAAGGAAACCTAAACATTAAGATAATTAAAAATTAGATATCACTAGAAGAGGACATCTTACTGAACGCACTTCTAAACAATAATACAAATAATAGAACACAAGAGGAATACCACAAGAATGGATATCCAGCATCCTTATATATCTCTTCAAAAAGGAAGATAAATATTATCCAAAAAACTACAGAGGAAATAATGTATTAAAGACAACAATAAAACTAACAGCCAAAGTGATAACAAAAAAACTGAATGAAATTATAGCACTATTAAACTAACAACAAAGTTTTAAAATGATAAAATCATATACCGACACTACATTTATAATGAGGCAACTGCAAGATCAATCAATAAAATACAAAAACCGGCATATTTATGTTTGTGGACCTTACGAAAGCATTTGATGGTGTTAAACTAAAGGACTAGGACGCAAGAGAGATAGATACCTATAGGAATAATCAAAAATTTTCAAATATTTACCAGAGCAATAAGCACCGTGGCAGTCAACGATAATAAAAGTAGAAGAGGAAGAAGCTCTATCTGTCCCAATTGAAACGTTCAATGGAATGCAACAAGGAATTCCCTGAGCCCTTCATTCAACCTTATGGATATAAAAATAATAAAAAATGTAATAGTGAAAAATAGAGATCAAAACTAATGTCTTAAAGTGAAGATGATTTAAAACGTATCCTTCACATGTTATTTTCACCAAAAAAAGACAAAACGTATGGTTCTAACAGCAAATCTACAAAGGCGTAAACTGAAGCTGGAGAGTCAGATAATAAAACAAATCATGGAGTTTAAATATCTATACATCACACAAGCTAGCTACGGAGAGTTTAAAACAGAGGTGGAAGATCAAGTAAATGGAGCAAACAGAGTGGCAGGTACAACAGAAGCGCAATGTCAAACTCATTACTGACTGTGTAAGAAAGAGAAGAGTAGAACGAGACGATCATATAAGCCGAATTACAACAAATGAAGTAGTAAAGATAGCGACAGACGGTTCCTTATTAGAAAAAGGATGACAGTTAACGAGGGGTACATTAAAAAAGAGACAGTCATGTCTAAACAAAAAGTAGAAGAAAAACACTTTGCAGCCATTGTCAACAAAAAAATTAGCAGAATCAGTACTAGACAGAGTAGCCATAACAACATTGCGAGCATATTGGGTAAAAAAACTAGAATGGACCACAGATGAAATTTTGTTGTGAAATATTGATTATACGCATTTCTATTTGTAATGAAAAACATTGATTATTTTACTACAAGAAAGTAGTTCTTAAACTCTGGATTTTCTGTTAACTGTTTTCACTTAAAAAGTTATAAAGGTATAAAGAATTGTTTGACTAATGTCAAACTAAACGTGAACTATTATATATTTTAAATTTTAATTGTTAATTATTATCAGAAAACATCGTAGTCAATATAAAAAAGCCACAAGAAAATAGTTTCAGATCTTTGTTTTGAAACATATTAAATCATTTTATTCCGCAGCTACATAAAGTAAAGCATAATCGCACGTTCATGTAAATAAACCGCGATGCTGTGTACTAACCGTAAAATTGTAAACAAAAAGTATACACACGGATCACGATCCTAAAAGAGTGATTGCGTCCGACCTCTAACCTTTCTTCGGCTCTTTACTGAACGCGTTCATTCATTACATTGAGTTATACCCACCGCAGGAGAAATAGATATGGGCAACTGATGTAAATTAGAGTTTGTTTTGTAACTCGCAGAATGGTACTGTGAAATTTTAAACCAAGTTAAGATATTGGTAAAGCATTTAATATATAGTGCGGAAACCACTTACACAATATTATTTGGCTTTATATCATCATCATTATCACTGGCTCGACAACCCTTTTTGGGTCTTGGCCTGTTCAAGGATTCTTCTCCATTCTGACCTGTTTCGTGCTTTTTTTTCCAGTTTTTAATTTTTAATGTTGTTATATCATTTTCTATTTGTTCTACGTATCTCAGCTTCGGTCTTCTCTTGTTCTTTTTCCTACTGGCACTTGTTTGAATATTTTGTTTGGTATTTCGCCTTCTTCCATTCTTTCCACATGTCCAATCCAACGTAGCCTTCCTATTTTAATGAATGTTATGATATCCGGATCCTGGTATATGTTGTATAGTTCAAAGTTATACCTTCTCCGCCAAATCCCGTTTTCTTTTGTGCCCTTATATATGTGTCGCAAGATTTTTCTTTCAAAGGTGGCTAATAACGTTTCCTCCCTTTTAGAGAGTGTCCAGGTTTCTGAACCGTATGTGAGTACCGGTCTTATTAAGGTTTTGTATATTTGGCATTTTGTTTTTCTGGAGACGTTATCTGATCTTAGTTGCCTAATTAAGCCATGGTAACATTTATTGGCAATAAATATTCTCCTCTTCACTTCCTCTGCAACGTTGTTATCAGACGTAACTAGGGATCCTAAGTATGTAAAGTTTTTTACCGCCTCAATGTTGTATTCTCCTATTGTTAAATTTGGCAGCTGCCTTATTTGTGCGTTTTTATTTGCAGGCATATATTTTGTTTTTGTCTGATTGATTTTAAGACCACTATTTTTTGCAGCTCGTTCTATTTGAGTGAATGCCTCTATCATTTCTCTTCTTGATCTTGCGATTATGTCAACATCATCTGCATATGCTAGTACTTGCACGCTTTTATTAATTATTGTTCCTCGGGTATTAACTGTTGTGTCTCTTATTATTTTTTCAAGTATGATGTTGAATAATATGCATGATAGAGCGTCTCCTGGCGTAGTCCCTTCTTCACATCTATTGTTTCCGTTAATTCGTTTTGTATCCGGATTTTACTTTCTACTTTTAGTGTTTCTTTTATCAATTCTATTAGCTGTGTTGGTATATTAAATTCTTTCATTGCTTTTGTTAGGAATTCTCGGTTTATATTGTCATATGCGCTTTCGAAGTCTATGAAGAGATGATGTGTGTCGATGTTATATTCACTTGTTTTTTCAAGGATCTGTCGCAGAACAAATATCTGGTCTATTGTTGACTTCTGTCTACAGAAGCCACATTGGTATTTGCCAACTATTTTTTCAGCGTATGGTCTAAGTCTTTCATACATTACGTTGGACATTATTTTGTATGCAGCATTCAACAGCGTGATTCCACGGTAGTTTTTACGTTCTAACTGGTTTTCTTTTTTATGTAGTGGTACAATAATGCCGCTATTCCACTCCTTTGGTAGCTGTTTATTCAACCATATCTTTCTTATCAGCTCATGTATGGCTTTAAGTAATGCGTCTCCTCCTTCTTTCAGTAGCTCCGATGATATTTGATCCGATCCCGGTGATTTATTGTTCTTTAATTTGTCCACTGCTGTTCTAATCTCTGCTATTGTTGGTGGACTCTTTTCTCTGTTGTCTGCTTGGTCTAACGGTATATCAGGGTTCATCTCCGTCCTATTCACCCCAAGCTTTTCCTCAAAATGTTCTGTCCATCTTCTAAGTATCTCTTGCTGTTCTGTCAATATATTACCCTCCTTATCTTTACACATCGTTGTTCTCGGTTTGAACTCTTTTCTGCTTTTGTTGAGTTTCTGGTAAAATGTTCTTGTCTCTGTTGGTTTACTTAGTTCTTGTAGTTCTTGAAGTTCTTTGTTGATATATTCTCTCTTCTTTCTTCGGTGAATTTTCTTTTCTTCTTTACGTAGTTGTTTATATTCTTCCTCTGCTTGTCGGGTTCTGTGCCTCTGTTGCATCTGTAGATATGCTCTGTTTTTTCTTTCTGTTATAGTTTGACATTCTTCGTCAAACCAGTGATTCGTTCTTGTTCTTCTTTCTTTACCTTCCATGCCCAACACCTCTTTAGCTGTTTCTTTTATGATTTCTCTACACTCTTCCCACTCCTCATTTAGGTTTTCATGTTTTGGTCTGTTTTCTAGTTTGATGCTTATATTTTCTTTGTACTCTCTATTTTTGTTTGTTTCTTTAAGTCCTTCTATATTGTATCGTTCATGTTTAGAGCCTCTTTCCTTTTTGATGTTTGAAATTCTAGCCCTTATCCTACTTTCGACCAGGTAGTGATCAGAATCCGCATTTGCCCTCTTCTGGTACGGACGTTTAATATATTCGATTGGTGTCTTGAGTCTACAATTTGGCTTTATATAATTTTGGCTTTATTTTTGAAAATTTTAACAAACGCTTAAAAATGTCGTCAACTTTAAAACTATGTTATATCTTCTTCGGACGAAAATATAAAAATACAGCGTGATTTATGTCAGTCTAGCTTTGGTGGTAATCTCTTTTGTGGGAAACTCTGTATAATTTCCCATTTTTGAAAGCACATTAATAAGCTGACTTCAACAAACTATAACATTTATGTCCTGTAGGAATAACATTGTGTTAGATTCTGACACAATTAAAAATATTAATAATAATATTTTTAACAAAAAAACACAAATACAACAACAAGCGAGCCAAACTATACCAAAAGCTCCACTGCGCTGGAACATCAGCCGACACTCATCCAAGCGGGACGACCGAGGCAGCGCATGAAATAACTGCGTCCATGAATAAAAATACTTTGCGCTTTTATCACCAAGTGACAAACCAAGAAACGATTGGGTATCGACAAAATCGATAGGTATCTGAATCTTCAAGTATCTGAACAGAATTCCAGATCAAAAACCGGGAATTTGTGAGAAAAAAATCTTATCCCAGAGACTACATACAATATGAGAAGCGAAGAATGTGAGATTAATATTCAAGAGATAAGTGTGGATCAAGTCCCTAATGAAATACATTGGCAGATTCCTGAGCTTGCCATACAAGAAACTCAACCTGATAATACACAACGCGACAACAACGAGTTACACGATATTCTGGTTAGCGAAGTTGCATGTGCTGTACAAGAGTTTAATAAAACAATCGACTACCGCTACCAAAAATAATTTCTTCTAAGAAACTAGATGCGCTGTTACAAATTATGAATACATAAGTCCTACCCAATTACGTCACAGAAGCCCATACCCTGGAATATTTGTACATGCTTTTTACAGTGCAGCAACAGCGACAGCTAATATAATGGCAATTAAGATTAGAACAGAATGTCGAAAGGACAGATAACAGAGATGCACCCAATACCAAGTAGAAAAGTAATCAGAGATAAAGAACTAATGCTGAGCACTACAATACACTAGCAATGTTATACAGAAAATAACGCATCCCAACAGTGCCTGGATACATTAAAATAAAAACTCTCCATTTATTCAGGCTAAAGGAGGCTAAGGAGGTAAGAAGTCAGTAACCGCCGGAAATGGACAATGAGCTCTTTGAGGATTTCGAGAAGGCGTTTTATCGTTAACTTAATTCCACTGTAGAAAGTGCCAATAAATCATACCCAAGTCAAGAAGAAATTTAGGAGATTTGGTAAAATCAACTTTCCACACCAGCTGATCCTAAAACCATGCTGGATAGATATAAGATACAACACGCAACTGTCAGTACTACCGTACTACTCTTTATGAACCCTTCACCACAGAAGTTGTTCTCCATCTCTGTTGTTTCTAGCAGTCGTCTCGTTTTAGGTGTGTCAGGTCTTGTCTCCACCGTGTATGTTAATATAGGTCTAATTGCTGCTTTATAGATTCTTGTTTTTGTGTCTTGTGTCAACTTATTATCGACTCTGAGATTTCTGACCAGACAATAGAAATTCTAAGTGAAATAATCAAAATTCTTGAAGATAAGGTTTTTAAAACGCTTGAAAATTGTACTGAAAAGTTTCTTAAGAATACTGTTATCGAGAATTTAAGTATTGTTCTGAAGCTATTTGTTTAATTTAAGTATTGTTCGTTTATATTTTGAGAACGATTTCTGAAGTGGAATTGAAACGTCAATAAATGTATTTTAACCTTTAATTGTGGCTTATTCCCATTTAAATCGAGAATTTAAGGTCACATAAAGGCAATTATATTATTAAGAGAAACAGTGACCGCTTCCGGGTTTTATTTGTAGGCTTATTGAATTGCTTGCTTGGACTCAGTGTATACACTGGGATTGACAGAAGAACTATGTTTTCATTTTCTTTTTGTATTGGTGGGGCTAGAGGAACTACTAATTATTTATTTGGAAGGAAACATACTTGATTATGTTGCAGACTTTTCCTCAGATTAAATGTTTTTATCAATAACATATGATACAGTAGAGCAAGGCATATTCTGTGAAAGTAAAAAAAATAAACATAGTTCATCTGACTCTTCAAATATACTTGTAACATTTTCGCAATGTTCTGAAGAGACAGAGAGAAGGTAAATTGGTTTGAGAGGGACACGGTTCAGTTGACAGAGAGGCAAGTTGTGTATTCTGTTGCTGTGGCGTTGATTCGGCAGTCGAAGTTAGGTCATGAGAAAGAGTAGGTATTTGAGATGACAAGTTATAAGATAAGGTATTGGTGCAATTAGAAGCAACATAACCTGACTGCTTGCACAAAAAACATTTTATCTTGTACATAGATAAAAAAAATACATTATTATTGCTTTCAAATAACATACGAAAAACATACATTTAACGACGGTATCATCACCTGGAATGAGATCATTCACGAAGGGTCTGCTAGTTAATGAGAAATGTAAGGGGAAATATTCGAAATAATTTTTCTTTTTGTTGGGGAGACAAGTTTCCGAATACTTAGAATGAAGGGTCCGATTTGGATATTTCGGTGGGATTTCAGAAATTGATCAATGAGATTTGAGTTATAAGTTAGAGATTATGAACGTAAAGCAAATACTTTTTGATCCGATGACATCACCAAAGGCTTTAACGTCTTCTAGAAGATTACAAAACTTGTCCTTCTTCTATGCTTCTCTATTGCAGATTTTGCGATTTCGCGAGATTTTTAATGTTAAGTTCCATGTTTTTGTGTTTCCCATATTCTCTTTCCAGTTTATAATGTATATATTTTAATATCATTCCCGATCTTGTCTTCTCGTTTGAAATTTAGTTTACTTTGAGTTCTCGGGTGTGTTGGTTTTAAACTTTTAATATTTTCTTAATGACCCACCTTTCCCCTTTTTTTGCCTGAAACGAACTATCTTATCATTTGAACTTTTATGTAGCGAATGATATATTCTCTTGTCACCTAATCTTTTAAGTTTATCTAGGTTTTATTTTTTTATACTACTGAATAGCAGCATTAATTCCCCCTTTTGAGTTTTATTTGGTCCGAAAACGTTTCTGAGAATCTTTTGTCACTTATTTCTGTGGTTCTGGTATTTGAGCTGCCGACTACTGCTTTTAAGTATTAAAATGTTTCTACTCTTCTTTAAAATATGTAACGTGTAATTTTTAGGAAAAAAAGATTAAAAGAAGAAATATTCATTAAAACAATATTAAAACTATTAGATTTAAAACACCTTAAAACATTTAAAACGAATACCTTAAAACGCCTCCCCAGAAAGGATTTAACTTTGATTATGGGTGATCTAAATGCAAAAATTGGTAGGGGACAATCAGGAGAATTCATAGGACAATTTAGACTTGAAAAAAAGAACTGAGCGAGGAGACCGACTGGGTGAATTTGTAGCAGAAGAAGAGTTTGTGATTACTAACACTTACTTCAAACTCCCACACAGAAGATTATACACATGGAAATCACCTCAAGATACTCCAGGCCGCATAGTGAGAAATCAAATAGATTACATTCTGATTAATAAAAGATTCCGGAACAGCATAACATCAGTCAAGACATACCCAGGAGCTGATATCAAATCAGACCATAACCCACTGATTGGCAAAATTAGGCTGAGGCTGAAGAAGGTTAGACGTAGTGTCAATCCAAAATTCGACATCAAGCTATTAAAAGACCAACACACAGAACATAGTGTAAAGCGGTATATACAGAACAATTTGAATACCGTTATTCAATCGGATGTAATGGACCAGGAGCTAGAAAAGTTACATACAGTTTCAAAAGACATACGAGAGAAATTTCTCAAACCACCAAAAATTAAGAAGAAATCGTGGATGACAAATGAGATTCTAGATATGATGGAAGAGAGGCGAAAGTTCAAAGATCAAGACATGTCATTATACAAAAGAATCGATAAAAAGATCAAAAAAGCTATTAGAATAGCTAAGGATACACATCTAAGAAAACAGTGTTCGGAAATACAGCAATTGCAACATAAACACGATACATTTAATATGCACAAAAAAGTTAAAGAAGCCGCAGGCTTATACAAACCTAGAAGAGTTGGGTGTTTGGCAGATAACCAAGGCAAACCACTGTTAACTGTGGAAGAAAAACTAGACACTTGGAAGAATTATGTGGAAGTAACTTTTGTAGATGAAAGGCAGACCATTGAAGACACTGAATGCCAAACAGGACCCCCGATTACCATTGAAGAAGTCACGTCAGCTATTAAAAGAACTAAAGATGGTAAAGCGGTAGGGCCTGACGAGTTTTGTGCAGAATTCCTTAAACTTATGGATGAACAGGAATAAAATGGATAACAACTGTATTCAACAACATATACGTAACTGGAAAAATACCCCAAAGCTGGTTAAAGTCGACCTTCGTGACCATACCAAAAAAAGTAAATGCCAAGACATGCGAAGACTACAGAACAATTAGCCTAATGAGCCACTTACTTAAAACGTTCTTGAAAGTGATACACGGCAGAATATATAAAAAATGCGAAGAACAATTATCATGGACGCAGTTTGGATTCCGCGATTCCTTAGGCACCCGAGAGGCTCTATTCGCTGTCCAAGTGCTTATGCAAGGATGCAGGGATGTTAACTGCAATGTGTATGTTTGTTTTATCGACTACAAAAAGGCATTTGATAGAGTAAAACATGATAAACTTATAAACATCTTGAAAGAAGTGGGGTTAGATGATAGGGACTTGAGAA
This sequence comes from Diabrotica balteata, assembly GCA_918026665.1. Taxonomy (NCBI): domain Eukaryota; kingdom Metazoa; phylum Arthropoda; class Insecta; order Coleoptera; family Chrysomelidae; genus Diabrotica; species Diabrotica balteata. The sequence goes on from OU898284.1 coordinate 12,739,532, forward strand.
TCATCTATAATTTATATTACAACCAAACAGCCAATATTAAAGTGGATGATCAATTGACAGAGGCAGTCTCCATAGATAGAGGAGTGAGGCAAGGATGCATTCTGTCCCCGGTGTTATTTAATATATACTCTGAATATATCTTCGAGCAAGCGCTGGGGAACTACAAGAAGGCGTATTAGTCAACGGCATGCGTCTAAACAACATTAGATATGCCGACGACGCAGTAGTTTTTGCAGATAGTCTGGACGGTTTGCAAAGAATAATGTCGCGTATATCACATATAAGTAGAGAACACGGACTTGATCTTAATACGAAGAAAACAAAGTACATGGTAGTCAGTAAGCGCGAAATATTAAATACACAGCTTTTGGTTAACCAACATCCAATTGACAGAGTGGACAGCTACACATACCTTGGTACCAACATTAACAGCCAATGGGATCACTCCAGTGAAATAAAACAACGCATAGGAAAAGCGAGATCAGCGTTCATAATGATGAAGTCTCTTTTCAGAAGTCATGATTTACCACTTGCTACCAAAATCTCTCTCATTAGATGCTATGTATTTTCTACCTTATTATACGGAGTAGAGGCCTGGACACTTTCCGAAGCTTCCTTAAGAAAACTCGAGGCATTAGAGATGTGGTGTTACAGACGTATCTTAAGAATTTCATGGGTGGATCGTGTGACTAATGTTGAGGTCCTACGTAGAATAGGCAAGGAATGCGAGATTATTAACACCATCAAAGAGCGCAAACTAGAATATCTTGGCCATGTTATGAGGAATGAACAGAGATACGGCTTGTTGCAACTCATTCTTCAGGGCAAGGTATTTGGAAAGAGAGGACCAGGGAGAAGAAGAATATCTTGGCTTCAAAACCTGAGAAAGTGGTTTAATACATCGACAACCGGACTATTCAGAATAGCAGCAAGCAAAGTTAGGATAGCCATGTTGATCGCCAACATCCGGAACGGATAGGCACCGTAAGAAGAAGAAGATTTAAAAAAAAATACCAGAATTGTCATTATTATGCGCACAATAAAAACCCGTACTGTAAAATTGAATATAAATTTAAAATAAGTGGTATGTATAGACAAAAAAGATCCTGTACTATAATTTCCATGTTCATATTTGTAATATTAAACACATTTGATTTTTAATTAAGTAATGTTTTAAAATAAATTATGGAAGATGATGTACCTGTCAAAACATATTTCAAAACCACCCATAAATCTGCAACAAACAAGTCAATACCTACATACCTACATATGACAACCATAAATAGTTTCCTAATTATCTCACACGCATTAGGACCTAGATATTTGTAGGTGCAGTTCGACCCTGTACATCAATTGCTAATACTAGCTCCATTTTTAAATCGCCATTGCCTAAAGCCAACCATAATAGATCACTTTTGTCTACAATAATGGTTTCATAATCAGTTAAAAGTGCTTTTAATCTTTGTATCAAAGGATTTCGACAATATTAAAAGCTCACAATAAAACAACGATTTTTTATAAACGCTGGTACAATGCAGTTTTGTCTTTTGAAGCCCACATATTTTTTATATTTACATAATTTGCTTAAGGATATCCATATATAATCAGTACAACACCTATATATTCTATAAATTCAGTTAAGTAATAATGTAATCTTGATCTTCCTTTCTTTTTTATTCAAAAGTCACTTTATGTATATATCACATGATTTATTATTTCAGAGCTTCTTGAGAAAAATATATGTAGCATTTTTTTATTGTGTTATTGACTTGATTGTATTTATAACGGAAATTAAAAGTTTTGCATGATTTTACATCATAAAAGCAGAAAATTCTACTTCCATATTATGATTATTTTTTTATAATCAGTTTTCTATTTTATCATTGGCTTAGTCTGGGGTTTTTACTTAGAAATGCAATCCAAAAACTGTAATTTTGAATAATTTGTGTTTCCACTGGATTTATATAATATGTTAGATAGGCTATTTAAAAACATACTAGCATTATATGTAAAACAATTAGAACCAGTGCAGTTACATAATGACATTTAATTTTAAGTTATTTTAGTCCTTTCAGTCATAGCGTCCACCTACGAGGACAAAAACTTATTAAACATCATATTGCCAAATAGTGGAATAGTGAATAGTGAAAACCTTCCAAAATAACATGTGTTGGAGAACTATATCTTCAAACCAATAATTCTATTTTGTAAGCAAAAAATTCTATTTTGTTACCTAAATAAATACAGTCTACCTAGACCTTGTTTCTGAGAATGTTAATCCCCGCCCACAGCGCCTACTTGACGACAGACCGGCTTTTCAAAATGCATAAACAAAAAAATATTCCAGCGGGGCTAGTGATTTAGCGACTTTCGTAGGGCTAACATCTATATTTCAAAGTTCGGAGAGGATTCTCCACGTTGCAGTTTACGCAGTTGGCCGGGAAGCCGTAATATGTGAATAAGTGTTATGGTGTTTTCGCTTACGTTCGCAAATTGTAATATTCAAATTAAGTTCCTACGATAAGTTACACACTCAAATTTTATAAGTTCTACTTCTTGCCCTTTCTTATTTCAATTACAGTTTCTTTCTAAATAAGTAATTGTTTTATTTCACTATATCAATTCAACAGGCCAGATAAAAGCAACTTTGAAAGTCCATTTTAGTTTCTCTACTGAGCTGTCGAAGGCTAGCGGACTAATTGGACTTACAGCAAGAACAAAACCGCTGAAAGAGACACTGTTGCACACAAGCCTCTCCATGGAAGGGATGTTGTAAACCGGCACCCCTCCAACATGTTTTCTGCAAAATGACAGTGTGTTTACTTATTTATGAATAATGGCATTACGTGATTGTTTATACAAGGAGTAGTGGAAGAAAAAATAGGACCGTAGAGACGACGCATGTCCTGGTTGTAAAATTTAAAGTAGTGGAGTGGAAAAATAACAATAAAATTCTTCAGAACTGCAGCAGACCGAGTTAAATGGGCCATGATGATCGCCAATGTACTTAAAGGATGGAACACACGAAGAAGAAAGAAGGTGCTACCTATGAGCAAACAAAGGACATTACATTACATTCCAAGGACACAGATGACACCAAATTCCATATTTCAAAAATCTTAAAAAAAAAATAAGAAGAAAAGGCTGGCAAGCTTCAGATGTTTATTATTACTATTTCTTGTAGCGTAACTGAAAAAGTTTAAGCATGTGTATTTCATTTGAAATACAAATATTAACAGTATTACAAACATAACTGAACACCTGTTCGCAAATATAAAGGTGACCTGTTGATTATAGCCATTAGTAATATGATCAAGAATAAAATATGGATCAACATGATGGAAAAAACACGGCACAAAAGACATATACAGCCAGGCCCTCAATACTATACAGATACAGACCTCCTGGACATCACAAAAACTCCGAAAAGTACGATAATGGCATGGCTATAGGTTACCACAAGTCTCCTTCTTTAGAATATAACATTTTGGTATTATTTTGTATGATATTCCTGAGAAAAATAACAAACAATATATAAAGACTGAATGATCTGTTAAATTGTCACAAAAACATCACTGCGTAATTCACCTTTAACATGAGCCCACAAATAATACCACTATCTAAAAAATAAATAATCTAGTATAGTAAGTTTAAAATATGGTTCCCTGCTGGGTTAAAAGTTATTCATAAAACCAGATAAGGGTTTATTTTACAGACAGCTAAATTCAGCGAATGCGACAATTTTACACAACACTTTACACTTTTCCAGTATTTATATTCATAACCTGAGCCAATAAAATCATTATTTTTTACTGTTTTTTTCTTTACTTTTCCATTTACATTAGAAAAATTTTAAAGTTTATTCCATTTTCCAGTCCAGTATTCTATTCCAGTATATTCTGTAGTATAATATCTCACATGGATATTAAATAATTCCCATTATCTTCCTATCTAATCTGATCTTTTGATGCTGCCAGTTTTTCTTCTTCATTCACTTTTTGATAAAGGCCTCTTTACGAGTTCTTCACTCTTCTATGTTTTATGCTATTTGGTGCCAGTTTCTCCCCACTTTCGTTTTGATGTCGCCTAGTTCTCATTATTTCACATACATAAAACAATATTCACTTCATACATACATACAATTTCATACAATATTTCACGTACATCTTTTGTTGTCTTGTCGTGCGATCCTACCCAGCTCCATTTCATTTGAACAATCCTTCCAATTACATATTCCACCTTTGTCCTGCGTTGCATGTTCTTATTTCTTATATGTTTTCCCAGAGCAAGCCCTAAAATAGCTCAATCGATGGTTCTATGTGTTGTTTATCATTTATTGTCTGATAACTCTGTAAGTGTCACCTTTTTTCGTCTTTATGGAGAGGGGTCTGGAATCTTCAAAGTACGTCTGAGTTTAGGATTTAGAACGTCGCCTGACTGACATTAGTGCAAGATTTGTTCTTCGTACTTCTGGCGATAGTTCCAGATCCTCCTACCTGCTAAACCAGACCCTCTTTTGTCATCCAGCGATCTGGAAGCAGTATGGCCGCTGTAAGGCCGCCATCACTTCCGAAGCACCACCTTCATTAATCCACAGATGATGTCAGCAAAGAAGCTTCTTGTCTCGTTCCAGGGAGCGCGATTCTCATCGCTTCTAGTTTTGCATCACTCCCAGATGGACATTTCCTCCTTTCCCACAGTCTAACTCACAGAGTCTAACTCATACAGTCTGACTAACTTTTTTACCTTTAACTTCCAGCATCTTTCCCTTTTACCTTTGCCGTTGATCTAGTTGTCTTTCTTCTTCTTCTTTTTTCTTGATTACTGCACTTATATAGTTGTGTACACTAGTCCAACCCGCTTTATTTTCAATCATTCTCTCAATCATTTCTCTCACTGTAACAAAATTTACACCTGGCTCTCTTTCCATTCTGATCCTTTCTTTTATCCATCTGTGGCACTCTAACATCGTATATGTCACAGTGTCCGAATGTCCACGCTGTAAGTGTCACCTGCCTCCACTCCACAGGTTATAACTAGTAGGTTAGAACTGCTGAACACCCCTTGCTTTAGATTCATTGGTACAAATTTTCGCAGATTGTAATTTAAGTTCCTTTGGTATCTAGAGAAGTTTCTGTCTATTATTGCTTATGAGTACTATCTCATCGCATAGCTGAGCAAATCTTAGATGACTTAAAAATCTGCCATCGATTTTAATTCTGCGCTGTTCCCAATTTAACGTGTTCTTGCATTATAAGATGCGTTTCACAATTTAGGGATGCTTGTTACATAATGTATTCTGCTCATTAACTGGTTCTAAATTAGTGTCTGCTCAAACTTTTGACTAATGGAAAAAAATCTTGACGGCTTTTAGTTAAAAATGGGTTTTATTTCTCCCCCAATTGCAATAAATTTTTGGGAAATTACATGCAGTTTCCAGCTTCCAAAACGGTACATTATTCTTGCAGCATCTCATAGTCAACCATCGTTATTACAGTGGCTTATGTAGCCTGTTTGCTAATATCTGTATTAACATAATTGTGGAAATTAAATACTGAAACATCATTTTCTATCAATTTTTAAGTAATTTGCACCTTGCATTGCGCTTGTATTGTTTGAAAATAATGGAATGTTGTACAAGTTAATGTTTACAAATAAGAAATTAAGTATGGTTATCAGATTAAGGTTCGTCAAATTTTATGTATGGTCGCAACTGCTATATGAGGTAGAAGTGTGGACTCTGAAAGCCCAATCCAAGCCCATATTCTTAAAATTCTTGAACTGCAAAACTCTTAAACGAAGAAGTGTTAAGATATATCAACATCGTATCTAGGCCGGTCCTCACATATGGAGCAGAAACATGGACACTAACGCAGAAAGATGAAAGACTTTTGGGAATATTTGAGCGTAAAATACTCCGCAAAATATTTGGAGCTGTAAACGACCAAGGGCAGTGGCGCAGAAGATATAATTTTGAATTGTATCAGCTCTTTGATGAGCCAGATGTCATAACGTTCATTAAAACACAGCGACTTAGATGGGCTGGACACATAATACGAATGCCAGAAAATACCATTGCTAAAAAGCTAACCACAGGAACACCTGTAGGAAAAAGAAGCAAAGGCCGACCGCGAATTAGGTGGTTAGATGGAGTAGAAACCGACTTACGAATATTAAAAATCAGAAGATGGCAACATGTTGCCAAAAACCGAACAGAATGGCGACGAATCTTAGAGCAGGCCAAGATCCACAGAGGATTGTCGCGCCAAAGATGATGATGATCTAGGCCACACACTTTAAAATGGTAAATACTCTCTTCTAGACATCATCATGCAAGGAAGAGTAGAGGGAAGAATAGGCTTGGTAAGAAAGAAAACATCTTGGCTGAGGAATATCAGAGATTGAACTAACCTATGTGATCACCAACCTATGTTATTAAAGAAGTGATCGCCAACATTTGTTGCCGATCAGACAGCACAATAAAAAAATAATGTGATGTTTTTTATATGATTATTCACTTTATGAACCTAAAGGTATTATCACTTACCTCACCACCATGGTCATGCCCATTATGATCATCTCCACCATTGTGAAGATTGTTGTTGCTATAATCTGACTGTCCATTGTAATGGGATCCTGCTCCTGCGTAGTTTACTCCTGCACCAGCATAGTTTGTAATAGGTGATCCTAGAGGGGTTCCATAGTTACTGCTGGGTGGTTCACATTTGGCAATTGACAAAATGGCGACTAGGAAGAATGCACCTTTTATCTACGAAACAATATATTTTATTCAATGAAGAATGAAGAAAAAAATAACATATAAAGTGATTACTCAATACTGACTGACTCTATTGTGCGGTTCCCATCAGACTGGTTAAAACCAATGCCACTGATATCTCAACATATTAAATATTGTGTTGATTTTATCACTTAATCAATGTTTCCGTTCTCACCTAATTTAAAATTATATATTTTACTACTTTATAACTTAATTAATGTTATAGTTGTTGGCTTATTTTAATTTTTAATTTAAGACTCGTTTGTGATTTAGCTGTTCATTGTTTGTTTCATCTTGTTTTTAGCTTATAGTTTTGTTCAAACAGAGACTTATATAATGGGTTCTAAGGATAATTCATATATTGTAAGCCTCAAAACCCTAAACCAAAATTTAACACCAATAAAAAACTACTTAAAATTGTGAGTACTAACTCATCTAATATTTATTAGAATTACAAAATAGTTTATTCAGATTTAGAATAGAATTATAATTCTTTTATAATATAAGGCTGTTAGATAGGAAAAAAATGGTCGGTCAGATAGCTCAGCGGGCTGTGCGGCTGCCTCTCATTCGCTTCACTGTCGAATGGTTCAGTGGATGTGGGATCGAGCCCCAGCTCGGTGTACAGAAAACAAAAAGTCTAACGCAGCAGTTTAAAATTCTAGATGAATCTGCGGCTTAGACTAGAATATGCTGGGATCTGATCGGCCTATGGTGGAGCAGTACGGCAAGAGATAAGGGCTTGCTGCTCTGTGATACTCCTCCATAGATCCCTACCGGACGGGCGTAACGCCTAAAAAACCGGATATATATATATATATATATATATATATATATATATATATATATATTATATATATATATATATATATAGGAAAAAAACAACTGTATTTGTAGAATCAAAATTAGGCACGTCTAGATTCAAGTAGAAAAACTTGAAAATATGCTGGGCATACCTTAAGACACAACGATGATGGATGGAAATAAATCTCAGAAGATCTCAACTTAGGTTGTTAGATGTCATAAAGCAACATACTCGATCGAGATGGAAGCAAATGGCGCATGCTATAGATCTCTAAAAATATAAGGCGGAGACCCATGTTTAAAAATGAACATTAAAAATAGAACCATATTAGATTGTAATGATCAAAATAAAACGTATATAATTAAGGTGTCAGTATTATGGATGCACTAGTGTCACTATTAAGACTTTCTGCAACTTTAACAATAATAAGGAGGGCAACAAAAAGAACAAAATTACTTAATAAACTACAAAGTAGAAAAATTAGATAGAATCAGATAGATCAGATGTAAAGGAAGTATATTCTCAACAAAAAGAATAGTCGGCAAAATGAGCAAAATTCTAATTTATACTTCTGGATGGTAAATATTAGTTCACGTGATTTCTGCATGAGGTGTAGTACTGGCTAATTTGGTTGACCTCCACATTACAAAAGCTTTCAGTCTGTTTAAAGTCCAAGCTTTACTTCTATATAATAAATAATATAGAGTAAATATAGCATTGGGTCATTCGCATCCCCAGCTCTGTCCATTTCGATACGTTTGTTAATATCTATGGTTTAATTATAATTAACATCTAGCATTTTTCCTTGATATTAATAGTTTTTTATTCGTTTTATGATATAATCGTTAATTCTTAATTAAGGAATATTAATATCATTAAACACTGGTTTTACGTACAATCGTAAACATATTCAGTTTTTTTTCCGTGTTGATTCTCAATCCGTAGTGATTGCTAAATATATTTGTTTTTTATTTTAACAAGTCTTTTAGGTCTTCCAGGATTTGAACTGTATTGTTGGAGTATAGTATATTTTATAGCTAATTCATTTTCCATTTACACAAATTCCAGAATCAATTGTGATTAAAGCTTTGTTGAAAATATACTCAGAGTACAAAGGGTACCAAGGAGTAGTATAAATTGTATGCAACCTTGTCTAACCTTTCGTTGGATTTATATTTCTTTGGAGAATTCACCTCTACATTAATAGCTGCTCTTTGGTTCAATTAAAGCTTCTGTATTATTCATCTATCATTGCTGTCGATATTTGTATTCTCTAATATTCTTCTTAAGTATATTATTATTACATAGTTAATTATGCTTTAGTTTATCAAACGCTTTTTGATAGTCAACAAAATACACATAAACATCAAAGTTTATGTCTGTAAATTTTTGTATTAGTACATTGATGGAGAATAGTGTTTTTCTGCTTCCTAAAAGGTATTTATGAAACCATATTGGGTTTCACTAATGTGAACATCTAGTTTTTTCTAGTTTTTGTTGAGATAATTCGATTAGGCGATCGACTCTCTCATTTGTGATTCTCGTTCAAATACAAAAGTTCCCACACATTCATAAGCTGAACCTTCTCCTATTTTAACGTTAAAATCTCTAAGCAGTATTAATACATCATATTTTAGGTTGATTTTAATATCAATTAAATGTTAATGTAAAAATTTTCTATTTCTTCATCATCTTTATCCGCAGCTGGTGCAGATATCTATGTGAAATTTGCGTTACCAATACAGGATTTTATTTTTAACATGATTTGTTATAATTAAGCAGTTCAGCAATTTTGTTAATCGGCTGATCTTAGTATTAGAATATAAGTTTGAAACACTACCTTTTAAGTAGCTGTTAATAAATATGGCAACTTTCAAATGAAGTTCCAAATGCACCAAACCGAAATTACCAAAGAAAAATTTAATAACCATTAAAAATAAACAAAGACAACTAGAAAAAGTAAATCTGATATAGCAAATTCAATTGAAAAGTTCTACGCCGATCTGTACTGTGCCAAAGACGATCCCCCTAACTCCTCAAAGCAGAACTTGAAAAGGCAGATAACACATATAAACTCAGAAGTGATAATAAGCCACAAAAGACCAATAGGACCGAAATAAGCCACGAAGAAATAGAAAGCAGAAAAAAAAACAAAAAGAAATAAAGCTAATATAAGCGATGGAAACCTAGCAGAAATGCTATTTAATAAATGTCGATTCGAAGGCAACATACCCGAATAATGGAATACTGCTAAAACAATATTTGTAGACAAAAAGAAATACACCACAGACCTGAAAAATGATCGTCCAATTTCACTTCTTTCACAACTTTACAAAACCTTTACAAAGATTATTACAAGCAGATTAACAATTAAATTTGACGAATATCAACCAGTAGAACAAGCCGGATTTAGAAAAGGATACAGCATCTGTGACCATCTATACACTTTAAAAATCCTAATAGAAAAGACAAACGAATACAATCTCCCATTATATCTGGCTTTTATAGATTATGAAAAAAAAAAACTTTTGATAGCGTAGAACTGTGGGCAATAGAAGGAGCTGTAGTCAACAATCGGATTGACTCCATGTACAGAATATTAATACATAATATTTACGAACAAAAATGATAGTGACGTTGGATAATGGAATCAAAACAATACCAGTAAAAATCAACTAAGGCGTAAGACAAAGAGATACAATCATGCTATTTAGGGTAGCAGTAAATAAAATTAAGACAGCTATGATGGTAACCAACGTTCTTAAAGGACATTATACATGAATAAGAGAATTTCTATCTCTGTTCTCTGGATGTTTATCGTAGGTTTGTCACCTTTGTTTGACATTAGTTTGGTTTTGCTGAAATTCATTTTTACTCTTTTTGTAGAGATTTTGTGTCTAGCTTTTCAATCATCGTATTCAGTGCATTCGAGGTGTCTGCTGTTAGTAATAGATCATCTGCGTATCTAAGTTGGTTTAAGTCATCATCATCATCATCATTAGCCATTTTGCGTCCACTGCTGAACATAGGCCTCCCGCAAATAATTCCATTGCATCCGATCTTGAGCAACTTGAATCCAGTTAGACTGGATGCGCTTTAAATCGTCCGACCACCTTGTTGGAGGACGTTCTCGACTACGATAAGCATCGTGTCTAGGCCTCCACTCTAAAATTTTCTTTGTCCATCTTCCATCTCTGACCCTAGCAACATGTCCTGCCCAGTTCCATTTCAGGGTTGTAATTCTTTCAACTGCGTCCGTCACACCAGTTTTTCTCCTTACTATCTGACTCGAAACTCTGTCCCTGAGTGATACGCCCAACATTGACCTCTCCATCGCTCTCTGTGCCACTTGTATCTTATTAATTACTTTTTTGGTAAGTGTCAATGTTTCTGCTCCATATGTCAGAACCGAAAGTACACACTGATCAAAAACTTTTCTCTTCAAGCACATGGGAATAGCTGATTTAAAGACTTCCCTCAGTTTTCCGTAAGCTGCCCATGCCAGTCCTATTCTCCTTTTTAACTCTGTTTAAGTATCTTTTCTTAATAGGGATTCCCTATTTTCCCAGTCTTTTGACTTATAGATATCTTCTAAGGCAGCTGTAAATAATTTTGGAGATATTGTGTCTCCTTGTCTTACGCCTCGGTTGATTTTTACTGGTCTTTTTTCGATTCCATTACCCAACGTCACTGTCATTTCAACTTGTTCGTAAATATTATTTGTTAATATTTTGTACCTGAAGTCGATCAGGTTGTTGACTAATGCTTCTTCTATTGCCCACAGTTCTACGCTATCAAAAGCTTTTTTATAATCTATAAAAGCCAGAAATAATGAGAGATTGTATTCGTTAGTCTTTTCTATTAGGATTTTCAAAGTATATAGATGGTCACAGGTGCTGTACCCTTTTCTAAATCTGGCTTGTTCTACTTTTTGGTATCCGTCAATTTTAATTGTTAACCTGTTTGTAATAATCTTTGTAAAGGTTATGTAAAGTTGTGAAAGAAGTGAAATTTGTCGATAATTTTTCAGGTCTATGGTGTCTCCCTTTTTGTGTATTAGTATTGTTTAAGCAGTATTCCATTGTTCGGGTATATTGCCTTCAAATAAACATTTATTAAATAGTATTTTTAGGTATGTGATGGCTTCTTCTTCGCCTTCCTTAAGCATTTCTGCTAGGATTTCATCGCTTCCAGGAGCTTTATTCCTTTTTATTTCTTTTACTGCTTTTTCTATTTCATTGTGGCTTATTTCGGGCATCACTTCTGAGTTGACATGTGTTATCTGTCTTTTTAATTTCTGCTTTAAGGAGTTAAGGGGATCGTTTCTGGAACGATACAGATCGAAATAGAACTTCTCCAGTGGTATCCATTACATGTTTAAGAATATTTGTATAGAATTTAGAAAATATGATTGGCTTATTTTATTTTTTTTTTTCATTTATTAGTGGAAATTGAAACGTCAATAAACGTATTTTAACCTTTAATTGTGGCTTATTCCCATTTAAATAGTAACTACAATATCAAACAAGTTCCGCAAAAATATCTTTTATACATTTTTTTTAATTTCTCTTTTATTTTATCTGTTTTTTACCTAGTTTTTCGTTTGTAGTATTATTTGCTTTAATATTTTTCTATCATTAAAATTTTTAAATTTAGGCGATTTTTCATTTCATATTAAGGTTTAAACTGTAAAGTTCAAAAAGTGGATTCAGCATGGTTTGGATGTAAACTGACAATATAATCTGAATAAAAAATTTTTTAACACGTATTAAAGGTCAGTTTATGTTTTTTTAAATGTTATAAAGCAAAATGGCCGCTAATTTTGATAGGCAGTTAAGTTTTTGACGTAGATATTTAAACTTAAATTGTTTCCATATATTTTTACATTTTCACTTACAAATAACAAACTTGCAAACATATTTAAATATAAACATTATAGTTAATGAAAAGTCCATCTGGTATTAAATTAATCAAATAACTAAGTTTTGACTTTTTGAGGTAGTTAAATAACTCCGAAAAAATGCAAAAAATTAAGTTGTGAAAAAACTTTTTTAAGAAGAATTTAATTTTTTTATTACTATTTGAAAATATAAATTTTTCTCGAAATTTAAATCTCTGACCAAAACACAGCTCACATCCACTTTTCTAAACTTTCCACAACTGTTTCACTTACGTTAACAAACATGGCGATAATCCTTTTTGTTGTTTTTGTTCACTCAACACGCAACACTTCCAAATTTGAACAAATTTCTACGCAAGTTTGCAGTGAAGATCTCAAACGATAACTACTTGTCTTCAAATATATTTTGGTTTATATATATGGCAGAAGAATTTAGTAATCCCATTGTGTATAAATCAGTGCGGTAATTCACTTTTACTCCAGTTTCCTCCCACAACGCTTCTTTTGGTGCAAGACCGTAGTACGGACTCCCTCCCATTTCGAGGGTACTAAATCATTCAGAGATAGCTATGATGGTACGCTATGCAATCTTGAGAAATGACCGCTTGCTAACGGCCGGTAATAATAATAGTCTGGGATTTATTTTACTTAAAATGGTTTTTTGTAACAGGTACGAAAGAATTAAAAACTTAATTTATTTTTGTATAATTTTTAAAAAATTTACTCTCCATAGATTTTTAGATACAATTTGCTTCTACAAATTTTAATTAACGGCCAATATATATATATATATATATATATATATTATATATTATATATATATATAAATATAATTCTTTGGAGGATAACTTTCGGGAAAGCGTCAAAACAAGGATCAGCTAGAGATGGTATAAGCCAGTTTGGTGTAGAACTTTATTCTATATGTGAAATTTTCGGTGATATGTTGTCACCTTCATCAGCACCTAAATGGAAAACCTATTTTAGTACAAGTGGTGGAAGTTAACATATAAAACCTACATTGAAAATGTTCAGTTGGTCCTAGAGTTGAAGAACACTGTCACAAACATGTTAAAAATATTAAAAATTACATTTAAAATTTTGAATAAAAACATTACAACACAACAGGGTATTATTTAAAATACAAACACAACAAAAATCTAAAAATTATAACCTACACAACAACTGCAACTTCATGTTAAAGGTAGAAAAGAAGAATTATTCTTCTTTTTTGATGACATATTTCTGACTTCTGTCAATATCCGGGTGTCATATGCAACGAGGTTATAATTTTCACGTTAGAACCTCATGGATATGGAAAGAAAGAGCCCCAGGAAACACAATCAGCAGGGAAATGGAGTCTTTTCTCAAGTACAGGTAGGCAATCTATGTATGTTATGATAAGTTCCCTACATTCTCCAGTTTGTTACATCTTGTCAAGTCTTGTTGAAGTAGAAATGAATAAATACAACTTAAGTTTTCAACATCTTTCTTACAGTTCATAGAAGAACTGCAGTTATGGATGTAGCACATTTCTATGAAGTTTCTCTTAAATTGGTTGTCAACCCTCTTTAGTACTTGCACATTTTCATAGTTAGCAATGTGTCCAGTATTCTTAATATGTTGGCTAAAGGCTGTGCAGGTGGGTTTCCTCACTACATCACTCTTGTGCAAAGCTAGTCTTTTTGAAAGTTTCTGGCTGGTTTGACCGACATACACTTCTGAACAGGAACCACATGGAATAGAATACACTACATTGAAGTTATCCAGTTTTTTTAACTCTTTCTGTCAGGTGAGAAACTTTCAAAAAGACTAGCTTTGCACAAGAGTGATGTAGTGAGGAAACCCACCTGCACAGCCTTTAGCCAACATATTAAGAATACTGGACACATTGCTAACTATGAAAATGTGCAAGTACTAAAGAGGGTTGACAACCAATTTAAGAGAAACTTCATAGAAATGTGCTACATCCATAACTGCAGTTCTTCTATGAACTGTAAGAAAGATGTTGAAAACTTAAGTTGTATTTATTCATTTCTACTTCAACAAGACTTGACAAGATGTAACAAACTGGAGAATGTAGGGAACTTATCATAACATACATAGATTGCCTACCTGTACTTGAGAAAAGACTCCATTTCCCTGCTGATTGTGTTTCCTGGGGCTCTTTCTTTCCATATCCATGAGGTTCTAACGTGAAAATTATAACCTCGTTGCATATGACACCCGGATATTGACAGAAGTCAGAAATATGTCATCAAAAAAGAAGAATAATTCTTCTTTTCTACCTTTAACATGAAGTTGCAGTTGTTGTGTAGGTTATAATTTTTAGATTTTTGTTGTGTTTGTATTTTAAATAATACCCTGTTGTGTTGTAATGTTTTTATTCAAAATTTTAAATGTAATTTTTAATATTTTTAACATGTTTGTGACAGTGTTCTTCAACTCTAGGACCAACTGAACATTTTCAATGTAGGTTTTATATGTTAACTTCCACCACTTGTACTAAAATAGGTTTTCCATTTAGGTGCTGATGAAGGTGACAACATATCACCGAAAATTTCACATATAGAATAAAGTTCTACACCAAACTGGCTTATACCATCTCTAGCTGATCCTTGTTTTGACGCTTTCCCGAAAGTTATCCTCCAAAGAATTGTATTCTTAGCGTCGTTATACAAACTCTATTTATATAAATATATATATATATATATATATATATATATATATATATATATATACTCGTTTATTAATGTATAAAATTGAACTGTTTATTATACTTATAAGGACTTTCTCAAAGTTTGTATGATATTTATGATAACTTTGATCAGCATAACCAAAGCTACCTCTCTTCAAAGTTTTAGTCAATTTAACTGAACCACTTTTACATAAGTAAATAAGACATATATAATGTATACTAATATCATTATGCGAGCAAAATGAAATGAAAATTGCAAATATATTTAACACAGAGACATACACAAATATACATGGACGCAAAATACGAGAGGGATAAAATCAATCATAGACTACACAATCATACAACAAAAGACAAATATGATTGTATAATGAGAGTATTGAGAGGAGCTACTAGTGGAAGCGATCATCACGTATTAAAAGCTAAGATCACAGCTAAGGAGTAAATAAAGCTAAAGACGAAAAAGAAGAAAATGAAAGGGAGAAAGTCATACAGAAGAGATACAACCTACTCAGCTTGGAATAAGAAAGCATAGGAGAATTATACAGAATTAGATTAAATCAAAAGTTGGAAAATAAACAATTTAATAATAATGAAGAACATTACACTCACATAAAAAGGTGTCTTCAAGAGGCAGCAACAGAAGCCATTGGATGCCAAAGCCAGAATCAACGAAATCTTCCATATTGTTTTGACGAAGAAATAGAAGAAGAAATAAGGAATAAAAGAGACCGATATCAAAAATTCTTAAATACAAAGAATATATCGGAAAACATAATTTACAAGGAGTCTCAAGCTAAAGTACGAAAAATGATATGTGACAGAAAAAATGGCAACAAAAGTGTAACATGATAAATCTAGGAGGACGAAGAATCACAGAAAGTTGAAGAGTCTTAAAATCTTTACGACAAGATAAGAAGAGAGACATAGTATCAAAAATAACAATGGATGACTAGGACCAATATTTTGAGAAACTCTTAAGGGAAGATAGACCACAATTTAAAGACAGTAGCGAAACACAAAATAAAAATATTTTAACTTTGTGCATACGAATAACAACGAAAGAAGTGGAAGATGTATGTCGATCTCTAAAAAATTACAAAGCATTGGGTCCAGGTAAAATCCCAGCAGAGTTAATTAAACAAGGTACAACCAAACTATATAAAAGTTTAGCCAAACTGTTCCAAAACTGCATTATTGGAATCACAATCCCAGGTGGGTGGAAGACGTCATTCATATCCACTATACACAAAAAAAGGCAAAAGGGATAAATGTCACAATTACAGAGGCATTGCCGTGACAAACTCGGTCAGTAGAATATACGAAAAAGTAACTAAAAACAAAATAGAAAGCGAATATAATGACTTAGAGGCCAAGGAACAGGCAGTATTTAGATCAGGTAGATCTACTGTTGACCATTTGTTTGGCATTATATAGAATATTGAAAAGAAAATAGCCGTTAATCAAGAAGTACATTTATTGTATGTAGACCTACGAAAGGTTTATGATAGCTTACCAGATTAAAAAGTTATGGAAAGCCTTAGAGAAAACAAACATAAGCATAAACAAGGAACTGTACGCTAATGCTAACCCAAAGGTAAAGGTTGGAAATAATCTGTCAAGTCGATTCCAAATGAATAAAGGCATTAAGCAGGGCTGCTGTCTCTAACCAACATTATTTAAAATTTATCTAGAACAGCCTCTAAAACTGTGTAAGCGCAAATATAGAGATATTTAGACAGTTAGAATCTTTTCGGTTACCCTTTTTAAAGATGGATACTTGGTGAGCGGTTTTCCATTCAGATGGTACTTTAATTTGTTGGCAGCATTGATTCATTAGAAAAGTTATTCGTTCTATTAGGAGTGGACCTCTTGCTGTAAGTAACTCTACAGATATATTGCTAGGTTCTGGAGATCACCCGTTTTTCATTTTAATTAACGCAGCACGGACCTCGTAGTTAGTAGTATTTATGTTACTATTTGTTTGTCTCTCCATACTGTATTCCTCTTTGGACTCTTGGAGTAAATTTTTATAGTGATTTTCCCACTTTGCTATAAAAATTAAGTTGCTTAAAGAGTTATGGGTGTTTTTCTTTAGATTAGTTATAGTTCTCCATGCTTCCGTAGTCTCAGAACCACCAATTAAATTTTCAACTTGGAGACATTTTTGTTCACAAAAATTGTTTTTTGCTTTTTTTATTTGATTGCGTACTTCTCCATTTTTCCTTTGATATGTTGCTCTATTGGTAAATGTTTTATTTGTTAGCCATTTCTTATATATTTTGTTTTTTTCTTGTATAATTTCTTTTACGTTTTTTGTCATCCATGGTGGTTTGTGGTATTTTTGTCATTGTTTTCTGTTCCTAATGCTCCATAACTCCTTGTTCTACATCCACATTACAAAACATCTAGCTAAAATTAAATGAAAGTGAGCAGGACATATTTCTAGATTGAAAGATAATAGATGGACCAAATAAGTCTTAAAGTGAGACAAAGAGTGGATCTAGCAGATTAACTGACGATATAAAGAGGATATGTACTAACTGGATTGCAACAAAGCAAGATAGGTTTGAATGTATGTTTCTCGAGTATGCCTATGTTTAGCAGTATAGGACTACTATAAGCTGCTAATAATGATAAAATCTTTAATTTTTCGTTTCGATTGAGATCGTGTTAACCAAAACTAGACTATTTGTTACTTTGAGTTATTTAATTTTACTAAAAATAATTTGTGCGACTATAAAAGTCATTGCTAGTCCAAAAACTAACCAGCATGAACGCTTCTTCAAAGATTAAAATCTCGATAGAGATTCTTTCACGCCTTGAACCGAAAATTATCGAAATCGAACGCGGTAATTTCTGGTTATCGATGAAAACTAATTAATAATAAAGCTAATTTGATATTATAAGATGGTACATATTTTATTACAAGGCGGATGACGTAATTTTTTAAGCTAGATGTTATAAAATGTAATTAATGAAGTATTTGGGTGATTAAAATAAAGGATTAAGGCAATGTTTTGAAATATTGAAATATATTTCATTATAAGTTCAAACAAATGTTGTCCTAACATTTATAGGTTAAATAATAAACCTGAAAGACAACGATCAGCCAGATATGAAATAACTGTTGCAATAAAAACAAATCTATAAGGAAAAATAAACAAATGATAATTACTTAATATTTTAATAATCCTACACACAATATAAAACAATATCTATACAAAAACCAGAAATAAAAAACATAAATGACCACTTAATAATTCTAATCTTATGGAACGATAAGGAATGTGTAATACTCAATATTAACTATTACATTCGTCATATTCTGATCCAAAATGAACTACCTAAATAAAGAATGGGAAATAAATATCTCACTATGAATATTATACATTTTTTTTTCTTTTACATTTCTACACCAACGTGGATACAATCTGCAAGATATTTTGTAAAACAACATAACTAATATGCATTGCAAATTTATGACTTAGCTAGATAATATTAATAACAGAATGGAATGCGCTCATTAATTACTGAACCTTTTATTAATAATTAAAATGTAGCTGTTGAAACAAAATTTCTCTCAACGATTTTTTTTAAATTAGCAACATATCATCACACATCTTAATTAAGAGTTGCTTATATTTTAAATTGCTGAATAAAATATACATTAAATGTTTTATTTAGTTTTGTTCGAAAGTTATTGTTTAAAAAAAATTACACAAATTACAGAAGTATACTAAAGACGATGTCAATCATATACTCATAAGCAGTAAAATTTGGGGAAAACTAATATGTGTCAACTAATATTCAGTTCAAATATATCACTCTCTTGTTGGTTTCTATCAGTTGATCGACTATTAAAAATTAAAATTAATCATATTTACATATAATATTCTTATATGCTTTTATGCTTATGGTGGCTTGTGCTTTTACATATTTGTCTATTTTGGTAATACTAATGCTCAGTAATGAACTGAGAGATCTGATCAAAGAAAAAGATAGAAAAAAATAAGAGCCAACAGAACAAGAAATCAAGAATACAAAATAATTGCCAACGAACTAAATGAGGAAGACAAAAAACAACTAGAAAAGCATAGAAATTAAAGTTAGGACAACTATATCCAAGCGCTAAATCCAAACAAATCTGCGTTCTGAAAGCCTCCAAAAGTATTACGGAACGAAAGAAAGCCAATTCCATTACTATACGGAGAGAAAGGAATTGTATATACAGAAGAAGAAAAAGAGAAAGAACTAAAATACACCCGAAACATGGGATGTAGAAATAACTGTCATTCCAACGAAGTCTTGAATTCACAGAAGTGGAAAAATCAGGAATAATTCTAAGAAGAAGAAGGGACAGAATAGGGATAACACATACCTCCACCTAGGAAATCAAAGAACTGATAAAAATGATCAATGCAAAGAAAGCACCAGGAAAATACATCACAAACAGAGCTTTCAAGAACCTGCCAGCGAAAGCGGTAGTCTACTTAACAAACATAATATATAACATGTTAAAACTAAGATATTTTCCGGATAGATAGGTAGCGCACCTAGAATTTTGCTCTGGGGGGGGGTTTGGTTGGACACCGAAATTTTTTTATGCTACTTCCACCATTTTAAGTTCTTAAAATTTGTGAATAGCAGTCGGAATGGGGTCCTGGGGGTTTAACCCCCAAAACCCCCTCCTGGGTGCGCCACTTGCGCCACTTGGAAGGAGGCCCGTGTTATCATGATTTGAAAGCCAGGGAAAAATGGGACTTCTCCCCAAACTATAGGCCAATAAGCTTATCATCATCAATAAGTAAAATCGCAGAAAGGGTAAAACTAACCAGGCTCAAAGCTGAAACAATTGGAATTATACAGGAAGCACAGTTCGTTCGGGTTTAAGTCAGAACATTGATGCGAACTCCAGCTACTACGTCTAACCGAATATAATAAAAATAATATAAATATTATAAAATAAAATAATATATAAAAAAAAGGTAAGGCCTTGATTAGTTTGGCACAAAGGCTTGCTTTATAAAATGAATGGACACGGATACATTGAAGCCATGACATGTCTCCTTGGCTTTTTAGCAATCGTATTTTCTGGCATTCGTATTATGTGTCCAGCCCATCTAAGTGCTGTGTTTTAATGAACGTTATGACATCTGGCTCATCAAGGAGCTGATACAATTCAAAATTATATCTTCTGCGCCACTGCCCTTGGTCGTTTATAGCTCCAAATATTTTGCGGAGTATTTTACGCTCAAATATTCCCAAAAGTCTTTCATCTTTCTGCGTTAGAGTCCATGTTTCTGCTCCATATGTGAAAACCAGCCTCAGCAATGTTTTGTATATAATAATTTTAGTTCTTCTTTGAATGTTTCTTGAGTGGAAATGCTTTTGGAGTCCATAGTATGCCCTATTTGTAAGATTTATTCGTCTTTTGATTTCTTCGCTTGTTTTATTGGTAGCAGTCAATAGCGACCCAAGGTATGTGAAGTTGTCAACACGTCCAAAGGTATGACTTCCAAAGAACTGTTTCTCGTTCCTCATTTGCTATCGGATCCTTTGTAACTAACATGTACTTGGTTTTGTCTTCGTTGATGACTAGACCGACCTGTTTCGCCGCTGTTTCCAATTCTAGAGATATTGCTCAACAGCTCGCTTGCTACGCCCTATTATGTCAATGTCATCAGCATATGCTAAGACCATAAAATAATATTAAAATTAAAAAAAAATTATACTTTTAATACTGCAATAAAAACGATCTTTTTTTGCTGTAGAAAAAGTAATATATTCTTTTATATTGGTATATCAACCAATCACTTCTGTCGATGATATATCAGTAGAACTCGTAAGAAAATTGTAATAAGCACTTGAGTACATAAATAGATTACCATCTGTTAAAAGATAGTAATAGTAAATCAAGTAAATGTTTCAATTTTTTACGACTTGATTTAGAACTATGATG
Organism: Diabrotica balteata; assembly: GCA_918026665.1. Lineage (NCBI taxonomy): Eukaryota > Metazoa > Arthropoda > Insecta > Coleoptera > Chrysomelidae > Diabrotica > Diabrotica balteata. The sequence continues at coordinate 12,760,672 of OU898284.1, forward strand.
TAAAACGCAATTAGTGAGATTACCATTACGCTGCTGTGTACGTATATAACCTAAAATTTTGAAATTTTTAAATTGGACGTTACCAAAACTAATAAAATTGTTGTGCAATAGTTTTTCTCAAGACGAAATTACTCGCTTCGGCATGAAGTTCCATCTTACGAATTAATACAATTAAGATCTTGCAATAGGTAATTAATAAATTTTGTCTTGGATTGCTGTCGATAGACATTAATATATGGCATTTATGTGGTTTTAAGTGTTTACGTATTTATTCCACTCATAGTAGTAAATCTTAAAGAGAAAAATTTTCACATACAGGATGAGATAATAAGTTGGTAAGAGATGGCCAATAAACAGGTATATGGTATACAGGTGCTAGTACAGAGATGCAGAGATATAAATCAAAATGTGTACATTTATGCAATCGATTTTGAAAAAGCTTGTGACAAAGTCCGACATAACAAAATGCTAGAAATATTGGAAACAGCTGGATTAGACGATAAAGATCTACAAATAATTACAAATCTATACTGGCATCAAGTGGCAAGAATAAAGGTTGAACAAGAACTGTCGGATGAAATAGATATAAAAAGAGGAGTGAGACAAGGCTGTATATTGTCGCCTTTACTTTTTAACTTATATTCGGAGGAAATATTTAAGGAAGCCTTAATGGAGACAACCGAAGGTATTATTGTGAATGGAGTAACCGTCAACAATATTAGATATGCCGACGATACCTTAGTCCTTGCCAATTGCGGAGAAGACCTTCAAAATCTAATGAACAAAATAAAACAGACTTGTGATCAGTATGGATTAAAACTCAACGTTAAGAAAACTAAATATATGATAGTTAGCAAACAAAATTATATACAGGATGACGGTATAAAGTCGGAGATGCCACACTGGACAGAGTAGAGAAACTCGTGTATCTCGGCAGTAATATCAATGAGAGCTGGGATCCAACCGCAGAAATTAAAAGCCGAATAGAACAAGCCCGAGCTGCCTTTGTAAAAATGAGAAACGTACTTTGCAGTCACGATCTTAGCATTGACCTTAGAGTTCATATGACATCTTGCTACATCTTTCCTGTCCTGCTGTATGGAGTGAAAGCGTGGACTCTAACTGAGGCTATGCTTAAACGCTTGACAGCCTTTGAGATGTGGGTATACAGACGACTACTGAAAATAAGCTGGGTCGACAGAGTTAGAAATGAGGAGGTCCTTAGACGGCTGAGCCAAACAACACAACTGGTCAATATAATAAAGAAACGCAAGCTGGAATACTTCGGTCACATTATGAGACACCCTGAAAAATATGATCTTCTACATCTGATCATTCAGGGAAAGATCCAAGGTAATCGTGGTCCTGGTAGACGAAGAACATCATGGCTGAAAAATCTAAGCCAATGGTATGGAAAATCAACTACATCGTTATTTAGAGCTGCTGTCAATAAAGTCACGATAGCGAATATGGTAGCCAACATGATACCCAACGATCGATAACGGTCATGGAACTAGAAGAAGGCCAATAAAAACTTATTCTTATAAAGGATTCTATTTTGTTATGAAGTAGTTAAATTAGTTTTCATTTTAGAAACATCAGGAAGATTTTATATTAAATAGCTTCTCCTTCTTTGTAAAGTGCGAAGTAACTGCTCCAAAAAGTTGTTTTGTGCGAAAACTTACCATTTTCTGAGAGTTTTTAACCAAGTTAGTAGTCTTCTTCCCACACTTCTTACGTCTTGTATTTTTGTTTGGTTTATGAGCTGCCAGAAGCCGTTTTTTGCGCTATTTATGTGTCCGGGATATTGCAGTTTTTTCTTTCCTTAATGTTACTTTTATTTTATTTTTCTTAGGATTCATTGTACATAAAAATTACACAAAAATATAGTTAAAATTAACAGCACATGTCCAAGAACTGTATACCTTATCTTCAAACTAAATGCAAGATATAACCTTAAAGTAATCCACAAATATGCTCCAACTACTACACACTCCGACAAAAAAGTTAGGGATTGTGGTCAGAAACAGCATTACATGCTACACCAACATATTACACAATAATTATTATGGGCGACTTTAATGCGAAAATGGCTTTAAACAAGATGATACAAAGAAGCAATGGGCAAGTATGGATTTGGCAAAAAAATTGAGCGAGGGCAAAGACTATGCAAATTTTTACATTAGGAAAATTTATTCATAATGAACCCTTTCTTCGATAAAAATGTTCAAAGTAAATGGATATCAATAAGCCTAGATAGCAGTGTTAAATAAGACAGGTAAAAAGACCTGAGAATTCCGCACAAGGATATACATAAGAGAACATGGAGAAGTCCAGACGAGAATACAGTAAACCAAATCGACCAACACACTTCAGCGAAATGATAGAAGAATCCTGAGATAGCTAAGAGATTCGAGGAAAGTCTCGAAAGCAAGCAGGAAGGCTGCACGGATCTTAAAGTTGAATATATTAACAACTATTGGAGGCAGTGTAGAACCATATTGGAAAAAGTGGCAACTAAAGTTATCGGAAAGCAAAAACGTGAAAAATTAAGGTCAGACTGATACGATGAGAAATGAGCACAACCAACGCAAAGGAAAAATCAGGCATATAGAAGACTCCAAGGGCAAAGAAAGGAACAAACAGACAAAGGTACAGGCAGTTGAGACGAGAAGAAAAACGAATATTAAAAAAAAAGAAAGGGCATATAGAGAGCCAACTAAAAGAACTAGAATACTATAAGGCACATGCAGAAACGCGAAAGTTCTACAAGAGCAGTGTTCAATCACAAATTAACTCTTAATTTGTAATCTCACATTATTCTTAACTTCTTAATCTTTTATAGTTTCACCGTGTATAAGTTTGCATTATATATATTGCAAAACCATATCGTATAATAATTTAATAATTAGTTCATTTACCTACAACTAAATAAATTGCCGAATAATAATATTTTCTATTTGAACTTCCTAAGTGTGGCAATTAAGGCGTAGATTAAATTGTATTATAAGCAAAAGTTAGGTGGTGTGATATGAACGAAGCAATGACCTAAGGTGCTTATGTATCTATTATGTGTGAGATTATAAATTGGGGATTTGAGTTCAAATGAACATAGTCAATATTGAGTAGTTACCGAACGAACACCTTATTGTGTAATTACGAGTTGCTGTCAATAAATCATCACTGTTACTCCACAACTTCAACATTTATTAACCCTATCAGCATCGATCGACGAGAAGCGGACAAAGGGGCATTCACGAACCGAAACGAACTTCAATACTACGTTAGATATTTTCCAAGATGTAACCAGAACAGGAAATAATTTAAAACTAGAAGATTATCAATCGTTAGAAATAGAACAGGAGAGATCATTGGTGATCAAGGCCAGATACTAGAAAGATGGGTAGAAAGGGCATAAAGAGAGCCAACTAAAAGAACTAGAAAACTATAAGGCATATGCAGAAACGCGAAAGTTCTACAAGAGGAGTAACCAGAACAGGAAAGAATTCAAATCTAGAAGATTATCAATCGTTATAAATAGAACAGAGAAGGTCATTGGTGATCAGGGGCGGATACTACAAAAGTGCTATGCAAAAAAGTTAAATAGCAAAGTTGTAGGTAACAAAAAGATCTACAACTTTTGCATTTACACTTTTTTCACATAACCTCAAAATTTTTGTGGAAAATTCAAAAAACTAAGTTTTTAATTTTTTATTTTTATCTCTTAAAAAAATTTGGTAAAAACTTGCCTTCGTATGTATCAAATACACTGTAATTTTTTGGAATTGAAAAATTTATTTTTTTACCTGATATTGATTTATTATCGAAAAAGCACCCTAATCTTCAATCGAAAATTCACGCGTCAAAGTATCAGCTGTTTTAAAAAAGTCGGTGAGCTTTTCGTTCGTTGAAGTCTCTACTTTCCGATAGTGTAAAAAAATATCTAATGATCGACAGTAAAAAAGATATGCCGACTTATTTAAAATACGAACTTGATCTCAGGAAAAACGTTAAATCTCAGCTCTACGAATTATTTGTGAGTACAAATGGACCAACGCATTCTGACGACATTAAGCATATCGTTGACGGTGGATTTTTACTGCAAAAAGTAATTTAACAGAAAAATGAAACGGTGGAAGAGATCATGAATCTATATTTGCGCTATGTCGAAAAACATTATGCAGCAGGCAGCCATTTCGTTTTTGACGGCTATCCCGAAATTGAAAAATCAGTAGGAGAACGTAGTCGTAGAAAAATCTCAGACAATATTCTAAAGTTTCATTATCAAAACTATACTAAAATAACATTTTTGCAGGAAAATTATTTATCAAATGAGAAAAACTAAGACAAAATAATCAAAACGTTAATGGAAATATTACAGTCACATGGATTTTTCTGTATACAAGCAGAAGAAGATGCTGATGCTGATATAATTAAGACTTCGATAGAAATTGCCAGAGATACATATAAAACTGCCATTGTTGTGGGTCAAGATATTGATCTTTTCGTCCTTTTGATTCAATTAAATGAAAATAATAATGACATTTATTTTCTTAAACCAGGTTCTGGAACTGTAAAAGATCAATTTTTCAAATATGAATCTTGCAAAAATATCATTGCTTTTCTGCATTGTTTTAAGTTGCGATACATTTGGATTTGCAGGGAAAGGAAAGAAAAGTATTGTAAATTCATTATTAGACGCTAAAAATTTGTCAAGTTTGGCTAACATTTTTTATGAAAAAGATACAAATAAACAAGATATCGCAAAAAATGGATTACAATTAATCAAATCTATTTAAAAGTGCAAAAATGATAAGCTAACGCTGAATCAATTACGACTTCAAAAATATCAGTTGGCAAAAATCAAATCATCTTTCGTAGTGGCAAATCTCCCACCCACAGAAGGTGCAGGAGAACAACATTCTTTTTGCAATTTTGTTTTTAACGAATAAAAGCTTTTAAATTGTTAAAAAAAATTGTATAGCAGTCACATTTTTTTGATGAAATTCCCTTTAAATTCTATAAGTCTTGAATATTTTGAACAGTTATGTTTGCATGTCTTCTTGCAAACTTAATGTTTTGTGGATTTACAATTTTTTGTTTATCAATGTATCATGAAATCTTAAGCTACCTGACTAATTACAGTATTAATTATAAGAAATATCTCAAAACTGTACATAATAATAATAAAAAAAAATTGTTCGATTCGAGTTTTCTTAATTTTTTGCTTTTTTTGTGAACATTTCCCATAGTATTGTATATTTTTTTACACTATCGGAAAGTAGAGATTTCAACGAAAAAAAAAGCCCACTGACTTTTTTTAAAAAAGCTGACATTTTGATGCGTGAATTTTCGATTGAAAATTAGGGTGCTTTTTCGATAATAAATCAATATCAGGTAAAAAAAATAAGTTTTTCAAAAAGGTTTTTTTGAGGTTATGTGAAAAAAGTGTAAATACAAAAGTTGTAGATCTTTTTGTTACCTACAACTTTGCTTTTTAATTTTTTTCCATAGCACTTGCAGTTTCGCCGAAAATCGCAATAAACCGATTTTTACCCTTAAACACCCTCACCCACCCCCCCACTTCCCGACCTCGGATAAAGTGTAATTTATTTTTTCTTCCAATTTTAACATATTCTTTCTTTTTCCAATAGGTTTCATTCTACTATAATTTTTTTTGGTTTCAAAAATTATCGACCTTCGATATACTATCCTATCGATTATAAATCAAAATAACAAATTAAAGCCAGTTGTAAAATTTTTTATACAAAAGTCAATGAAAATATAAACTAGATGCAACTTACTATTATAAAAATAAACCTAATTAAGAACTGATTTCTTTTAATTTGATATAAGAATAATATAATTAATTCTTTAAATAAATAATTGCTATTTTAGTTTATAGTCATTTTTATTTTTTTATGGTTTTATGAATAACAATAACTGCGATATAGTAATGATATAAAAAGCATATGGCTGTTATTTAAAATATCTTTAGGTAACCGAATTTTTTAGTGCATTTCTAAAGATCGTCATTATCAAATTAAACAAATTTATGCAGTTCTACTAAAATTCTCCTTTCGACAGTGCTCTCATTTACATTTATTTATACGGAAGATATCTTTTAAGGCATCTGATTTGCTAATTTGGATAAGAAGAAATTCAAAGCGTAACTTGTTCCTTATCAAAGCGGTAAAGCACAATGTTGTAACGCAAATTCTGGTGTTGAAAAGATAACTGAAGTGTATCAAAGGTTCTATCATCATATGTTGTTATATAACATCCAGTGTCGGAACATTGCACTATTTTTAAATTGATTTAAATAAGTTAAATATTATTTTATGTATGACTATTTTTGGTCCCTAAATTATCGACACTAATCAACATTTTTAGCAAAAAATATATCTTCTTCTTTAGTACTCTGTCCGATTATTGAACGTTGGTGGTCATATTGGTAATAATACCTTTGTTTACGGCAACTCGAAACAGGTTAATTGGATGTCCCATACAACAAAATGAATTGAAAAAAAAACAAGAAATGTTTAACTGAGATCAATCATAATCCATTGCTAATGGACAAAATGACATTCATAAATATAACTACGAAGTTATTGGTTTATTTCACAAATTAAACGCTTAGTTCTTCTAGGAACATCAGCGCGAGAAGCATGATTCGCCCAAAGTGAAGGTTATAAGCATCGCCATCAATCTTCTGCGAGCTTAGGTCTTAAATAAAGGTGGTTACAATAAATGTAAGTACACTCCTCTTCATAGTTATGAGAAATATTAGGAAAATATTCTTCCACATTGGAACGATTCGAACGTAGTAATGAGGTTCGAATCGTTTTATATTGTCCCTGTGTCCGTTTCTTGTCGATCGACGATGATAAATATAATAAAAGGTTGAAGTTATGCAGAAAATGTTGATTTTATTGACAGCTACTGGTAATTACACAATATGATGTTCGTTAGGTAACTACTTGTAATAAACTGTGCTCAAATGAGCTCAAATCCCCAATTTATAATCTCACAAATAATTCATACCTCAGCACAGAGGTTATTGCTTTCTATCATACCATACCAACAAACTTTGAACTATTTGCTTACATTAAATTTAATCTAGGCCTTAATTGCGACACTTAGAAAGTTCAATTAGAAAATATATTATTCGGCAATTTATTTAGTTTTAGGTAAATGAACTAATTATTAAAATATTATACGATATGGTTTTACAATGCTCACTTATACACGGTGAAACTATAAATGATTAAGAAGTTAGGAATAATGTGAGATTACAAATTAAGGGGTTAGTTTGTGATTGAACATATTGTTTCTATTGACGACCAATAGAAAATATTTAAACACATATAAAATATAAAATAATAATATACCAATAATCATAACACTAATTCACTCGGTTTTTGAATTATTATCGCACCCGAGCTTCTTCTTTGAGTGCCTCTCCTATCGGAGATTGGAGGATATCATTATGGCGATTCTAATTTTGTTTACTGCTGTTTTGAATAATTCATTAGTGGTACAAGCAAACCACTCTCCTAAATTTCTCATCCAGGACATTCTTCTACGACCTGGATTCCTGCGTCCTTGGATTTTTTATTGCATTATATTTTGTAGGAATGTGTACTTTTGTCCTCTCATCAGGTGTCCTAAGTATTCAAGTTTTCTCTTTTTTATATTCATAATAACTTCTGGATCGTTATTTATTCTGCGTATTACCTCTTCATTTGTAATTTTATCCACCTAACTTATTTTTAGTATACAGCGGTAGCACCACATCTCAAAGCTTTCAAGATTTTAAATATTCCTCTGTTTTAAAGTCCATGCCTCAACACCGTAAAGCAAAGTACTGAATACATAGCATTTTAACACTCTAGTTCGTAGATGAATGCTAATATCACGATTACAAAATAATTTTTTCATTTTTATAAAGGTAGACCTGGCAATTTCCAGGATTTCTTTGATTTGATTGTGGCGTACTTTGTCAAAGGCCTTTTCAAAGTCTATAAAGCAAACTTGCACCTCTTGGTTAACACATATACATATCTGTGTTAGGACATTTAAGGCAAAGAGAGCTTCTCTTGTACCCAATCCTTTTCTGAATCTCATGTGTGTATCGTTAATATCGATATCTAACTTTTGGTAGATTCGGTTGTGGATAACTCTAAGAAATATTTTAGGCAGGTGACTCATCAAGGAGATTGTTCGATGATCTGAACATCGCATTGCCTTAGTTTTCTTCGGTATGGTGATAAACGTAGACAGCAACCATTCTTGAGGTATTATACTCACCCGAGCAGTGCTACCTATAACTTGCTTATTTAGAATTTATGTTTCAGCTAAACTATCTAATTCAAATCTAAGCTCATTAACTGAAACTGATCTAGGAGGGGCTTTCTTTAAAGTATTACCTAAATTTGGTTGTGATAAAGTATGTCTTCGAGGCGCTGGATAAGGTTGGATGCAAGAACTTTGATACCTTTATATTCTGGCTCACTTGGAGTTTCGCAAATATCTGACTACCTTCCTTTATTTTCATATGTCACTTAAAAAATAAGTGTAAGTTATTGTAATCTACTGCAAGTAGATTCCTTGGAACCTACAACGAGCGCACAACACCACCTATTCTTTTTCAAGGTTTGTGTCTCTTTAAATTTTTTTCTAATTGCAGCAGTCTCGCATTTGCTTGCTGTTTTAAGTAGTCTAATAGGCTTGTATAACTCCGCCTGGAATGACTGTTGGGTGGATCGAGTAGCTTAACAGTCATTCTTGCCGGTCCCAAGCCCGGATAAAGAAGGAGGGTTAAGCGGAAGGCCAACAACCTGCCCTTGTAAAAAACAGCCTGTTATGAAAACTGCAAATGTGCCTCGGAATCGAACAGATACATATGTAAAACAGTTATAAAAAGTAGGAATGGACATTACGGCAAAACAAGAAATAAGGTGGCCGGACAATGGAAACATAAGAATAGACAAGGCGGTCATTTTCTACAGTGGAAACCAGACAGAAAAACATGAATTCGGCACAGGTTTCGTGGTCCGAGAAGAATAATACTTAAACAGTGTTATAAGTTTTACGCCCATCAGTGAGAGACTGTGTTATATTAGACTGAACGGAAAATTGTACAATATCTCAATTATATCCGCACATGCTCCGACAGAAGATAAAGAAGAAACAATCAAAGATGACTTCTATGAGCAACTCGAAAGAACGCTGGAGAGAATTCCCAAACAAGACATGCAAATAATCTGCGGAGACTTCAACGCAAAAATTGGCAAAGAACTTAACCTAAGACCGACAATAGGACGACACAGTCTCCACGATATCTCAAACGATAATGGACAAAGGCTCGTAGAGCTAGCATCGGCTAACAATATGCTTGTAAAGTCTACTATGTTCCAACATAAAAACATTAATAAACAGACTTGGGTCTCTAATGACAACTCCACACGGAACCAAATTGACCACATAATTGTTGATGCTAGACACGGAAGTAATGTCCTTGACGTAAGAAGCCTCAGGGGCGTAGATGGAGATACAGACCATTACCTAGTAAGAGCAAAAATCAGGTTGAGAATATCATCACAGAAACTTAAAACGAACGAAGCATTGGGACAGTGGAACATTGAGAAAACGCAAAATAAGGAAATCCGAGACAATTACGTACAGGAAATGGAACAACATCTAAATAGAATAGACCAGAGCAATGATGTCGAAAGGCTGTGGCAACAAATGGAAAAATCAATTACAGAGTCAGCAGAACTAATAATAGGAAAAAGAAGGACGAAAACAAGGAAATGGTTTGATAAAGAATGCCAAGAAAAACTACAAGACAGACAGAAAAAGCGAAACATTATGCTTCAACAAGAAACAACAGAAAGTAAAGAAAACTATACAACATCACGACGAGAAACAAGAAAACTAATTAGAGAGAAAAAAAGAAAATACGAACAACAGCAGTATGAAGAAATGGAAAGAAATAGACAACAGTCAAATAGTCGAGCATTTTACAAATCTGTGTCAAACGAAAAGAGAGGATTCAGACCTAACTGCATGTCTGTACTGAGGAAAAATAATGATGAATTAATAATCAACGAACAAGAATTACTCCAAACATGGCAAGAATATTTCAAAAATTTACTTAATATACACCAAGATGAAGAACATGGAGAGGATATATACCTTGGGGTGGACCTACCGGTAGAGTACCCAAAAATAGACGAAACATTGCAAGCAATTAACAAATTGAAGAACGCAAAAGCTCCAGGCTCTGACAATATACCAGCCGAATTTCTTAAGTACGGAGGAGAAACTTTACATAGACAATTACACAAACTAATAACACTTATATGGAACGAAGAGAAAATACCAACAAAATGGCACGAAAGTGTAATAATTCCTATCCATAAAAAGGGAGACAAAACCAAGTGCTCTAACTATAGAGGCATCTCCCTACTTAATACGGCGTACAAAATCTTATCGAACATCCTATTAAGTAGACTAACACCTTTTGTAGAAAATTTCATAGGGGAATACCAAGCCGGATTCAGAAAAAATAGATCGACCATAGATCAGATTTTTACTCTCAGGCAGCTGCTTGAAAAAGGATGGGAATTCAATAGAACCATTCATAATCTCTTCATAGATTTCCGACAAGCATACGACAGCATTAAAAGGGATCAGATGTGGAATGCAATGGCAGAACTTTCAGTTCCAAAAAAACTTATCCAGCTCGTTAAAGTTTGTGTAAATGGCTGTAGATCTAGAGTGCGGATAGGTAACAAGCTCTCAGAGTCGTTTGAAATAAACAGTGGACTGAAACAAGGAGACGCGCTGTCACCTCTTCTTTTTAATATAATCCTGGAAAAAGTAGTAAGAACCGCACAAATTAGAACAGAACTACTGACAGTAAATGGACCAAAATTACTACTAGCATACGCGGATGACATTGACATTGTAGGAAATACCGTCACCAATGTAAAAGAAACCTTCAATAAATTAGAGAGAGAGGCAAAAAATACCGGTCTAAGGGTCAATGAAGAGAAAACCAAATATATGTGCATTAACAGACAAAAGAGACGAGATAGAATAGGACAAAATGTAACAATAGACCCCTATAACTTTGAAAGAGTGGAGAGTTTTAAATATCTCGGAGCGACTATCACCACAGATAACGATATCACGGAAGAGATAAAAGGGAGAATTCAGGCAGCAAACAGATGTATGTATAGCCTCCACAACACTATTAAATCCAAGAGCCTAACACGAACATCAAAAATCAGGATATATAAAACAGTAATTAGACCGGTGCTCATGTATGGGTGTGAGACGTGGACGCTGACAAAAGCAATGGAAAGTAAACTCAGATGCTTTGAGAGAAAAATCCTCAGAAAGATCTTCGGTCCCTATCACGATCCGAATACTAACCAATACCGAATGAGAACAAATGCCGAGGTCAAACAAATGTATAGTGCTAGCGACGTAGTCCAAGAGATTAAATCCCAACGTCTAAGATGGGCTGGCCATGTTCATAGGCTCCCTAATAACCGCCTTACCAAGTTAATCTGGGAAGAAGTCCCGACAGGGAGAAGGCCCTTAGGACGTCCACGAATGCGATGGAGAGATAATATATGGTCAGATTTGAGAACAATGGGGCTACCCACTGACTTAAACATCATGGACGACCGTTCGAGATGGAAGCAGGTTGTGCAGTCAGCCAAGACCCACCCCGGGTTGTAGTGCTACCAGAAGAAGAAGAAGAATAGGCTTGTATTAGAATTAAAGGGTATTTTAACTGCAAATCTTCCTTCGTTATCCCTTTTTACTCTTCTTTTATAATATTCTTCTTCACACTCTTTTTCTTCTACTGAAAGAGCATTGCTTTGATCTACTTCTTCTAACTTCCAGTATTTTTTTATTTGTTCATTCATTTCTCGTCTAGATATCATGCTGTGACTACTTGTATATTAGGGATATTCTCTTGCTGTGCTATCCCTGACATTATCCAACCCAATTTTGTATTTTGGGTGAGCAAACCATCTTTTGTTCGATCTACTCCGTTCAGTAATATCAAACTATATTCTTTGGCTCCCAATAGAATATCTATTGAACCTGTTTTATTAAAATTTGGATTCGCCAGGACTTAGTTCCTATGGTTCCTTTCTTTCATCTGTATTCCTGCTCCGGTAGACTTTTTGTTATTTTTCGTAGTATAAGTGCTTCGATCTTCATTTGCAATTCATTTTCAAAATGTGTCTGTAAGTTACACTCCATTTCGACGTCCTTTGGTCTTCATTGCCAATTCCAGATATCTGATCAAGGACAAGATATATACCTAACATATAGGCGTGGACAATAGCAAGAAACAAATCGCCAAATGGAAGAAGATCAATGGGACGACCAAGGAAAAGATGGTCAGACAACGTCAATTGAGACTAAAAACCGAAGTAAAACAGGCATTAAGCCTATTTATAAAGTAGAAAGAAGAAGAAGAAGAAAATATTTTCCATTATTCATAACAATAATGAAATTGATGATTGATTAAGTGAGATACCTTATATATTGGCGTAAATAATCTGATTCGAAATAGTCTATGTAATGTCTGTTTTATGTTAGCTTTATGTATGTTTTATATTGAAAATGTTACCTATAGTAATAATAAAACTCTTTAATGCCTTGAAAAAAACTGATATGCATTTCATTTACATCCTGTAGCTTCTTCAATATATGCATCGCTAATAACACCTTCAACGTGTTTCATTGAAGTTGGTTGGCAAAACCTAATTAGTGTAATTATTAGAAGATTTGATTTCAGAAGTCTCTAATAATAGTTATTTCAATAATCTTCAACAATTAAATAGTCTAGTTTGCTAAAATTTTATTATCCTTACTCAATATACCATAATGTTATATATTACAGACTCAAAGAAAGCGTTTGTGAGAATTAGAGGAAATGTGGCAAATAATTTACAAATTATCTCAACGCTTTTTTAAATAAAAGTACTGTTTCTATAATTATAACCAATTTTAATCTTACCTAAAAAAACTAACGCTTGAGAAAAAATTAGCAAATTCTCATAACAAATAACACAGATATTAATAATGTTGGTTATTTTGTTTATTAATAATAATATATTGCACTGTAATACGAGTATATCTTTAAATATTTAACTTCCTAACCAGTTTTGAATTATATGTCAATATTTATATCTAAACGTCTTTCTAAAACTTCCCTTTGAATTTGTTTAGGAATTTTGGAAGTTTGATTCTCGATCGAAATTTCGAACAGTACACATCTCAGCAATTAGCGATAATTGATATTTAATACTTATTAGCTTATTAGTTTGGACAAAATAAGAAATTTTTTTGATTCAAATGTAGAATTTTTTTGATATCTAAAATTTATACAAAGGTGCAGTGTAAAAGTGTTACTTCATCTGGACTAAAAACTGTAACTTTAATTTTTCTATTTTATTTCATCTATAACAAAATCAAGGGAAACAATTATTTTGCCGATTTGGCGTAAGGTTAATTACCAGTGCTTCCGGTAAAGATCTATTATAAGCATCAGGGCCGTATACAGGTTATTTAGCCCAAGCATGAAAATGGATTCAACATCGGGAACTTCCACCACAGAAAGTTCTGGCAATCTACTTGTAAACCAACCGTCAAAATTATATTCTAGAGCTCTTAATCAACTTACAAATAAATTTCCAAGCAAAAAATAAGCAATTCTACTTCACTTACTCCCAAACTCTAATATTGAAGTTTACCTTAATGCAGTAACTTCTAAAGTTGATCCCAGAAAAATACATTATCTTTCCACAATTATAAATAAGCGTATTTGTATCTTATTTACCAGTAAACAACAGTCGATGAGTTTCTAGCAAATGGCAATGGAATTATAGTAATTAATGAAGAATGTATTCAAGCCCGAAGACGAATAACTCCAAATAAATGAAAAGAACAATTGAAAAACCAAAGTATACAAATAATAACTCCAATTGACTTTCTCAGGATAGGAACTTCAAATCCAGCATTCAAGTATATCGTGAGTTGCCGACGATACACTTTTGTAGGGCCAACTAACTTAGACAAATTACCTGATCTATCTTAATTAGCCATGAGGATAACCACTATCGAATTTTCTTTTCCATCGAAAAGCAATCTTGCTACTTATGCAAGCTACAAGGATATTTTGCATCTCAGTGTCTTAATAAAAATAATCGGACTCCTTTAAACAACATCTAAAATAATGTTCATTTAAACTCTCTACAGGAAGTACACCAATCAGCTCCCCCTTCGACAATTTTTTCTACACAATCCTCTTCTACTGAGACTGAAATTACAGTACAGCAATCAGCTCCTTTGTCGATAAATTCCTCTACAAAATCATCTATTACTGAGGCTAAAACGTCTAGAAAAATCATTACCTCTCAATCAAATAAACATACTTCGATATGCTGCGACCTACCCAATAATACTCAAATGGATACTTTTGATCAAGATACATCATCATCACAGCACCCTTAACGAAACCTATCTGAAATAATATCCTCTCAATAAGAGATATCGAAAACTCAACGAGAAAACAACAAAAATCTAGTAGAAGAGTTTACCAAATGCACCAGTCAATTTTTTAAAGAAAACTCTAACAATGGATACTTAATACAGGAAGAACTTACTGACTTTTTTGAAAATGCGCATAGTTCTTCATATCCTCTCAGTGTCGTCAGAACTGACTCAGCTGAAACTTTTATACCTTTTTATTCAACTTACTCATTTTGAAATAAAACCACAGACATGTAATATTCTCATAATTATTGTAATTTCCAACATCTACTTTGTTTATCTTTATTAGACAACACCCTAATATGGGTTTTTATCACTTCAGCATTTATTTAACTTTGTATCGAGACCTGAAGATGCTTTGCTTATTGTAGAAAGCGAAACCGGTCGTCTGATAGTTAAATTAAATTGATTGTGAGTGTCTTATTTATTATTTCTTTACCTATTTCAAATGGACTCACACAAGCAACACATTTATGATTTAACAGACGTTACTTTGACAGATTAAAAAATTATTAATCTGTCACTGTAAATATAGTGGTAATTTAAATACGGATAAATAAAATGAGTTCATCGAATAGTGAAGATGAATTTAGTAGCACACCACACAATATTATCCAGTTAGCTGCGAACACTACCGAGAACCTATTAATTACCATAAAAATGTAGAGGAAGATATAAAAAGTTATATCAACAATTTATGGACTGACGTACAATAAAAAATGTAACTTAATTTTCTGAAAAGCTATCCTTGGCCTATTTTGGAGAAATCGCTAAGAAATTTAAACCATCCTCAGTATGGGCAATATATTCTATGCTAAGAAGTGTTATAACTTTGAAAAATATTGTTAATATTGAAAATTACAGACCTTTACATACACTGAAAATACCAATATTCAAAAAGAACACACCGTACAGTTTACGTCATCTCACTATTCACAACGTATTATTGAACAAACCGCCAAACTCGGGTAAGGGTATATTTATAAATAATTTTCAAAATTTTACAATTAATTATTATAAATAAATGTTTAATTTAAATTGTTCCCGAATTTTGTTAAATAAATAAAAGTTGTTACACTTTTTATTTTTATAAATGAAAATATTCGTAGAAAAAGTATAGTACACAACTTGAGTTGTAAGCTTATTACATGCTTCTAAAATTACTGCGCTCGCCGCTACGCGGCTCGCGCGCAACTTTTTTACTCGCATGTAATAAGCTTCTTATAACTCTCGTTATGTAATATACTATTACAGGAGACTGGATCAAAATAGAGATCACATTGTTGAAACTGACGTGCAAAGAATTCACCTAATAACAAAAGAGATATAAGTATACAATATCAAAAATTCTTATGGTATGAGCATATCAGATGATGGTAGAAGAAATGGAAATTTTGCTATCATGACACATTTGTGTGTTTTGTATTATTGTTAATTTAACTAACGCGTTACTTTATGAACACACACAAAACTATTGTATTTTTGTTCACCCTGTACCAATTTGAGTCAACATGTGGTACATTTCTGGAATCAGCTCAGCTAGAGTAATCCGAAAATTGATACAAAATGGGGATGTTCCAAAAAAATGACGGTGACGTCATTGCTTGAAAGTAATTCACCCTGTATATTAAACTATTATTTTAAAATACGGTAAATTAATTATTACTCGAAAGTAATTCACCCTGTATATTAGAATATAAAATACGGTTAATTAAAATCAAAAATCGACGTGTTTCAGTATTATTTCTTAAAATGCTCTGTTTAGCTAAAAAAGAATTTGTTCCATACTTTACGGACACAGTGTATATATTTTGAGCACACTCAAACTCGTTCCTTCATTAGTTCTTGTAACAAATTGTCTTTTAGTAAATATGTTTTTCAGTGTATTTACTAAATGCATGAAGATATAGAGCAGACGTGTAACACTTTCCAAAAATTATCATTAGCATTACTCTTAGAGGATAATTACATGTTAATTAGATGATTCCGAAACGGTTCACGATTCTCAGCCAGCTTGTAAGGTGTAATTTGAACAATATTATGAAATTTATTAGTATGAGAAATACTTCTTACCTAATGGACATTTTTGTTTTTGCGTTTAACGGATATCCTTACCAAAGCAGACAATCAATCGCATAAACATCCTGTGCACTGATTTTGGAGCAATTTTAAATTAATTAGTACCTGCGCAGTTAACAGCATTGTAGTTGCAATGTGGTTTTGTCTCTGCAATAAAAATATATCAGATTTTTTTTTACTTGGGTCAATTAGAATTGCATATAATAATTGCAGAATTGAATATAATCATTTAACCTTAACAGTAAATTCATATTTACATCTTGTAATATACACACAATGTACAATCCGTAAAGGATAGGAATAGATGTGAGCTGCGCGCAAACCAAAGGAGAGACTCAGAAATAGTTTGTGGCCTAAATTGCAGAGTTGCTACGATTTTATAACCATTAACGATTTTTGTTTAACTGTTTGGCTAAAAAAGAATTTGTTCCATACTTTACGGACAAACGATAGGACAGTTGTATGTATTTCTGAGAAGGTAAAAAGATTCCATCGAACATTGAAAAGTTTGAGGTATTTACGGTACTAGTTATTGGACGTGATAAAATATAAACCTTTTAGATTGGATTTTTACCGAAAAATTACTATACGTGTCTTCGAAATATTTATAAATCTATCATAAAGGAACCCGCAGGAAAACCTTTCGTACGCAGGGAAATTCCGTGCATTTAATAAAATTTTGAAGATGGTAAACCGAACATGAGCGTATCATCACGGGGGTAAAAGGAATAAAAATAATTCATATTTTAATTATATAAAAAAATGTTACAGTACCATAACGCTAATAGTGTTTTATTTCTGAAATGGCAGGTTCTTCCAAAAGAGTGTATTATTTCGGAGAGCCTAATTGTGACGAAAGTGTAAGGGGGTATGATGAATTAAAAAGCGAGTTTAGTGATTATGAGGACCATAACGACAAAAATTTTCCTCCAGAGGAAACTCTAGACACTAGAGGAAACAGACTAGACACAAGAAATGGAAAGTTTTATTTTGGTAAAAATTGAAACGAAACGAAACGAAACGAATCGAAAGTGGTCTGCTGTTCCAGCCAATCCAGATTTGAATATTAGAAGAAAAGCCTTCTTTTCACAGAGGATATGGAAAACAAAATAATTCTGTGGACGAATGAAGAGATATTGTTATTTCAGAATAAATTTAGCAATTCTGATAGAACCAAACTGAGCGAACTAACAAAGGAAGGATTTAGAGTGTTTCCCGCCATCCCTTATCACTCAAGCTACTTATCACACTGAGCTACTTAATCCACCCAGCACTTACCGGAGGCGGAGTTATATTTGGTTTTAGATTTCATAATTTTTTATATATGCATGATGCGTCTCCGATATATTTATTAATGGTAGGTACGTTAATTTTTTATTTTTATTTTTAAAAGTATTGAACGGAGTTGTAAATAGGGATATCAGTAACACAGGTTTAGAGACAGTCTCTAAAATAAAACAGGTTAGTGATAACTTTTCCTCCAAATGCATCGAATGGTTTAACCCAATATGTGCTTACTAGAGGACGAACTCGACATCGAGTTTTGA
This sequence comes from Diabrotica balteata, assembly GCA_918026665.1. Classification (NCBI taxonomy): domain Eukaryota; kingdom Metazoa; phylum Arthropoda; class Insecta; order Coleoptera; family Chrysomelidae; genus Diabrotica; species Diabrotica balteata. The sequence continues at coordinate 12,778,887 of OU898284.1, forward strand.
TGTAAGTTTTGCTGATATTTAAGAGGGGCGGAATCTAACGATCCATCGTTTCCGTCGCCTGGTGTAAATATTCAAAAAATCCTAAAATTAAACTGTATTGACGCCAATGTTTTAAATTGAAAATCGATACAGTAGTTTTTTAGGATTTTCAGGAAGATTTACATTAGGAAACGAAAACAATATGATTGTTAGACTCCGCCCTCTTAAATAAAAAACGGAAGTAAAACCGGAAGTAACTTTTTTTTGCATATTTTAGATTGTAAAATGCCACGTTAAGAAAAAGAACTCGGTTTGAGAACTTGCACCCACGTCCATATGCTTTGGAACACCGTTAAAGAAGTTAGGGAAGTAAATACTTCCGGTTTCATAATTCTGAATTCAATCAGTAAGTATAAGAAAAAAGTAGACGCGGTCATATTTTAAAAATTTATTGAAAATTAGGACTGTAAATTTTGAAGAATGAAACCTGTAAAATTCCTATACTTTACTATAGGAAAAATTCATTTTATGGCCGCCATTTTTAAAACCGGTTTGAATTTTTTAAATTTGAAACCTTAGGGGGAATCTACTCAATAATCTGTTTAATTATTCGAAAAAATTATTCCCCTATATATAAGGGCTGAGTCTATTAGTATATAAGATATCTCAGTTTAATTTTGTTGGGAACGATTTAATAAAAAAAGTATTTTGTATCTCTATGAATTTTATATCAAAAACACTTTTTCAAGTCATTTTTTTTATTTTTTAACATATTGCCTTATAATTTTTTCTGTATCTTAAAGAAGAAACAGACAGCGTTAAAACCATAAAACATTAGTGAAAAAACAAACTAATATTGATTAAAGGTAGAAATAATTTCAAGTTGTCCAAAAAGGGCGCACCCAACACATCACATATTTAGAACACGTAACTAACGCATTTAATTCACATTGTCCATATGGAATATAGGAAATTATATACACTTAAGATTGAAAGATAAAACTCTGTAACTTCTTGAAGCTACAATAGTTCAGTAATTAGATCAAGGTCTAAGATCAAAATCTTAACCTTAATTTGGCTATTATCCGATTGTAAAAGAAAAAAATGGTCACGTATTTTCTTGGTTATTGCATTAAAGTTGCAAAATATAAAAGATTTTATTATTAGCATCTTTTTCATCTTTGAAGTAACTATTCGTCAACGTGATCAATATTTTGTTAAGTTACACTTTCCCACTAAGAGCTTTGTTCTAGAGATGGGTGATTCCAAAATTTAAAAAAACAGCTTCTTCATTATATTTTCTACGGTGATTTAAAATACTGAAAATTGACCACAGTTAATAATTATTATTATGGTCATTGGCCAATTTAGCTAAAATAGTTATTGACATTGATGGATTCTTCTTCTTCGCGTGCCATATCAGATTTATCCGACGTTGGCGATCACCATTGCAAAGGCTTTGATTCGATAATTTGATAATCCATTCACGAATGTTTTTAAACAAGAAACTTGTTTTCTTCCTACATCTCTACAGCCCTCTATTTTACCTTTAAGGATCAGTTGTAAAATATTATATCGACTTCCCCTTACTATATGTCCCAGATAAGACATTTTTCGATGTTTAACAGTCTTTAGCAGTTCTCTGTCTTTGTTGACGCTCCTTAGTACTTGTCCATTAGTTTTTCTTGCTGCCCAAGGTATCTTGAGCATTCGTCAATAAACCCACATTATCAATGCTTCAATTTTGTTCATGATCGATACTTTTAGCGTCCACACTTCTGCACTATACAAAAGTACAGACCAAACATAGCACCAGACCAAAGTAGTTTTAGTCATTGCTATTCTACGTTTTATTTCCATGTCTGGATCTAGTTGGTCCGTTATCACAGATCCCAAATATGTCATTTTGTAAACTTTCTCAAGTTAGACTTCGTTCAATTGAAGCTTTTGCATTGGGATGTGGGTCACGACTAAACACTAAAAATTTAGTTTTGTTTGAGTTTATTTTAATGCCCATTTCCTCTCCTACCTCGTGAAAACGATCAAGCAGAATTTGAAGACCTTCAATATTATCTGATAGAATTACTGTATCGTCTGCATATCTAATCACATTAAGTAGTTCCCCTTTGATTTTTATTCCATATGGTTGTCTCTCAAGTGCCTTCTTAAATAACTGGTCCGAGTAAACATTGAACAATGTTGGCGACAAAATGCACCCTCTGACTCCTCGTTGTATGGGGATTTCATTGGTGTAGTTATCTCCAATGTTTACGATAGCAGTTTGATTCCAGTACAAATTTTTAATGACACGAATATCCTTGTCATCTATTTCGATATTTTCAGTATCAAATCTTCGACAAAAATTACGAAACTTCTTATTATACCTTTACAGAATTTAAAGAAGTTATAATTAAAACTAATAAAACAAGGAGCGGAATAACTCATCTACAAAATTATGATCTATATATATATATATATATATATATATATATATATATATATATATATATATATACGAGTTTGTTACAGCTGCCACCATTTCTCGCAACCTAGCTTCCAACGCGTGCGATCGTTCCAGTCATCTACTTGTAGACCACTAGATCCACTGTAACATTCTCTTTGGCTATCGTTGATCATTCATCCTTGCTACATGGCCATACCATTTCAGCCTTTTGCATTCTATAGTTTCCAAGATGTCAATGTCCAATAATATTGTTCTCCAATAATTCATTTCCATTGCTTTTATTTTGGATGCGTCATTTTTATTTATTACCCAAAGCTCTGAACCATATGTAGCAATGCTTTCTATGATACTTTTGTATATCCTAATTTTTGTGTTACGGGTGATGTGGTTATTCCAAAGGATACTATTCAGTTGACGTATTGCTGAATTTCCTTGACCAATTCTAGTAGCTATTTCTTTTGTATTCCGACCATTGTTTGTAATGTTTACACCGAGATATTTATAGCTATCAGTATTTTGAATTTGTTTGTTTACTAGTTCTAAGTGCTTTCCTTCACCTCCCACTACTACGTACTCTGTTTTTGATGGATTAATTGATAAGCCCCAATTAGTATATTCTTCATCTATTTTTCGTAACATGTAGTGGATATCATCTTGATCTTGTTCAAGTATTACTTGGTCATCAGCAAAATGCAAGCTGTACAGTGTATAGTCTCCAATTTTAACACCCATAGGTTCATATTTTCTTTTCCAAATATCCAAAACCCCTTCCAAATAAATCTTAAAGAGTGTAGGTGCAATGCAGCAGCCTTGGCGAAGTCCTTTGGTCACTTTTATATCTTTTTTGTTACTTTTTGTCCAATCTTTATTACACTCGTCATATCATCGTACAACTCCCTTACAGCATTAATGTAAATCGGTGAAATATTCTTGTCTTCTAGCACCTGCCATAGCTTGGCTAATGGGACACTGTGATACGCTTTTTGAAGATCAATTAATACCATGTGTGTCTTCATATTATGTTTCAAACGCTTTTCTATTGTTTGTTTTAGGCAGAACACATTGTCTGTACAAGAACGACCAGTACGAAAGCCACTCTGATCTTTAGCGTCTTCCCAACAATCTTCAATTCAGCTTTTAATTATCTTCCCGTAGACTCTACAGATTAAGTTAGTTACACTAAGCCCTCGGTAGTTCTTACAATCTTTTCTGTCACCTTTATTTTTTTATAGATTGCTGATATATGCAGTTTTCCATTCTGGGGGTAGCTCTTCTCCTCTCAAGAATAAATTAAAAGTATAAGCTAACAGCTGAAATAGTTTGTCAGGGCCATATTTAATCAGTTCAATGGGTACTCCCCGCGGTCCTGGAGCCTTTCCATTTTTCATAGCGTTGGCGTGTTTTTTAATTTCTTCTGGTGTTATTTCAGTTTCTTCGTGGTAGGAAATATCATATTTTTGGTAGCTAATATCTTGGAATTCTGTTCGATCTTCTGTCAGCATTTGTTTATAATATTCGACCCATAATTCTGGGGCTATTAGAGTTAACCTACTGTATTTTTTTCTATCTATTCTACTACCTCTAATTGTTTTCCAGCTATTCAATTCTATTCAATTATGATCTATTCCCAACATATTTGGATACTGTTAAAATTAGTAAGAAAAAGTATGATAACCTATAACTAGCCTCATCCAGAATGAATCTATACCACCTATTCATGCTCCGTTCTTCAATGCCTTGAATTATAAGAACACAGAATAATATTCCATCCTAAAATTCTCCCATTTCGAATTTATCGGATATTTTTGGTTTTAAGTTTTGATTTTGTAATTCCTGTGTAATCCTTGTATCTGTTTTTAAAAATTTGTGTCTGGCTGTGTGGGTATTTACCCAAAAGCCAATAAAAAAAAAGTTTGATTTTGTATACTTCACAATTCTTAAATAAAAATTAGATTAAAAATGTCTTGGATTTATTTATAACGATCAACATAACTTGAATAATTTTTGTGCAACTAAAGTTATTTTAGCATGGTTTTAATAAAATACATCCAAATTACTAAATTAATACGTCCCTAGTACCTTACAAAATTGTAAAACTTACTCATACTTTAATGCATTAATGACGTAACTTACAAAAAAAAATAGTAAAAAATACCAATTTCAGCAGCTAACAATTGAATTCTGTGAACTGACAGCATACCTTGATGAATGAAATCGAAAAAACTTCAATAAGTTAGTCAGATACGTAGCAATCAAATATCGTATTTCCGCTAAAAATTTAAACACCATTTACTACAAACTACAATTTTTGAGTTATGTCACTAATGTTCTCAGCAAGCGATATAATAATCTTCATAAACCAAATTTTTACCTTTATGTTGTGGTTTTTTTACTTGGAGAGAGTTATAAGAGCTCGTGGTGATTTTCTTCTTCTTCAAGTTCCACTCCTATCGGAGATTGGAAATCATTCTGGCAATTATAATTTTATTGGTTACTCTCCTGAATAGTTCAATTGAACTGCATCCAAACCATTCACGGAGATTGCGTAGCCACGAGATTTTACGTCTTCCTACGCTTCTTCTACCTTTGATTTTACTCTGCATTATATTCCTTAGTAGTTCGTACTTTTCACCTCTCATGATGTGCCCCAAGTATTCCAATTTCCTGATTTTTATGGAATTTAAAACTTCGCATTGTTTTCCTAGTTGTTCGAGAACTTGTTCGTTTGTTTTGCGATCCATCCATGATATTTTCAAAATACGTCGGTAACACCACATTTCGAATGCTTCTAGGTTTTTAATGTTGGATTTTTTAAGTGTCCAAGCTTCAACTCCATACAAAAGGGTAGAGAAAATATAACATCGAAGCATTCTTATCCCGAGCGATATATTGATATCGCGATTACAAAAAAGTTTTTTCATTCTATTAAAAGTTGACCGCGCCATTTCAATGCGGCATCTTATTTCTTTTGTCTGATCAGTATCATCTGTGATCCATGCTCCAAGGTATTTGTACGAAGATATTTGTTCAATTTCTGTATTACCTAGTACTAGCTTAACTTTGATGTTTTGTGCTTTTGTAAATACCAACTTGGTTTGTAACTTGGTTTTCTTCAAATTGATTTTTAGTCCATAATCGTTGCAATATATATTTAGTTGTTCAGCAAGGTGTTGCAGTTCTTCTAGTGTTCCTGCCAGAAGGACGGTGTCGTCAGCATATCTTATGTTATTAAGTGGCTCACCGTTTATTATAAGGCCCTCACTGATCTCGGCAAGCGCTAATTCTGAGATGGCTTCACTGTATAAATTGAATAACAAGGGTGATAAAATACACCCTTGGCGGACCCCACGGCGAATCTGGATATACTTGGTCAGTTCGTTTTCATCATACAACTTTCACTTTTGCTGTTTGATTCCAGTAGAGGTTACAGATGATTCTAATGTCTCTACTGTCTATGTTTTTATTTAATAAAATTTCTTCAAGTCGATTATGCTGCAGTATGTCAAATGCCTTCTCAAAATTAATGAAACAGGCATATACTTCCTGATTAATATCTAAGCATCTCTGCGAAAGAACACTTAATGCAAACTGTGCATCTCGTGTTCCCAGTCCTTTCCTAAATCCCATTTGTGTATTACTTATGCCTTCATCTAATTTCTTATGTATTCTATTGTGAATTACTTTTAAAAACAATTTCAAGACATGACTCATTAAGGCTATGGTGCGATGTTCATTGTACTCCTTTGCATTGGCTTTTTGGGAAGCAGTATGAATGTTGGTTGGAGCCATTTTTTAGGTATTATACCTGTTCTATATATGGTATTGAATAGATCCAAAAGAAGATCAATAGATTCAGTATTCACAATTTTAAGTAATTCGATGGGAACTTCATCAGGCCCGGGAGATTAACCACCTTTAGCTTGTTTCATTGCATATTCAATTTCTTCTCGTATAATGTCAGGCCCAGTATCATCCCTAAATTCTTTTGGTGCTTCCGTTCTCTCTTTGTCTTCAAAAAGTTGTACTATATATTGTGTCCATCTCTGCATTTTTTATTTATATCTGTTATAAGTGCACCCCTTTCATCTCTTAGTTGCCTAGTTTGAAGTGTTTTTCTCATTCCTGTTAATTCTCTAATTCTTTTATGCATGTTAAAAAAGTCATATTTTTTCTCAATTTCTTCTAGTTCTTGGCACTGCTCATGTAACATTCTCTCCTTAGCTTCTTTTATTCTCTTTTTTATTAATCGGTCTGTTTCATTATATTTAATTGGATTTTTTGTTTTGAATGATTTTCTTTCATTCATTAATAGTAGTATTTCTTCAGTCATCCAATCTTTATGTTTTCTATTCTTTGGTTTTAAGTTTTCATTTGCTGTTTTAATTATTGCTTCTTTTATATTTTCCCATTTCTGATCAATGTTATAGCGACTTTTATTCAGTTCTTGGGCATTACGTAGATTTTCAGTAAGAGATTTTACAGTTTGTTCCTTTGTTTGTGGTTCCCTTAATTTTACAATTTCCCAATTCTTAGTGTATGATTCCTTTAAGCCTTTTATGTTCACCCTTTATTATGTCCAAGGCTGTTGAACTTTTTATCTAGATTAAGAATTGCGAAGATTTAACTGTGATTCACAAATTGTCGCTCATCTCTACTTTATTGCATTACTTACCATATTGCTTCGCAGTAAGTACCCAATTTCATTGAGAGCATTGTTTCCCAGAGACGGTGCAGTTTTATAACAAGAGTTTTATTTTAAAATTAGGCAACAATCTGTTTAGTATCATTTAATTACCAAGAACTAGGACACGTGAGCTTGTGGTAACCGTATCTTTTGTTCTGCTGGTGAAAAAGATGCGTTACGAGTATTGAATTTTTAAATTGTTTTACATCTTAACGAAGATGTATGTGGTGTAAAATTGTGTTTGTTATTAACAATAACGTAAGGGATATGGTGTAATGGATTTAATAAAATGCTGTGAAGTATTTAAATTTAGTTTTCATACATTCATATGGATAATACATTTTTCATTGCCATATAAACAATGTGATTATATCTTTACTTTAATTATTTTTGCAAGAATATGGAAACATTTTATCTTTGTGTTCCATTGATCTATAGAATAATTACCAAAATAAACAGTACCAAAATCATGACTATGAAATTGCAAGCAAAATATTATTTTGTTATATTTGGCTTGTTTATGATTATTAATATTTAAAACTAAAAGGTTTTTAGGGGTGTATTTATATACAATATAGCCAGAAATTTTCAAATACCCAAATTATAAAAAAAATATATAAATTGTATTTTTGCAAATTTGTTGAAACTTTTGCAGGCCAAGAACCACGTGTGGATCAATAAAGAGGTTACAAAAAAACGAGGTTCAGCATGAAGATATTTAATACATATTTAATTATTGGTTTTACTGGTATGTTATAAATGCATTATTCAAGTAACACGTCTGGTTTTAAACGCCACATTTCTATTATTCATCAGCGCATTAGCGTTGGAAGTTTGCGGAAATATCGTACAGTTTCCATGTTTCGCGCATGGGCAATTATTTGCGTGTAAGAATTTGCGTTGTATATTTATTTATTGCAAGAAAAAATATCTTTATCCGAAAGCATCAAATGGATTCAACTTTTTTCATGCATAACCTGGCGTCACCCAGATGGGGTCTAATAGTACTCCCGATACACTTTGAAGCATGTTTACAATTTCTGTAAATTATTTCCTTTAGAAAATTATTTTCACGCCCTCTATGCCTACATATATTCTTTAAAAAAGCCTTACAAATAGCCCGACAGAACCAAGCATTTTGTTACGCCCTTTTTAATAAAGAAATAACTTCGCCAAATGTTTCCTGTTACAAAATATTTCCTAGTAACAAAGGAAAAAGTCCCTATTGTGAAATCTCCGCTCTACCTTCTCAGAAAAACAGAAGAGTTGTTTGATGTAGGTACCCCAGTAGCCCGGCTATTTAATATCAATTTCGCGTGGCACCCTTCAGCCAATATCTCTTCTCTGTTTCATCTTTCTCTTGTCTAAGCCCGTCTAAGTTCAGAATCTGAAGTCATTTTCCAGTTAGTTCCTGTGGCAAGCGGTTTATCTTCATCAAACGGCGGTAAGTGGATTTTCAATTCACCCTTTTCTATATAAAATTTCTTTACACAGTGTGTCTTATTTTAACTATTTTCTATTTTGTCAAACAGACGTCTTCTAATTCGAAGAAACGAAGTCACTTCTGTTTGCCGTTCATTCATCTCTACGATTCTTTCACCGCTACGTTCATTCACCTCTACGATTCATTCATCTCTACCTTCAGTCATCTCTACCTTCATTCGTCTCTACATGCTTTTGTATGGATCGATGCTTTCGGTTGCAAGGACCGAAGTCAAGTACCTTTATTGAGGGCGTTATGCCATTATCTGCATTCACCTGTATTCTACTGTTCTGCGAGTATAAGGTTTATTGACTAAAGCTCAACTGTGATGCCTAAATCGTTAGAAGTTGATTTATGACTCCAGTTCAGTATACCTTACTTATTTATGGATGTTTACTTTAACTCCAACCGAACGAACTATTATGAGTATAACTACGGGATAATATATATGTATAATTTACGTACAATTTGTTTTATATGTAGGTTATATTTATGATAAATTTTATTCATAGATTTGAAGTGATCACGATCAAAAACTTAGTAACTTCATGTTTACGTATTCTCAAGGCGTAAAATTCACTTATTTGACGAATATTGACGTAGATACAATTATAATGTTCCTTGCCTTTTTTCTAGTTCTTGAGGATACTAAATTATTCATAATTATTTTTCAAAAAGGTATTTTTCGTTTGTATTTAATAATAAATTGTGCAATAACTGATATCATGCCATTTAACTGTTCAGTAAAAATTCTTATAGTGCATTTACTTTAACAACTGTACCTCAATATAATTTTGTTGACGAACTATTTGCTTTTTATTTTTTATATAATATGAATATATATGTTTGTGTTTTTCTTTCAGGCAATTTTTATTGATTTATACTATTATTTGTTTTATTGTATATGTATTGTACATGTGTCGAAATATTAAGTGCGTACCGCATAATCACGATAACTTTTCTCTCACGGTTTACTTCATTCTCGCTTGAGTATTTTAACTGTATCTTACCTTTCTCGTTATCTTCTTCAATATGCCTTAAGGCTTCCCTGTTCCTCTAAAAATAGGGTGGTGTCCAAATAACTTCTCTTCTCTTATCTCCTAACTTCTCTTCTCTTCTAATTTCTTGTCTCTGTGTTGTCTTTACTTCTTTATCTGATCCGTGATATTTAAGCTGTAATAAGAACCCCAACCAATATAACTCTACCAGACTGACGCCCGAGCCTAGTACCGTTCTTTGTGTAACCCCCAACTATCATCAAAGAGGGTACAACTTAGAACTACCATAATTCTATGGTTAATACTCGGATGTCTTATTGGTTGCCTATAGCTTCCTAAAACATGTTGCTGTTGGATATTCTGAACCAATTTTAGTTGTAAGTTTATCGTCACAGTGAGTACAGTGTTCTGCAATCCGATTAGACCCCACCTAAGTGACGAAGATACGATTTTAATTCGCAAAATTACTATGACAATTTTAATTCGTGGCGTTATTGGTTGTACATATAAAAATTTTTCTCTAGAATGAATTACGAAAAAGAACAAGCCAAACTATTGGCACTTTGGCAGGAACTCGAAGATGGTGAGTACGAAATTATGGACTCCGACGATGAAAACGAAATTGATTACATAAGTAATCAGTCTGATGGTGAACAAAATAAAAAAATTAAGAAACTAGAAGTATTGGAATTTGAAAATGAGCGCAAAGAAGATAAAAAATATCCTTATTATTTAGGTAGGGATTCCAAAACAAAATGGAGAAAACACCATAGTAATAAAGCAGTTAGAACGAGGACAGAAAACATAATTTTGAACATACCAGGATCCAAACTATATTATGCAATAAACGCTAAGACTCTTTTAGATTGCTGGCTTCTTTTTTTTTATGAAGAAATGCTTGAAGGTATCACGGTCTGTACCAATGTATTGGTAGATAAAAAAGCGTTAGCTTACAAAAATAAAGCATATCGTAGCAGGACCAATATTGTTGAATTAAAGGCATTATTTGGCCTCTACCTACGTAGAGAAACAAATGGTACAGGAATCGATATATTTCGTTCAGTGATGGCACTTAATAGATTTATATTTTTATTGCAGTGCTTACGTTTCGATAATGTAGACAATCGATAAGAAAGACAACAGTCTGATAAGTTGGCTCCTATTAGGGCAGTTTTTGAAAAAATTGTCGCAAATGGTCAACAAGCTTACTCACCAGGACAGTACTTGACTATTGACGAGAAGTTAAAGTCTATTTGTGGGCGTTGCTCATTCCGGCAGTATATTCCGAACAATCCTGCGAAATACGGAATAAAAATTCAGGCCCTAGTAGACTCGCATACGCTTTATTTTTTTAATGTGGAAATTTATGCAAGGAACCAGCCAGATGGGTCGTACCAAATAAGCAATAAACCTATTGATATTGTCCTAAGACTGATAGCACCAATTTCTGGTGAAAATTGAAATATCACTTTCGATAATTAGTAGGTATACCTCTTACGAACTTGTGAAAATTTTGCGTGAACGATATAGTTTAGATTAGTTTAGAACCAGCCAGATGGGTCGTACCAAATAAGCAATAAACCTATTGATATTGTCCTAAGACTGATAGCACCAATTTCTGGTGAAAATTGAAATATCACTTTCGATAATTAGTAGGTATACCTCTTACGAACTTGTGAAAATTTTGCGTGAGCGATATAGTTTAACTTGAGTAGAAACTCGAGTGAAAAAACAAGCGAGTGATTCCGCCAGAATTTATACTGATTAAGAACAGACAACCACAGTCCTCGGTATTTGGATTTCAGGGACATATAACTATGGTATCCTTTGACGTTGTCAAAACTGTTCCAGAAAATCTGACCGGAAAACTTAACAAACGTGCGATTATTGCCAACATTTTTATTGTTTAGATCACCTTCATTGCATTTGCGACGAATGTATCCAGTTCCGGGACTTTTTTCAAGTTTGGATATTCAATGTCCTGCTTTTTTATATTTTTATTTGAACCTTTTGAAAAAACTTTTTTGGAAAATCTCTTATTTTGAATCTTTTCTTTGTGAATTTTTTATGTATCTAGTGTTTTTTGTTTGTAGGAATTATATTAGTTTGTAAATTTTACCTAATATATCAGGGGTGCTCAAACTTGAACTGCTGGCGATCTACCTCAATATTTTTAGATTACTTACGATCGAGTCTGAGAGACTGCAAATGTGTGTGATGCAGGGTTGTCGTACATACACGATACACCCTACCTACCTAGGTAGGGCGTACCGTAGCATATATAGATATTAGCTTTCTGCACAATATAGTTTGGGTTAGGTTATTTAGTCAAGGTTTGGGTTAGGTTTAGTTAGGTTCTTCTCTACAATATCAATGAAAAAACTCATAGTTATTCAAAATTGCGAGTTTATTTGTTGTTACAAAACAAAAGAGTTACATATGGTGTTAAACTTAACTAAGGAGTGGCTTTGGATGTTGAAGCGTGGCACTGCATGTCCTCAGCATACTTTTCATAAGATGGTACGTAACCACTGAGTGCTAATCGCAAGCATGATGTCATATGATCGTCAGTTAGTCGATTGCGATATTTGACTTAATTATATTCATTTCAGAAAATGCAGACTCGCACAAGTAAGTTGACCCAAAAAATGCCGTCAGTTGAAGGGCGATTTGCCTTACATTCGGATAGTTATCTTCAGATATAAAACGCCAGAAATCTGTATCAGATACTGTAGCTTTGAGATGTATATCTGATATAATCTGCACCAACTCATTTTCAACAGAACATGAGTTCATATTAAACTGACTTGCTATTTCAGTAGCTAATTCCTCAATGTTTTTACATGAAAAAGGATAACTCATAAATGATGCTATATTTTCCAATTTACTGCAATCATAAAAACGCATTTCGAATTGTCCCAAAATATTTGATAATTCAGCCTCATACGTATCATAATTCAACTGAGGAATCCTTGCTTTCAAGGACGGAAAATGTTTCAGATCCTTTCTTTTAAGTTGATCTATCATAAGTTTCAATTTACTTTTGAATGCGTTTACTGCGCTAATTATCTCAATAATAGTTTTTCCTTTACCTTGAAGCTCCAAATTAACGGTGTTTAAGTGCATTGTGATGTCAGTCAAAAATGCCAAATCATTTAGCCATTTTTCGTTTTTCAAAATCTGAGTGTCATCACCTCCTTCGTCCAGAAAAGCTGTTATTTCGGGCAATAATTCTTGAAACTTTTCTAGGAATTTTCCGCGACTCAACCACCTGACGTCCGTGTGAAGAACTAAATCAGTGTGTTTAGCTGACTCCCTATCTTCCAACTGCAACTGAAAGAGCCGCCGTTGCAAGCTACGTGCACGGATGGAATTCACAATTTTTGTTGCAATGCCCATAATTTCCTCCGTGTTTAAAACTTTTAAACACAAAACTTGTTGATGTATAATGCAATGGAATGAAAAAAATGAAGGGAATTTTTCATTAAATCGACACAATGCCACAAAACCGTTTTTGTTTTCAGTCATTGCTGGTGCTCCATCGGTTGTAATGCACATTAATTTATATATTGGTAGCTCGTAGTTTTTTACAAAATTTAAGAAAACGTCATATATATCTTCGCCACGGGTCTTCCCCTTCAGAGGAATGATTGTCAAAAATTCTTCCTTGGCCAACATGTCATTGAATACCATCCGAATAAAAATACACAGCTGGGCAGTGTCTGTCATATCGATGGATTCGTCGAACTGTAAAGAAAAGTATGTACATTCCATGATATCATGTTTTAGTTTATCTGCGATGTCTTGACTCATGACTTCAATACACCTTGTTACAGTCAGACGAGATAACTGAAGTTCTCTAATAGCAGACATGATTTCTGTTTTATTTTTAAAATCTCCAAATAAAGTCTCACTCGCTTCAATATATGCTTCCTTCACCACCGATCCATCTTCAAATGGTTTCTTCTGTTTCGCCAAAATATGAGATATTTTAAATGACGCGATCGTAGCAGCTTTTGATTGTTTGGCTGGTCTTGTGAACATGGATTGCTCTTTTTTCAAACAAGAAATCAAATCACTTACTTTTCGTTTTCTTAATTCACTGTGTGGTGGAAAATCCTTTTCATAGTTTTTATGAACCGTTTTATGATGCCTCTCTAAGTTACCACGCTTGGGTATTGCAACTGATGCACGACAAATAACACAAATGCACTTATCCTTCACCATAGAAAAGAAAAATTCTTCCTACCAATCCTTATTAAAATGATACGTTTTAGATTTCTTCACTGCACTCATTTTCCACTATTTAATAATAAACTTTGTATCGACGTAGGATCGCTATCAAGTTACAATTCAGAATAACTCCAATTCCTGCAGGCGCAACATTTATATTGGCGTGAACGAAAGTCTCGAATGTTTCCGTCAAACGCGCCGCCCGAAACTAGAGTATACTGTCTCTCGTTTAGAAACAACACGGCTTTTCTTTGACAAGTGCCGCGCGTTCCTTTGATAAAGCCATCTTTTGCCGCAAGCAGTGTTATTTTATTACGTAATACATTTTTGTAGTTGATAGAATATCATCCCAAATTTGATTAATAATTATAATAAATATTGAATTAATAAAATAATTATTTAATATAAGTAAATATAAAATATGCTGTGTGGACAGTATTTTGTTGTCCCCACTTCTTTGAATTGCAATGATGCTTAGTCAAGCATTCTATGTATTTGTATAGTTCAGTATTAATAAAAACGTTTAACTCTGCTGACAGTAGTTTAGTTACCTACCTACTTATTAAATTTTTTTTTCTTCTCGAGATCTACCCAAAAAGCACTCGCGATCGACCAGTCGATCGAGATCGACCGTTTGAGCACCATTGTAATACTCGGTCAAATTTAATCCAGTGGTAAAAACTGCTGTTATTAATGAAAACTTAGATAGTCAAATAAGATATTTAAAAAATAAATTTGTGTTTGAAATGTTCGTTGAGTTTTTCCAATAAATTTTAAATGGGGTCAATAATACCCCACTTGGGCTATTATACAATCATTTTTCACCTGGGTGACGCTGGGATAATACGTTTTACTTTTTTTGGTTTTATTTTCTGTTAATTTCACCAAGTCAACTAGTAAATGATATAATAATAAACAGTAAAACAAAAAGTTTTCTAAATATACTTAGAGCATGCTATAAAATAAACATCAATAAAACTTTTTATCCTCGTTAGAACAAAAGTAGTTACAGAAAATCTTCAAAAATATCTTTTATTTAGTAATTGGCCTAGTTTATTTGTATTTTAGCCAAGAGCTTGACATTTGTGTTATTTATTTATTTTGTATTTACTACTCTCAGATTATTAAACTCATTTAAATTCCTAAGCAAACAGATAAATTGAAAACGCTACTTAGTTTTTCTACACATTTAATAGCTCTTTAAAATCCAACCCATTTGGTATTTAGGTTTACAGCAATCGTATTGGTTCCCATGCTGAAACCTTTACTGATTGTTAAAAATAATTGTTGCTTATTATATGATTTATGTGTTTGATTTTTCACAGACATCTAAATCAACCGAACAGCGTATTTATATACTATTTACCTTGATCTACATCTCACACAAATGTGATAGTCCTGAAATAGGTGAAAATACGATCAAAATTTTAGGCCTTGAATTACTGCATCGATATTTCTTTGTTCGCTAGTTAGCTAATCATGGTTTAATTAGTACTCTAGTTGTGGCGTTACACAAGAAAAACATGTTCTTCCAATTATTGTTTAAAGAATCCTGCTTACACGAGATATACAATTAGGCAACTCTTTTTACAAGATTCTTGTTCTTTTGACTTTCGGGAATATAATGACCAAAATACATAGGTACTATTAGAAGGTGTAGGTTAAATTAAATTTTGTAAAAATAATTATACTAGAAACATAAGTACAAAGGCGCAAATTTAAAAGTTAATTAAATTCAACAAAATTTTTCTATTTCTAAAAAGTAATTAAGAATAAACATCTTTAAGTTTCTTTGCTTCTTCTGGTACGTTGTTGATGGCTCTTTCGTAGGAATAAAGAGGACATTCAATCAATACATGTTGAATAGTTATTGGGCATTCACAATAGGAACATTCAGGTGGTAGTTCTTTTGTTATGAGATGCTGGTGAGTTAACGCTGTATGTCCAATTCTTAGTCGGTTTATAATCACTTGTTGCCTTCTGTTTTCTGGAAATTGTAGTTTAGTGCCAATCCTAGTTTTCACGTTTTTAAGGTTAGCTTTATTAGAATTCCACATTTGTTGCCAATTTTTTACACAGTGCTGTTTAATATTGAGCTGGATATCACTGAATGGAATTATAGTCATAATTTCAGTTTGCTCGTCAGTAGCAGCTTTCTTGGCTAATTCATCTACTTTTTCATTTCCTGCGATACCTGTATGTGATGGTACCCAGAGAAATGTAACGTTCACGTGTCTGTTTTGTAGGTCATTAAGTGCTAATTGTATTTGTTGCAGGATAGCATGTACTGGATATATTTGACTTAAGCTCTGAAGAACAGATAAAGAGTCAGTAATGATACGAAAATCTGAGCTTGCATAACTCTTACACATGTCTAAAGCCTTTAAAATGGCGATTGCTTCTCCCGTGAAAATGCTGCAGAATTGAGGGATGCGAACTGCATATTCAGGCTTTTCTAGAATAAAGGCCGCTGCGTGTCCATTTTCAGTTCTTGACGCATCAGTAAAAATCTTGTTATGGCCAGTGTATTCTAATATCCGTTCTTGATATAATTTTTTAATGATTATGGGATTTGTGCTACTCTTTGGATAGGCCGTGAGGGATAGATCAATAGTGGGAAAATTAATAGTCCAGGGAGGTATAGTTCGTTGTGTAGGGTAAGAATGTGTCAGCTGCTCCATGTCAAAACCATATCTCGTTAGACGTTCTTTAAGGGGTGGATATTTAATTTGTTGATGGCACTGAGTAGGTGGATATATTTTATAAAGAAGTGGATAGTTTGTGTTATTAGGGTTGGTAGACAATCTCGCGACATAATTTAAAGAAATGTGTTGTCTTCGTATTGATAGGGGAGATTCATCTAGGATAATCTGAAAACTTGAAACAGGACTAGTTCGGTAAGCACCCAGAATTAGTCTTAAACATGTGTTTTGTATAATGTCTAGTTTTTTAAGTATATATTTACTCGCAGTTGAATAGCATATTGCACCATAATCCAGTTTACTTCGGATTAATGATTGGTATATATGCAGCAATTTTATGGTGTCCGCTCCCCAAAATCGATTTGATAGCATTTTAGGGAGATTTATTTTAGATTGGCAGGATACTACTAGCTTTTTAATATGTTCTGCCCATGTTAACTGACTGTCCAGTCTCAGGCCAAGAAAGTCAATGCTCTCTACTTGTTTTAGGTTGATACCATTTAGAGTAAGTGTTGTTTTGCAATCAGTTTTTCTTTTATTAAATACGATGAAACGAGATTTATCACCTGAGAATGTAACACCAGTCTTTTGGGACCAGTCTTCTAGTTTATGCAGAAATGATTGCAGAATTTTTGAGGTTAGTGTAATATTGCAGCTACTAGTATATACAACTAAGTCATCTGCATACAGATCTGCTTTCAAAGGTAGCTTTATCTCTTGAGCGATATTATTAATTGCTATTAAAAATAAACTATGGCTTAAGGTTAAGCCCTGTGGAATACCGTTTTCAAGACATTCTGTTTTTGAGGTAATTCCATTTACACGTACTTGGAATATCCTATGATTCATGAAATGTTTTACAAATGCAAGAAAATTTCCCTTGATACCCCAATTGGACATGGTTTGTTAAATGTTGTATCTCCATGCAGTATCAAATGCTTTATTTATATCAAAAAATATGGCAATTACTTTCTGGTTATTTCTAAAGGACTCACATATAATATTGTCAATAGCTACTAAGGCATCATGAGTTGATCTGCCTTTTCTGAAACCGCTTTGGATATGGTTTAATAATTGGTTTTTTTCAAAAAACCATCTTAATCTGTTATTTAAAATTTTTTCTAGTAGTTTGCATGTATTATATGTAAGAGAAATTGGTCCATAAGAAAGGGGGTCAGTTTTTGATTTGAAAGGTTTTAATATGGGAATAATTGTTGATTCAGACCAGATTGAAGGAAATTTTTTATTAAGGTAAATGTGATTGTAAATGTCTAAGAGAATTAATTTTCCTACGTATGTCAAGTTTTTGATAAATATGATAAGTCCGGTAGCAGGAACTTGTTTTGATATAAGTATCTTTAATTATATTATAATAAATACTACTTACAGTTTTTTTCCAAGTAGTTCAAATTTATTTTTATATTAACACTACACTTTATTGCAATTTTATCAAATGGATATAAATAATATCGCAAAAAACTAGGTGTAATTAGGCTAGCTAGTAAACACGTCTGATAACGACAAAGGTTCGACGTGAAGATGAAGAATAAACTTAAAAAAAAACCTAAAATATTGTTTTATTTCTTGAACAAAAATGTTCTTAATTGCTACTGAAAAAGTCATTATCATTTTAGATATTTAGTATTGTCATGAAATATGTTTGTAATACAACGGAGGAGATCAACATAAGCTTGTTTTAGAGGAAAATCAAGAGATCAAACTATGTGACGACTACAAATACCTAGAAGTAAAGATCACCCAGGACGGAAAATTAGATGCAGCCATTAAATAACTAAATACACAGGGAAGGAAAGGCATAGTCTTACTGAACAGCGTATTGTGGGATAAAAACATCTCTAAAAAAAATAAAAGAAGAATATACAGCACCATAATAAAAAGTATCACAACATATAGATGCAAATTGTGGCCCCTAAAAGACAGAACAGAGAAAATGCTTAGAGCAACAGAAATGGACTTTTGGCGCCGCTTGGTAAGAATATCTAGACGCGACAAAATAACAAATGAGAGAGTCCAAGAAATCATGGGAGTTACACATAATATTGTTGATGACATCACAACGACACAACTGAGATGGTACGGACACGTAAGGAAAATGTCGGAGAATAGAATACCAAGACAAATTCTTGAATGGCAACTAAGAGGTAGGCGGAGACCAGGAAGGCCTAGAAGAAGTTGTAGAGAAGAAGTTGATAAACTTACTTTATTTTTCGAGTCTGGATCCGACTACAGTTTTTCTGCCCAATATCGGGCTACGTCTACAGCCTTTGTTTTTGCGAGCCATAAATCATCGAGGGTGCACTGTGATGGGCAAAGTCTGCATACTCTCAGGTGCTCCACGTTCTGTATTTCCCCACATTCACAGTGTGCCTCGTTATCTGTCTTGATGCCCCATTTAATGAGGTTCTCTTTCACAGGGGCAACACCTGTGCGCATGTGGTTGAGTGTCCGCCAGGTTCTCCAGTCCAGGTTCATTCCATTAGGTCGTTCTGGATGTAGGGGGAACACTTAGGGTGGTTCGACGCTGACATTTCTCATAAACCTTTTCCTTGATGTAAGTCGGCTGATTCCTGGCGGTTCGTCAAACCCATATAATTGGTGCCGTTCATCGAAAGTTTGCCTGAACTTCTCCACATATTGTGAGGCACATCTACGGTCGTCTGGTGATGCGAATCCAGCTACCCGGTACAGTAGGTGTAGAGGGGTAGGCTTCATACAACCGGTAATGATTCTACATGTTTCATTTAATGCCGTGGTAACATATTTCCCTGTTGAAGAACATAAGGCCTCAGTTGTTGACTTCAAGACCTGGGGGTTTGCACCCCACTTGCTCCCTACAAGTTTCCGGAGAAGGTGATTTCTCGTAGAGACCTTTTGTCTTGTGCTCTGACAGTGGAATTTATACGTTAGTGACCAGTCTAGTAGGTATCACTCCAAGATATTTGGGCCTATCAGTATGTTTCAAGCGTTGTCCCTCCCAAGAAACATTCAGTTTTACATGCGCCAGTTGGTTGTTGAGATGAAATGCACATATCTGGGTTTAAATATGGTTTGGCTTTAATGAGTTTTGTTTGTAGTAAGTTGACATCATGTTTAAAGCATCTTCCATTGTCGACTCTACTTGTGTGAGTGTTTTCCCCTTTACGGCTATATCAAGGTCGTCAGCATAAACAAAACTCTCAGTCTGAGGGTGCATTGGTTAGTCGTTGGTGTAGATGTTAAATAAGGACGGCGCCTGATTGCTTCCTTGCGGTAGGCCATTTTTTGGGTTCTCCATTTACTCTTCTTTCCATTTAGCACAACATAGAAGCGTCTATTACACAACATTGATCTAATGATATTTACCAGGTCATAGTCAAGCACAGTGTTATAGATCTTAGTAAGCAAGGTTCTGTGGTTTATCGTATCATAGGCCACTATGAGGTCTATCAAGGCTACTTCTACTATCTCTTTCTCCTCAAATCCCTCCTCTATGTATTCTGTTAGGTTTAGCACTTGGCCTGTGCATGATTTACCTGGTCTAAAGCCTGCTTGGCTCATACAATTCATACAATTTATACAAATGGCATAGCAGAGATATCGGACGGTAGCTACTCGGTAGTTCAGGGTTTAGAGTTGATAAAGAAATTAGGGAAAGAGAACTGGATGACGATCTATGGAACGATAGAATGATTAGTGATATAAATATTACCATAATTATTTATACAGGATGGCCAGAAATATTTAATTTTAAATTAAATTAAGGCAAATGGCCGCTGATATGAATATTTCTAAAAGGTCTGTCTTAAGTGTACTAAAAAACGAGAAATATCAGTTGTATAGAAATCAGAATGTCCTGGAAATCAATTAAGATAATCAAGATCGACAAATACAGTTTCGGGAAGTAGTGTAAGATACTTCTTCTTCCTTTGCCCTATCCGTTTCGGACGTTGGATATTAACAAGCCTATTTTGACTTTGTTTACGGCACCTCTGAACAGTTTGGTCGATGTTAGTCCGAACCAATGTCGCAGGTTATGCATCCATGAGTGTCGTCTTCTTCCCGGTCCCCTCCTACTGTCGATTCTTCCTATAACTATTAACTGTAGCAGCCGGTACTTAGTATGCCCCATGACATGTCCGAAGTACTCAAGCTTCCGTTTCTTTACGGTGAAGATTATTTCTTTGCTTTTGCCTATGCTCTGCATTACTTCCACGTTAGTGATGTGGTATGTCCAGGATATCCGAAGAATACGGCGATATATCCACAGCTCAAAGGATTCTAGTTTCTTCAGGGTGGCTTCCGTTGTGGTCCATGCCTCTGCTCCATAGAACAAGACCGGAAAGACATAACGCTTGACCAGTCTTAATTTTAGTTCCATTGAGATTTTGCTTGTGAACCACTTTTTAATATTGTTGAACGCGTTTCGCGCTTTTTCAATTCGTGATCTTATTTCTGTTTACTGGTCCCATTTTGTGTTGACTTTGGTTCCGAGGTATGTGTATGTCTTCACTTGTTCTATTTTTCGGTTGTTTAATGTCAATTGCATCGGAGGTTGTTGTATTCTGCTGATGAGCATGCATTTAGTTTTGGTTGTATTGAGTTCTAAACCATATTCTTGACTTGTTGTGTGTATGCTTAGTATGAGTGTTTGAAGCTCGTTGCAGTCATTTACGATAATAACTGTATCGTCAGCATATCTAATACAATACATATATACACATACGATACTAATAAGATACATTTGAACAAAATCTAAGCTTAATTCGCATCATTCATAGCAAGAAGAATATAATATTTAATTTATTTTCCTTCTGTCAAAAAACAAAGGGAATAGAACAAAATATTTATTTGCTTTTAAATTTATTTGCTTTTATTTGCAAATAAAAATTGCTTTTCACTTAAATTATATGTTCGAATTGCCACCCATCTACCTCTTGGCAGTACTTGTAACCACGACGAAAATCTCCATGAAAAAAAATCTAGTGGTGTAAGATCTGGAGATTTTGGTGATCATCATTTATTCCTCGCCTACCAATTCATTTCCTAGAAAAACACCCGTTAAGAAAATCACTAATTTCTTCTTCTTAACGTGCCCTATCAAGTCCCCTTGACGTTGGCGATTAACATGGCGAAACTGTCTCTGTCTCGAGCTATTCTAAATAGTTGCTCAGCTTACTTTATTCCTGTCAACTCCCTGATATTCTTCAACCAAGAGGCCTGCTTTCTACCAATTCCTCTGCGTCCTTCAATTTTACCCATCATAATAAGTTGAAGAATATTATATCGGTCTCCCCTTACTACGTGTCCAAAATAGGCCATCTTTCTACTTTTGATGTTATCAAGCAGCTCGCGAGCAGCATTTGCTCTCTCAAGGACTGCCACATTTGTCAGCATAGCCGTCCATGAAATTTTTAGTATACGTCTGTGCAGCCACATTTCAAAGGCCTCCAATAAGAGGACTGACCAAATGTAGCATTTAACCATGCGCTTTCGAAGTTGAAGTTGCAAGTTATCATTACAGAAGAATGACCTCATTTTTAAAACTGTCGTGCGGGCCATCTCGATTCTACATTTTATCTCTTGATCTGGATCTAGTTGTTCAGTAATATGGCAAAGAAGATAATTAAAACTGGACACTCTTTGAATTATATGACCATCAACATATAATCGTGCATATAATCACTAACAGGATGTTTAAAATACGAATGTGCCCATCTTGCTGAAAACATGTTACCATGTGGAAATTTACGATTATTTTCATTCAGAAAAATGTCTGTAAGGGTGGGTATAAGTTCATATTGTAGTAAAAAGTTTACTTACATTCGGCCCTTAAGAAGCTATTCGAAGAAAAATGAACCAATAATTATATACTTGATCAGTGCGCATATGTTTATTTCTTAAGGGTGGTGACTTTTCTCTACTTTTTAATTTTTTGTTTTACCGGTGCATTACTCCTGCAGTTTGTATATTTATCTCCTACTATACATCTATCGCCTTTCCTAAATATTCTAAATGTTCATTGCCGTTGATCTTGTCAAGTTTCTCAATTGTTTTCTTTTGTTGCCTATATTTATTTGCCGGTGGTGAGTATTTTTAATTGCCCCAATTTTCTCTATTTCAGTATCTGGTGGCTTACTGCAAGATACTAGACGTGTAGAGAAACAGCATAATGATACCGATGTTCAAGAAAGGAGATAAAGAAGATCCCAACAATTATAGAGGTATAAATCTACTGAACAACGCACCTAAGCTTACCACAAAAGTCCTGAGTAGACGCCGTATTTGTACTAAGACAAATCACAGAAAGGGCCATCGAGTACAATAAACTAGCATATTTATGTTTTATAGACCTGACAAAGGTTTTCATAATACAATATTAATGTTCAAAATAGTTATTTTTAGTTTTTCTGAAAAACAAACAGTGTTTTTGTTCACAAATATGATATTTCTCGGATACCAGTAAACATGTGAATAAATGACATCATGTTTAGATTTTCAGTTAAATTTCAATCTGAAAAAGTTATTTATATAAAATATTTATATACTAAATTTAGTACCTATATTATACTAAAATATTTTGACAATTTCAGTAATTTCTTAGTCCTATTAATTCATATTTTGATAGTTACTTTAACTTTAATACGATGCAGCATTTATATATTCACCAAAGTACATGCTACCTATGAAGAAAGAAAAATAATTTAAAAATGTATAATCAAATAATGAAGACAACTTTTTCTCTACCATAAATTG
The DNA here is from genome assembly GCA_918026665.1 of Diabrotica balteata. NCBI lineage: Eukaryota > Metazoa > Arthropoda > Insecta > Coleoptera > Chrysomelidae > Diabrotica > Diabrotica balteata. The sequence continues at coordinate 12,802,183 of OU898284.1, forward strand.
GGTTTATTTTGTAATGTAGCATTGAAATCACTATGTATTCTGCATCCTACGATTAGGCAACTCACTTGACGTATGAAACCATAGGTTTCTCAGTCAATACATCAACCACACAAACACACACTAGTTTATTTTTTTGTAAACGAAGTTGCCTACTTTCAGTAAAGAAATCGGTAATTATAATATTGTATACAGTGTGACACTTGCAAATTAAACGAGAAAATCATATCTAATTGTTCTTACTTTTTTAGTAGAAATTACTTATTCATGTGGACATTATAATACACATTAAAAATTCTTAACAGATGACCTTAATGTTGATCATAATTCTTCGTTGGGTGCCCTTAAAATACTTAATATATTCTGTAAGACATTAGTGTAAATTTGATATCCGACGTTCCGTTGATAATAATTTACCCATTCCAACATTAAAATAAAATACGCATTGAAACACATGAAAACTGGGAAAGTACCTGGTCCCGATTGCGAGATTACGGATCCTAGTGCAACTGTGAACGGACTTATTTTGATGGTTAGTGATTGGCTAAAATCTAAAAGTTTGCGTCGGCGCGTTAAGGGTTGCGGTTGACAGTGACAGTTAATAAATATAAATATTTGTTTTTGATTTCTTATTATTCAAAATAAAAAATCCCATAATCTCTTTTTAGATCTGCTAAATAACTTGTGTTTTAAAATTTAGCAATTGCAAAACGGTAGATCTTATTAAGTTTGAAATTAATGTACCAGAAGCATACAAGGCTGAGGTATGAATGTGTTTTATTTAAACTAATTTTGATCTTATTAAACTGATCTATTTTATTTTAGTTATTAAGATTATTTCCGCATGTCCTTACAAGAGTTATTGAACATGATGACCCAAAAACCAAAATGACCATATATACAACAGAAAAAGGCGTTTCACTGCTAGTGACATTCCAGTCCCTCAGAAGAAAGCTGTCTCACATTCGTTAACATTATATGTAGATCACAATATAAGTTTAGGTAAAAATCATTAAATTGTTTATATATTATATGTTGATAAATAAACAAATAGATATTAATTGATATGTTTTATTGTTTATATTTAAAATAAAAATATCAACCCTTATTTTCCAGAGAATAAGAGGAATACATTTATTTTATTATTTTAATGGAAAATAAAGCCACAAGTTAACGAAAAAATGAATTTATTGGCGTTTCAACGTCCACATCGGACGTCGTTTTCAAAATGACAATATTAATTAATAATACGTCAATAAATTTATTTTTGTAGTTAAATTGTGGCATTATTTCCCATTAAAATAATAAATTATATAAATGCCACAAACAAATAGCTTCTCCGAACAATATTAATACACTTATTTACTATATATACTAAAAATAATAGTACAATAGTGTACTTACTCAAAAGATTCTACTATCTGAGATGTTATATATTTAATAAGAACTCATAAGAGCTATTTCGCTGAGATTTTTAAAAATATATGTTAAATAAGAACTGGTTACATAAGTGCTGTGGCAATACATTAAAGTAACTATTAATTAAATATAAGAATTGATTATAACCTCGACAGATTTGTTTAAAAGATTTCAACGCGATTTGTTTTTTCCAGATTTAGGTATACAGTTTTCCTATTAATAATACAATAAAAAGTGTAATAGATGGAGATAATCTATTTTTTTTGAACATATTATACAATATTTTGTAGGATAGCTCAAAATTTTGTTTTTCATTAAATGGTATGCATTTATTATTAACGTAATGTTATTTAAAAGTAAATTTTTTATTTCTATTTTTCAATGTCCACTTACAAAAATTTATTTTAATGTTTATAAAATGATAACATATTACATTAGTGTCTAAACTACTCAAAAAGAACAAAAAACATCTCTGTAAGTAGTCGTTAATGCGTTTACAAGAACTTATAATAATTTTTAAATATCCCGCTACTTTCTCAACCAATTACAACTCATCAAAATAAGTATATTCACAGTTGCACTAGGATCCGTAATCTCGCGTCCCGATTGACGATGTCAAACGAAAGAGGCGGCACGGTGCGGTAACATTTTGAACTAGGGCACGTAGGATAACAAAACATTTTGTAGTCAGTTTTACACACATAACATAGTTATAAACATTTTAAATATTATTAAATAAAGCACAATAAGGTAACAAAATGTTAAGAACTAAATGTAAACCGTACTGCTCTGCACCGCAATGCAGTAATTATCGATCGGAAGGAATAAGTATGCACTTTTTTCCTTCGTGACAAAAATCTACAAGATCGTTTGGCATAGAAATTAAAAATTGGGACATCGAGATATCAAGTGATATGATGGTGTGTTCACAACATTTTTTATCAACAGTTTTTTTTTAAGTAAATTTTCTGAACAGAATTGCAACATTTATTGTATATAATGTGCCTACCTGACCTAACCAAATATATACACTAACATAGATCTTAATTAAAATTTTTCTGCAGCAGGGCAAAAGAAACCTTCAAAGAAAGGTGTTGTTCCCTCTCAATCCCTTCTTAAAGAAAAACACGAAAAAAAAAATCAATGAGGAACTGATGAATGCTAAACTAATTCGTTATAAAACACACGCACATTCCTCACTGGCGGCCTTTACAAGTGCATTTTGCCACCCACACTCATCCACAGTGATTTCATGTGGGGCACACTTTAAATCAGTCGTTTGCAGACAAAAACGGAGTAATTTGTTATTAACAAGGTCTAACATCCCTTGTAATTTACTTATCCACGACCCCAACTCTCCTAATAAACCCTGAGTGCCGTTCGCATATGTTTCGATTATTTTGCTTGCCCTATCCCCACGCCCAGTAGTTTCTGTCCCCAATTTTCTACCCCTTATAGTAATACTCCATGTGGTAGGCAAAATATTTTCGTTACAATACAATAAGTGGATAATGTCCTTCAATTTTACCTTATTAAATGCCTTCTTAAGGCCCATGAAACATAGATATGCTGGTTTATTTAATTCTAATTATTACTAGCTCATTATAATACATAAATATTTACTTATAGAATAAGTTAATCTACTGCAGTATAACTTTAAAAAAGACGCTTAGCTAGGTATTATATACTTTACACACTTTTAAAGAGCTTTTTTTAATACATTCAATAGGCACATTTATTTTAGATTTTATTTTTCCTTATACAGATTAACTACGATCTATAGACTGGCTTGCCAATACTCTAGCTCATTTATCGTTACAACGAGAGTACTTAAGACAGTATTTTACCAGAATTGCAAGCTAGTCTATACCCCAGAGACTTCGATATCGCGTTTGAAATCACATATGCTACCCATTAGTTGGAAGTTTAAGTTTAACCACGACAATAAATATCCTTTTTTTATAATTATGTTTATTTACAATCTACATCAAAAAAGATTATTAAGTAAATGTGATACAGGTTTTGCGCGTGAAGGGGAAACATCCAATGACCTCTCACCTTATTCTATTTTGGTTTCGTTCTGAAGAAGGTTTTGGGGCCAGGTTCTATCTTCTTGTGGCTCGTCCATTGTTGTATAATTCCCTTACTAGCTCATTTTCGTGGTGAATGGTACGTTCATTTTGTGACTTCGTGGCTCGATGGATTTCTTCTCTGATTAAAGGAACCTTTAAGTCATAGTGGAGTGTTTGGTTACTTACGTACCATGGCGCATCCACTATCGATCTTAGTACTTTAGACTTGAATCTTTGGATAATATTCAGCGACGTTGGCTTTGCACAGCCCCATAGGTGTAGTCCATAGAACCAGATAGGTTTGAGCATGGCTTTGTATAAAAGAATTTTGTTTTGGATGTTAGTTTTGATTTACGTCCAAGAAGCCAATACATTTGCCGGAATTTTAAGTCGAGCTACCTTCTTTTGGTCTGGATATATTTCTTTCAAGTAAGTCATTGGTCAAGATGGAGGCCAAGGTATTTAGAGTCTGTTATGGTTGGTATTCTTACATTTTCCATCCTTACAGGTGGGCATATATTGTGACGGTTGATAAATGTTATTTGAGTTGATTTTATTTTATTTACTTTTGTTCTCCATTTCGTATACCAATCACTGAGTATGTTGCAGGTTTTGTGAGGCTTGTATGGGATCTTCATTTACGGCTAGTATTGCTACGTCGTCAAAGGAAGCGATTGTAGTATTATTAGTCTGTGGTATATTGGCTGCGTAGAGTGAGAGAAGCAACGGCCCTAGAACACTACCCTGCGGGACTCCGGAGTTGATAGGACAGAGGTTGGATTGTTGGTCTTTAAATTTTACAGAGAAATATCTATTTGATACGTAGGATTTAAGTTGGAGGAAATAGTTACTGGATAGTGCTATTTTTATTTTGTAAAGCAGACCTCTGTGCCAAACTTTGTCAAACGCTTGTGAGATGTCTAGAAATATAGCGTTGCAGTATTTATTTTCTTCAAGACTTTTTGATATTTCATTTATCATTCAATGAACTTGTTGGGTAGTAGAATGATTTTCCCGAAAATCAAACTGATGTTTTGGAAGTAATGTTAGGAATTCATGATCTGCGTTGTTGGTGTTTTTTGACGTGAGTCGAGGAGGTGGTGGGCTGTTGTGTATGATCCGATGAGAGATCATAGCGGGACAGTTCATTAGACAGTTGTTTCTGGAAAATCCTTTGCTTATGTAGTAGTCCAGGAGATCTGGAAGTTTTCTTGGGTCACTCGGCCAGTACGTAGGAATTCCGTTGGTGTGGTAATCAAAGCTGTTGTCGGTCATTGCTTTTAGAAGATTACGACCTTTTGTTGTTGTGAGTCTTGAGCCTTAGTGTATGTGTTTCGCATTCCAGTCTCCCCCGGCTACGAATTTGCTGCCAAGTAATTGGAAGAAGGCTTTGTATTCATCTGGGAGATTGTGTGACGAGGTGGGCTATACATTGCAGATATGTTAAAGTGCCAATAACTATTCTGAATAGAATTTATAAATCAAGAAAAATATAATTGTTACTTTGATATACCCGAAACAATCAACTTAAAAATGTACAGATTTATCACTTAATTTAATTTCCTTCATTCAAGTATTCTGGTAAACTTATCTATCATTATAAAAATAAAATTACATGGTAGATATAATCTATTTACTAATGTAGCAGTTTTCTTAATAGTCACTTTCGTATTTATAAAGACATATTATAACGAACGCAATTTTCATACCATTTTACTATTTGTATCTTAAATATCCGCTTATTTTAAAATGATATATTTTACCAATCAATATTAGCTTCATGGTATTTCCATAGAAACGAAAGTAAGAGTACTTCCATTATCTATATTTATTGCTAAATTTACCAAATCAATCATGTCCAGTTGTCAACCGATATTAAATGGTTGTACGATATAGCGATCGGGTCTATTTCGTAATATAATAAATTAAACGTAAAATGGGTGTGTTGTCTAACTGTAGCACTTGTTCAGATTCAACGATCGAAAGTTAGATGCACAGGTTCTTAAGAAAAAGTACGCTATACATATTATATACGAGTATATCAGTGTGGACAATTTGGCGTAATTGGCTAAATTAATGCGTTCTATAATATAGAATAAGAATTTCTACAATAAAATGAAACGTTAAGTTGAACAACGGATCAGGTAGCAAAGATTTTAAATAAAACTAGTATTACATGGCCATAAAAATCAATGTTTCTTTGGCTAAATACATAAAAAATATATAAAGATCTTCTTCTTCTTCTTATGTAGACAGGATTATCTCTGTTGTTCAATGTGCCTCCAGTAAGTTGTCGTTCATCGATTATGTGGTCTTCCTACTGATCGTCTTCCTATTTGGAAACTGTCTCTTGTCGCCTTTACGTTATATGCCGTTTGTCGATAACATCGATTCATCAATAACAAAAAATTATCATCAAAGATATGAAATAAATACAATGTATCGATAAATATTGGCTTAGAACAATTTAAAATTTCGAAATGCATTTGTTATAATTATTATTTATCACATGCCATCTGATCACATCTGATACCTTAGTGGACACTTTCTTAAGTACTTTTTTTCTTTTGTACACTTTGTTAATATTTAGTTTTTGCTTCCTATTCTTTAATCTCTTTGTTTTTCTCGTCCTTAAGTAGCATTTTATTTAATTAATATATAAAAGTTTTTGTAAGAAGTAAATCGTATCCTGTAGAAGATCTGGAAACACCTAGAAGGAAAACCAGAAACAAAACAGTTTAAACAAAAAGTTTGAACAGTTTGCTTGGTCTTTTCAATTTTTAAGCGGATATTTTATTGTTCACCATCTCTTTTCTCTCCTTGACCTCTTATTACTTCAGATTCTTTAATCATGTCTATTTTGTCTCATCGATTTCTCTTTTCATATCTTCTTTTTTCTTTGATTTCTCTTTTCTTATCTTCTTTTGTGTTTGCGATTTCTCTTTTAATATCTTTTTTATTCGCTCAGGCCTTTTTGTTGATAAAAGACTTATGAGCAACTCTCTGTCTTCCTGGCGACATATCCCGTTAGCTTGTTTTTCTTCGTGACGAAGTTTCTCATCAGCTTCCTTTTCTTCCTAAAGACGTTTCTCTAGAATTGGGCAGTGGTCACATATAAGCTTCTCGACATCCTCTATTCCAGTTGGTTAGTAAATGGGTTTTCCAGTAGAGTGCCATCTACATTTGTGTTTAGTTACAACATGCTGCAATTCTTTACCTTTAGGTGTTGAAAGCCCAGAGTCTCAATAGGTATTTTTTGCATTAAAATCTGCGCCAATTATGTATTGTTCACCCAAGGTTAATAAGAAGTTAATATAGTCTTCTCTTTTGGGATTATGTTTAGAAGGAAAATATGCAGCTGCAATGTTAGGTATGTATTTCTTAGTTACAACACTGATATAAGCACATTGTATTTCTTCAGTTTCAAGTTTTTCACGTTCCCAGTATAGAATACTATTTTTAACAGCAGCAGTAGCTTTCTTCTTCTTCTTCTGGTTCCTAGCCGTTTCGGATGTTGGAAATCATATTGGCAATCATAACCTTGCTCGCTGCGGCTCGAAACAGCTCCGTTAAGGTTTTCTTAAACCATGTTCTTAAATTACGCAGCCATGATATTCTCCTTCTACCGGGTCCTCGCTTACCTTTGACTTTACCTTGCAATATAGACTGTAGCAGGGAGTAACGGTGCTCATTTCTCATAACGTGTCCCAGATATTGCAATTTTATGCGTTTGATTGTAAACATAATCTCTGGTTCCTCCTTAATTTTCCTAGAACTTCCTTGTTCGTGATCCTTGCTGTCCATGATATTCTCAGCATTCTTCTATAAAGCCACATCTCAAATGCTTCAAGTTTTTTAATAGTGGTGTCTATAAGCGTCCATGCCTCCGCCCCGTACAACAACACAGAGAAAACATAGCATCTCAAATGTCTCATTTTTGTATCAAGGGATAAGTTGTGACTTTTGACGATGGCGCTCATTTTGTTAAAGACCGTTCTTGCCTTTCCCATGCGGCACTTTATTTCCTGTATATTGCTCCACTGTTCGTTAATAATAGTTCCCAGGTAACAATACTGTTTTACTCGCTCTATCTGCGTCCCATTAATGTATAGATGAGCCCCGTTTATATTCTCCTTGCTGATAATCTTTTGTTTCGTTTTGTGGGTATTAATGTTTAGTCCGTACTGTTGACTGTACTCGTTTATTCTGTCCATTAGCCTCTGAAGTCCCTTTAAACTATCTTCTATCACCATGGTGTCGTCGGCATGTCTAACATTGTTTACTCTTTCACCATTTAGAAGGATGCCTTCGTCTATTCCGTAAAGAGCCTCGTTAAAAATTTTCTCTGAGTACATATAAAATATCAACGGCGATAGGATACATCCCTGTCTAACTCCACGTAGTATTTTTATGTGATCTGTTTCTTCTCCGTTAATTTTCATGTATGCGGTCTGATTCCAGTAGAGTTCTGAAAATATTCTGAGGTCTTTGTCATCCAGGTCTGCCTCTTTTAAAATGTTTATCATCTTTTGATGTTGAACTCTGTCAAATGCCTTTTCATAGTCGATCAAGCACGCGTATACGTCGCAGTTAACGTCCCTGCATCTTTGAATCAGTACCTGTACTCCGAAAAGTGCCTCTCTGGTACCAACTGCGTTAATGAAGCCGAACTTATATTATTATAATTGAGGGAGGTTTTACATTACCCGGGGTCAGTTTATTACTTTTGGTGTTAGTTTCAATGCACTGTATCTGTGCCGAGTTGCTAGCTTTTCTTTTTTTTGTTTGAGTTCCTAACCCTAATTTATTAGATCTCTGTGCTTAAATCTTCTTCATCTGTATGATATCTAGTTGGGTCTTTTTTACCGCTCTCCTCATTTGGTTCTATTTTATTTTGAATTAGTTCAACTTGTATTTGTAGCTGTTTAATAGTGATTTTTAATTTTTTTCTTAATTGTTTTTCTTTCATCCAAGCATTACACAATACCTGCTGATTTTAACTGTGGGCTTGATTTTCGTTGAACAAAACCTGGTTTTGTTGAAGTAGCCGCGTTTTGTTGTAGATAGCAGCGTAATAGCAGTAGACTGTTGCATATACCCATAAATTTTTGATGATCATATTCTCATTAGCACAAATACTTAACGATTTAACAAATATTTATCAAATAAGAATTACCTACTTACTCTTTTATTAATGACCCACGTGAACAGTTCGGGAGCCACGCCTCTTATCAACTTGATTAATTTATTAATAACATTTATTAAGAAAAAAATTCATAGAATCAAATCCAAGACTGTTGTAGCTTCTTGAAAAAGAAATAATAATACCTTTAAAAATATAGGGGCTTTAACTATCAAAGACACCTACCTGATCAAAGTCATCATTGGCTTTTACATATCTTCGTGAGTTTTTGCCGCGTTTACTATTGCCTTCCATTGATTCCGATCCTGTGCTATTATTTCCCATGGCCTTACTTCCATCTTCTCTAGGTCTTCCCTGACAACGTCTTTCCACCTTTTTCTAGGCCTTCCTGTCGATCTTTTACCATCTGGTCTTTCCCAAAACACATTGCTAATCAGTCTGTCGTCATCACTCCGTACCACGTGGCCTGCCCATCTTAATCTATTGGCTTTTATGTATCTTACGATGTTTCATTTCCCGAAGAGAGTCTCTATTTCATTGTTGTATCTGCTCCTCCACTCATTTGTCACGCTGTCCCTGCAAGGACCATATATAATTCGCAGGATTTTGCGTTCCCATACTAATAGCTTATTGATTTCTTTCTTTCTCAATGTCCATGTTTCACTTCCATATGTCACTGCTGGTCGTATTATGGTTTTGTACATTTGGATTTTGGCACGCCTTGAGAGAAGCTTTGACCTCATTAGATGTTGAATGGCAAAGAATGATTTATTCCCCGCCAGTATTCGTATTTCAACCCCACGTTCTCCTGTGTTTTCACTGGTAATTGTTGCTCCTAGGTATTTGAATTCTTTGACCACCTCAAAATTATGATCGGTTATAGTAATGTTTTGTCTTATTCGCTGTCGTTCCTTTTTTGATACGACCATGTATTTAGTTTTTTCTTCGTTTATTTTCAGGCCTACGCTTAGTGTTGCTTTTTCAAAGTTCGATACTATATCCTTAACTTTCAGTGTTGTCTGTGCTACTGCATCTACATCATCTGCAAATGCGAGAATTATCTTTGCTCCTCTGGCAGTTATGTCTGGTTTGACTCTGGTATAGATTTTTCGCATTGCGTATTCCAATGCTAGGTTAAATAGTAATGGAGACAGCGGGTCTCCCTGTCTGAGCCCGGTGCTTATGCCGAAAGCCTTTGAAGTTTTGCCTCCTATTCTAATTTGTGCAAAGGAATTGTTGACACACATTCGCGCAATCATGGTCAGCTTCTTTGGTACGCCTAACTCCATCATTGCACTCCACAGTTTTAAGCGATCTATGGAATCATATGCTTGTTTGAAATCTATGAAGATCTGGTGTACTTCTTTATTATATTCCCAATTCTTTTCTAGCATTTGTCTGATAGTAAATATTTGGTCGATTGTTGATCTTCCAGGCCTAAAGCCGCATTGGTAATCGCCAATAATTTCCTCTGTATATGGCAGTAATCGTTTTAGTACAACTTAAGCTAATATCTTATATGTAGTACCGATTAGTGAGATTCCCCTGTAGTTGCCACATGTATCCTTTCTGCCTTTTTTATGTGTTGGCACGATAATACAGCCACTCCATTATTTTGGCATTATTTCTTGTTCCCAGGCTTCTTTCATTAATTGGTGTATTTTAGTTATAAGTTCATGCCCTCATTTTTTAATCAGTTCTGCATCAATATTGTCTAGTCCCGGGGATTTGTCATTTTTTAGGGTTTCTATCGCCGTGATAATTTCTTCCAGGCTTGGCGGGGGTACTTCTATCTCGGCCGTTTAGTACTCACAATTTGCTTTATTTCTATCCGCGTCTACCTGGACATTTAGCAGACTTTCAAAGTATTCAGCCCATCTTTCGATTATTTTATTTTCAGCTGTAATCATTTGCTCATTTTTGTCTCTCACAAAGTTCGGTGTTCTTATATATGCACCTTTCTTATGTTGTCTTACTTCTTTGTAGAATTTTTTATTTTGCTTGCTTTTGTGTTCACGTTCTACTTTTTCAATTTGTTGTTGTAAATGTTGTCTCTTTTTTCTCCTTACTGTTCTTCTGGCTACGGCTCTCTCTCTATTGTATTGTTCACGCTTTTCATCCGTCGGGTTTGCTAGGTAGTCGATTCTTCTTTTGTTTGCTTCTTTTAAGGTATCCTCGCATTCTTCATCAAACCATTTTTTTCTTTTTGCTTTTCTCTTCCGACCTATATACTTCTTTGCTGTTTCTGTAATGATCGTTTTAATGGAGTGCCATTTCTGGTCTATATTTTCTCTTTCATTTTCTTTCGTTTCCAACACCTGGAATCTGTTTCTCAATTCTAGTTGGTATTGTCTCTTTCCCTCTTCTTCTTCCAATTTAGACACATTCCATCTTTCGATCTTCATCTGTTTGTCTGTTGTTTGTGTTGAGATTCTAGTTCTGAGCTTGGCCTTTACTAGGAAATGGTCTGTATCACTATCTGGTCCCCGTCTAGTTCTTACGTCTATTATAATACTGGAATGCCTCCCATCAATTAATACGTGATCAATTTGGTTCCTCGTTTTTCCATCATTTGATCTCCATGTTACCTTATATATGTTTTTCCTGGCAAATTGGGTGCTTTTAATAATCATGTTGCACCCTGCTAACCTGATCAAAGTGCTTATTAGAAAATTGACTATTCTATTATTTCATTCATTTGTAAATAGAGATTCAGCCTACAAAAAGAGATCTTGAAACAGGATAAAATAAAAAATAAAAATATCTTACGTAATACCGCACATACAAGTTTTCTCTACATAAGTTTACAAGTAGTATTTATTAATAAAAAGCATCTAACTTTCGATGATCCACTAAAACTGCTACACAAACACACCCATAGTAATTAAAATTAGTCGCGTTATGAAATTTAGAAGAATATAATCGCTATGTTTAATGACAGGCAGCTATTTCATTTTGATTATAAGACACTTTTACTTTCGTTCAATGTTTATTTTGATTTTGACCACTTTCTTTCCGTTTCCTAGTACGAGAACAATGTTTTTAATTATATGTCAGAGAGTATTATATTAAACAATTTTGTTACACAATACTTTGATATGCTACACATTTTTATAAGTTGTTTGTAAAGGACAATAAAAACTTGTTTGATGGTACTTTCATATTATTTTTATAAAATGCTTTCTTATTATAACAACAAAAATATCGTTTTAGTACTACATCGTCGGGTTACAAGCAAAACGCACTGAGTAAAAAAGTGGCTTTTGAGTTACTGCAGTTTGACATTTGACTCATCATCAACAGCCTTTTCATATTCGCTGCAAGTCATACATTGACCTTTCTTTGGTTTGGAAAAGAAAAAAAATATATTCCTTCTTCTTCTTAACGTGCCCTATCAAGTCCCCTTGACCTTGGCGATTAACATGGCGAAACTGTCTCTGTCTCGAGCTATTCTAAAGAGTTGCTCAGCTTTCTTTATTCCTTTTCACTCTCTGATATTCTTCAACCAAGAGGCCTGCTTTCTACCAATTCCTCTGCGTCCTTCGATTTTACCCATCATAATAAGTTGAAGAATATTATATCGGTCTCTCCTTACTACGTGTCCTAAATAGGCCATCTTTCTACATTTGATGTTATCAAGCAGCTCGCGAGCAGCATTTGCTCTCTCAAGGACTGCCACATTTGTCAGCATAGCCGTCCATGGAATTTTTAGTATACGTCTGTGCAGCCACATTTCAAAGGCCTCCAGGCGATTAATGGTGGATATTTTTAATGTCCATGCTTCGACACCGTATAAGAGGACTGACCAAATGTAGCATTTAACCATACGCTTTCGAAGTTGAAGTTTCAAGTTATCAGTACAGAAGAATGACCTCATTTTTAAAAATGTCGTGTGGGCTATCTCGATTCTACATTTTATCTCTTGATCTGGATCTAGTTGTTCAGTAATATGGCAACCAAGATATTTAAACTGAAGTATTATGATCTTTGAATTATATGACCATCAACATATAATCGTGCATCTTGTTGTGCTAAACGGCTAAACACCATGAGTTTTGTTTTTGAACAGTTTATGTTTAGGTCAAACTCTCTTCCCATTGTATCAATGGCATTTAAAAGGCATTGTAATTGGTTCATGTCATCACTTGAAATAACTGTATCGTCTGCATATCTGATTGTATTTATCAGAATTCCATTAACTTTCACGCCCCATTCCAAATTATGCAGCGCTTCTTTAAATATTCTATCTGAATATAAATTAAATAACAGTGTGGATAGTATACAACCCTGCCTGACACCTCTTTGTATTTTACATATTTCTGTTGATTTTCCGTTTATGCAAGCTGTCGCTGTTTGACGCCAGTATAACTTTTCTATGAATCGTATGTCTTGACTATCAACTCCTTTATCTTTTAATATTGTAATTAATTTGTGATCTTGTACTCGATCAAAGGCCTTTTCATAATCAATAAATACAGCAAAGGCGTCTTTCCTTTGATCTCGATATTTCTGCAGTAATACATTTAGTGCAAAGAGGGCATCCCGAGTTCTCAGTCCATTTCTGAAGCCAAATTGTGTTTCATCATGATCTTCTGCACATTTATCTCTGATTCTACTGTGGATAATGCGTAGAAATATTTTCAAAGTGTGGCTCATAAGGCTTATTTTTCTATAATCGCTACAGTTTTTCGGACGTTGTTTTTTTGGTAGTGTTATGAATTCGGACTTTAACCAATCTTCAGGGATATCACCAGTCGAATAAACATCATTGAAGAGTTTGACCAGTATTCCAATGTTCTCCTCATTTATAAGCTTTAACATCTCTGTCGGTATGTTATCAGGGTCAACGGCTTTCTTATTCTTTGCTAACTTTATAGCATATATTCCTTACAGAAGATTAATCTATAAGTAATGAAGCATATTTACTTTTGGCATATTATTTATTTGACAATATTCTGAAAAGAGACCATTCATCTTTGTTATATTCAGATATTTATCCAGGTAGGTAGAGTCTTTTTGTTGATTTCCTCGTATGGTGACTCTCATTATGATTTTCACTATTAATCTAATTTCTTTAGATGTTTTGTTGCACGGAATATGTTTACCTCGATTGTCTTCACCACTTCCATATTCCCCACTCTGACTTTTATGTTCAAATGTATTGATGATTGGTAAATTTCAAATACAAAGTGTTCCACAGAAAAACTTGTGGCATACTTGTATCTTATTGTTACTTAAAAAGTATATTTTTGCATTATTTCTTTGTTCGCTGTGATTACTCTTTCTATGTCTACGTATTTTCACATATTTAGATCAAACTTTTCTTCTTCTTCTAGTTCCATGACCGTTATCGATCGTTGGATATCATGTTGGCTACCATATTCGCTATCGTGACTTTATTGACAGCAGCATTAAATAACGATGTAGTTGATTTTCCATACCATTAACTTAGATTTTTCAGCCATGATGTTCTTCTTCTACCAGGACCATGATTACCTTGGATCTTTCCCTGAATAATCAGATGTAAAAGATTATATTTTTCAGGGTGTCTCATAATGTGACCCAGCTTGCGTTTCTTTATTATATTGACCAGTTGTGTTGTTTGGTTCAGCCGTCTAAGGACCTGCTCATTTCTAACTCTGGAGACACAGCGTATTTTCAGTAGTCGTCTGTATACCCACATCTCAAAGACTGTCAAGCGTTTAAGGATAGCATCAGTTAGAGTCCACGCTTCCACTCTATACAGCAGGACAGGAAAGATGTAGCAAGATGTCATTCGAACTCTAAGGTCAATGCTAAGATCGTGACTGCAAAGTACGTTTCTCATTTTTACAAAGGCAGCTCGGGCTTGTTCTATTCGGCTTTTAATTTCTGCGGTTGGATCCCAGCTCTCATTGATATTACTGCAGAGATACACGAGTTTCTCTACTCTGTCCAGTATGGCATCTCCGACTTTTATACCGTCATCCTGTATCTAATTTTGTTTGCTAACTATCATATATTTGGTTTTCTTAACGTGGAGTTTTAATCCATACTGATCACAAGTCTGTTTTATCTTGTTCATTATATTTTGAAGGCTTCCTTAAATATTTCCTCCGAATATAAGTTAAAAAGTAAAGGTGACAATATACAGCCTTGTCTCACTCCTCTTTTTATATTTATTTCATCCGACAGTTCTTGTTCAACCCTTATTCTTGCCACTTGGTGCCAGTATAGATTTGTAATTATTCGTAGATCTTTATCGCCCAATCCAGCTGTTTCCAATATTTCTAGCATTTTGTTACGTCGGCCTTTGTCAAAAGCCTTTTTAAAATCGATTGCACAAATGTACACATTTTGATTTATATCTCTGCATCTCTGTAATAGCACGTATATACTAAACAAGGCTTCTCTTGTACCCAAGCCACTTCTAAACCCAAATTGAGTATTGCTAATCTGTCCTCTAACAGCGTGTAAATTCTGCTGTGTATTACTCGCAGGAAGATCTTCAAAACGTGACTCATCAGACTTACTGTCCGATAATCACCGCATGTCTTTGGACGATGTTTCTTAGGAATTGTGACAAATGTCGACTTCAACCAATCAGTTGGTAATATCCCAGTGGCATAAATTCTGTTAAAGAGAATAAAGAAAGAGAGATAAAACTTTAATTATTATAAAATCTCTTTGCCTCTTAATTACTAGGTGCCCAACATATATGCACAACTAGTATATTGAACTATGCCATTATTTGTCCGAAGATTTAAAAAATGTTGTTTTCAAAGTAATTAATAGAAACGGATTTTTTGGACACCCTGAAAATATATTACTTTTTATGTTGTGAGATGAGCGCAAATATATAAGACATCAAGCTTATTGCAGAACTTTAAAGTATAGGACTGCAAGCGTTGTTAAATTAAATATTCGTAGTTTCGCAGTTCCAGACTACAACTTTAAGGCTAAAAACTACTATGAACTAGTAGATTTCCAAACCATCCTATGGACTAAGCCACCCATAACTGTTCGATTGACAGACGTTCAGTTGAAAGAAATAGTAGAGGACCCAGAGAAATCTGAAATTTATTATATAAAAAAGTATCCTTGTCACACAGAGACAATGTTTAAAAGAGTGCAATACCAATTTTTTTTTCGCCCTGTATACATATACTTTTTTATAAATTTTCTCTAATCAGCCTGTCTCACCGGCAGTATAAATCTGAGATGATTACACACTTTATCCGCGAACTTGATCATGAACTTCTTAATGACGTTTAGATTGATGACATGCATGAACGGTTTTATTTGTAAATAATATAAAATTAATGCATACACAACCGCTAACGAACAGAACAATAGCGGAGTAGGTCATGCAAAACATATTGGATAAATAAATAATGAAGCATCTGAAGTAAAAACGCCTACATTTTTTCTCGAGCATATTTTAATATGGTCTTACATATTAAAAATCTATCTATTTTATTTTCTTACCAATTTTAATATATGTAAAGAACATCAAAACTATGTTATCTTAAGTTAATTAATGAGTTCATTTTTTTAACATAAAGTCATGTGAAATTTTAACAGAAATAATGATGATTTTTTTATGTGAACTTTTGATAATTTTGATTTTGAATAAAGTTATACATGTAGGTCAGTAAAACGATCAAAATTCACTAATAAATCAATGCATCATCATCATCATTTTGGCTTTACAAACCTGTGTGGGTCCTAGCCTCCCCAAGAATTTTTTTCCAGTCGTCCCTATCTATCGCCTTCCTCCGCCAAGCACGTATTTCCATATTTCTCATATCTTGGTCTATGTTATCTAGGAATATGTTCTGGGTCTTCCTCTTCTTCTTTGCCCAATAGGTCTATCAAGGAGTGTTTTTCTAGCTGGGTCGGTTTGCTTCATCCGCATTACATGGCCTACCCACCTCAGACGTCCTGTCTTAATGTGTTTTACGATATATGGTTCCTGGTATATTCTATAGAGTTCGAAGTTGTATCGTCTTCTCCAGACACCATTTTCATTTACCGCTCCATAGATTCTACTTAGTATCTTTCTTTCGAAACTTCCCAACATGTTTTCATTGCGTTTTGTTAAAGTCCAGGTTTCTGAACCATATGTTAGAACTGGGCGTATTATTTTTTTGTAGAGTTTTACTCTACAAAACTTATAACGTACTATTAGAACGTTTGCAAGAAGTAGGTTTAGATGGAAAAGACATCAAATTATTAAAAAACCTGGGATGTTTAATCGAAAGCAGCCTAAATCCTGATCAAGAAATAAGATCGAGAATAGAACAGGCCAGAAAATCTTTCGAAAAAATATAAAAAACTGATTTGTGATTCTCGAATTAAACTCGAAATTCGACTACGTTTATCAAAATGCTACGTCTGGTCGACTCTTCTATATGCAGTTGAAACGTGGACCCTTAAAACATCAACCGTAAATAAATTGGAGGCCTTTGAAATGTGGATCTACCGGAGAATACTCAGAATTTCATGGACATCGCATACCTCAAACGAAGAAGCGCTGCATAGAATAGGCAAGGAAAGAGAACTTTTTAACACAGTAAAAGTTAGAAAAACATCATACTTAGGCCACATACTGAGAAATAATAAGTACCAATATGCCCAACTTATAGTGAAAGGAAAAATCGAGGGAAAGAGAGGCATAGGAAGGAAAAGACTATCGTGGCTCAGAAACATCCGACAATGGTCAGGGCTAAATTTTGAACAGCTAATAAGAACAGCTGAAGATAGAGAAGAGTTTAAAATTGTAGTAGTTAACCTCCATTGAGGAGAGGGCAATTTAAGAAGAAGAAGAGTTTTACTTTTGTTTTTTTTTTTATATATATAACTGTAGATTTAAAAAGAAGATTAAGCCCAAAATAGTCTATTAGCCGTGTCATATCAATGCATAATTCCTCATCATTGTAATGTTATGAAATATCAGGGCAATAACGGTGCTAACAGTATCCAACATAAGCGTCATCATCAGTCGACAGCCGAAAGAACATCGGAAAATTTTCCAAGCTTTAGTCACATTAACGCTAGAAAGCAAAGTACAATAAATAACGCTGAAGCAGAAAGGAACCACACTGGTAACAGCAAGAGTGAATGTACTGCACAGACTAGTAAACAGGATAAAACAAACAAAAATGTAAATAAGTACAACAGGAAGAAGCAAAATAAGAAAAGTCAAAACATTTTAACTGTAACGTGAACTACAAGATCATTAGGAGAAATAGAAGAACTACAAAACCTTACTAAACAAACAAAGATTTACAAAATAGATACTTTAGTTGGAAATGGGACGGAAGAAGGAAGGTATCTGGGAATATGGAAAATAGCTAATATGTCACGGCAATTCACTAGGTGGACAAGTAATGATGGGTTTCATAATAAATGAAAATTACAATTATGCGGTAAAAGTTTTACTAACATTAACGAAAGAAGATATATTTTGAAAATAAAAGAAATGTTTTTTAATATAAATCTCATTCACCTATAGAGAAAAAAGAAGCAGAAGAAAAGTAACATTTTTATGAAAAATAGACCAAGAAGTGTCAAAGATAATCAATTTTAGTGTTAAAATAATTTGGGAAGATTTAAACGCAAAAATAAGAAGAATGGAATTATATCAGAGAACATAGCCTGCATGAAATAAGTAACAACGACAATCCAAGAACTATAGATTTCGTAGCAGACAAAAAAATGGTGATATGAAGTACAAACTTTACACATAAAAATATCCACAAAGAGACATGGGTATCCCTCAAATAAAAACAAGACATTAGATCAACCACGTCTTAATATAAGCAAGACATGCTTCAGTCATTTCAGATATGAGAAGTCACAGAGAGGCATATAGCAATTTTGGTCACCAGCTTGTGGTAAATATATATAAACAAAAATTTAACGCGATGGGAACAGATAAATTAAATATCTTCTTCTTCAAGTTCCACTCCTATCGGAGATTGGAAATCATTCTGGCAATTATAATTTTGTTGGTTACGCGCCTGAATAGTTCAATTGAACTGCATCCAAACCATTCACGGATATTACGTAGCCACGATATTTTACGTCTTCCTACGCTTCTTCTACCTTTGATTTTTCCCTGCATTATATTCCTTTGTACTTTTCACCTCTCATGATGTGCCCCAAGTATTCCAATTTCCTGATTTTTATGGAATTTAAAACTTTGCATTGTTTTCCTAGTTGTTCGAGAACTTGTTCGTTTGTTTTGCTATCTATCCATGATATTTTCAAAATACGTCGGTAACACCACATTTCGAATGCTTCTAGATTTTTAATGTTGGATTTTTTAAGTGTCCAAGCTTTAACTCCATACAAAAGGGTAGCGAAAATATAACATCGAAGTATTCTTATCCGGAGCGATATATTGATATCGCGATTATAAAAAAGTCTTCTCATTCTATTAAAAGTTGACCGTGCAATTTCAATGCGGCATCTTATTTCTTTTGTCTGATTAGTATCTTCTGTGGTCCATTCTCCAAGGTATTTCTACGAAGATATTTGTTCAATTTCTGTATTATCTAGTACTAGCTTAACTTTGATGTTTTGTGCTTTTGTAAATATCATGAACTTGGTTTTCTTCAAATTTATTTTTAGTCCATAATCGTTGCAATATATATATTTAGTTGTTCAGCAAGGTGTTGCAGTTCTTCTAGTGTTCCTGCCAGAAGGACGGTGTCGTCAGCATATCTTACGTTATTAAGTGGCTCACCGGTTATTATAAGGCCCTCACTGATCTCAGCAAGTGCTAATTCTAAGATGGCTTCACTGTATAAATTGAATAACAAGGGTGATAAAATACACCCTTGGCGGATCCCACGGCGAATCTGGATATCCTCGGTCAGTTCGTTTTCAACTTTCACTTTTGCTTTAGATATATTGGCCTTTAATGATGAAAAAAGAGCAAGATATGAAACTTAAATAGAAAACATAATTGATTAATGTAATAAAGTAAATGAAAATCAGGTCAGAAATATCGAAGATAAGTGAAGTGCTTAAAAAGAAGCAGTTATGACAGTTGCAAAAGAGCTAGTGTGAAAAAGCAAAGAACCTAGACAAAAAAGATGGTTTGAAAAAGACTGTCGCAGGCTACGGAAACAAAAAAATATAGTTAGGCTTAAAATACTGATCAACAGTACGGAATGATCTAAAGAGGAATATATTTCAAGTAGACGACATTTAAAAGAAACATCTAATATTTAAAAAAAAAACGAAACAAAATATAGCAAAATGAAAAGGCTAGAAGAACATGAACAGAAAAATTATATAAAATAATTCTAGTATATAAATTTTGGAAAAAAAAGGTTTCCAATCAAGAACAAAATTATGCATAGACAAAAATGTTAAGCTAATATCAGACGAAAAAGTAATGTGTAAGGGAAAGGATGAGCTAGCTGGTTCAATGATTTAAAAGCAAATATTTGTAAAGCTATATTCTCACTTTCCTAAATTTGATAGATAAAAAATAATATATAAACCTCGAAGGACGAACGACCAATAGGATTAGCAAAATTTCGGATTAATAATAATGTAGCAGATTGTTAAAAAGAAAAGTAAAATAAGACTTCTGGTAGAAATTTTTTTTTTCGTCTTTATAAAGAGGGGGGATCTGGGTCATGCCGCATGACTGACCTTAGTGCAGGATTCCTTCTTCTTACTCTCGGCAATAGTTCCCGAGGTACCCTCCTCTGTCATCCAGCCAGCCGGAAGCGAAATGGCCGTTGTAAGCCAGCATCACTTCCAAAGCACTACCTTCATTTATCCAAAGACCCTGCCTCGTACCAGGTAGCGCGTGAAAGACCCTCATCGTTCCTAGTACGCCAGTCTAACTAATACAGTCTGACCTACTTTTCTACCTTCAACTTCCAACATCTTTTCCTCTTGCGTTTCCCGTTGGTTCAGCTGTCTTTTTCCTCTTCTTTTTTCTTGATCACTGCACAGATATGGTTGTGTAGACTAGTAGAACTTGCTTTATTTTTAATCATTTTCTCAATAATTTTTCTCACTGTAACAAAAATACACAACTCCTTAAATATAATAAACACCCAAAATACTTAGGTGTTACACTTGACAGAACGCTGAACTTTAAAGAGCATCTTACTAAGACCTGCAAAACTCCGAACTCGTAACAACATCCTGCAAAAGCTCTGCGGCACTACATGGGGCTCCTCAGCACCCACAACCCACACTTAGATCGACAGCATTAGGACTGGTATACCCCGTAGCGGAATACAGTGCACCAGTATGGATAAACAGTCCACATACTCACCGTGTTGATGTCCAACTCAACCAAGCCATGCGAACTATATCGGGCACAATCAAGGCCACGCCCACTTACTGGTTACCAGCTTTGAGTCATATAGCTCCACCACCCATCCGCCGGGAACATGCCCTTGTCAGAGAATTTACAAAAATCAATACTGATCCTGAGCTCCGCTCCCATGTCGGAACTTCCGCCAGAGACATAAATAGGCTCCGTTCAAGACACCCGCCTCTAAAAACAGCAAAAAGGCTAGTAGATCAAAACTTTAATGTAACTGAACGGTGGGGAGAACAATGGGAGAATACCGCTGCACCAGCTAACTGGAACATGCCATGTATTACAAGCAAACCTGAGGGCTTCAACCAACCGAGACGAATTTGGACCACACTCAATAGAATAAGGACGAACTGTGGCAGATGTTCCGACTCACTTTTTAGATGGGGAAAAATACAATCACCAAACTGCGGCAAATTTCTGCGGCGCCGAAAGGCAAACAGCAAAACACATGGTAGAGGAATGTCCGATTAGATCCTATAACGGCAACCCTTCAGATTTCCTGGCTGCTACAAAAAAATCAATCGAATATATTTATAATCTAGATGTTTGTTTGTAGAATAATATTTTTGTATTTACTGTTGTATATATATATATATATATATATATATATATATATATATATATATATATATGAACCTGTGATGTAGCCATACGCTAAATAAATAAATACTGTAACAAAATTCACACCATTCTGTTCCTTTCGACTACCCATATGTTGCACTCTAACATCGCATGTGTTATCGCAACTAGCTTTGCCCATTAAATTGTACAATTTTCATTGACCATAAAGCATATTTTTATTCTATACTATTCTAGTGATTGCCTGACTATGAACATAATAGATACTATCGTAGTTAAAAGACTAAACTGGTATGGACAAAAAGATAAAAATATTACTCTGCAAACTAGAAGAAAATGAGGTAGACCAAGATAGTCATAGAGAGAAAATGTTGAAGATACAATGACAGCCAGAGATTTAAAAACTGAAGATTGCGTCAACAGAGAACGCTGGAAATTAGATTGCAAAAAACGGCGACAGCTGTAGAAAACTCGCCGATTATGTATATAGTATTGTTTTTTTTCTACGTGAAACCAAATCTTAACTGTCTTTTTCTTTTATTCCGGTATACTCTTTATGAGTAGTTGAAGCCAATTCTCTGAAAGTAATTTTGCTTAGTTGCGGGAATATGTTGTGAAATACAATTTTAGATTCCCCATGTCTCTAACAACATCTTTACCTACGTCTGGTTTGCCTTAAAATTCTTAGAAGGTACATATTAAACCAGAAATCTGAATTTGGTTTCGAAAAATTAGTTTACGGATTTAATATCAGATGTCGCTATTTGCGTCCATACGAAGCCATGTTAGAGTTGCTTCTACTACGACAGGAAAGATTTATTTTTACGTTCAGTGTATCTGTGAATAGTCGCTCTGAAGGTCCCTTTTAGGATGAAATACGTATAAACGAATATACAGACCCACTATACGTGAGATTCAATCTTAACTGTATTTTCCGTTTTTTTATCCTAAAATAGAATTCGTTGATCGCACAAAAAAATAGCATCTTCTTCTTCTTCTGGTTCCTATCCGTTTCGGATGTTGGAAATCCTATTGGCAATCATAATCTTGCTCGCTATGGCTCGAAACAGCTCCGTTGAGGTTTTCTTAAACCATGTACTTAAATTCCGCAGCCATGATATCCTCCTTCTACCGGGTCCACGCTTACCTTTGACTTTACCTTGCAATATAGACTGTAGCAGGCAGTAACGGTGCTCATTTCTCATAACGTTTCCCAGATATTGCAATTTTATGCGTTTGATTGTAAACACAATCTCTGGTTCCTTCTTCATTTTTCCTAGAACTTCCTTGTTCGTGATCCTTGCTGTCCATGATATACTCAGCATTCTTCTATAAAGCCACATCTCAAATGCTTCAGGTTTTTTAATAGTGGTGTCTGTATGCGTCCATGCCTCCGCTTCGTACAACAACACAGAGAAAACATAGCATCTCAAATGTCTCATTTTTGTATCAAACGATATGTTGTAACTTTTGAAGATGGCGATCATTTTGTTAAAGACCGTTCTTGCCTTTCCCATGCGGCACTTTATTTCCTGTAAATTGCTGCACTGTTCGTTAATAATAATTCCCAGGTAACAATACTGTTTTACTAGCTCTATCTGCGTCCCATTAATGTATAGATGAGCCCCGTTTATATTCTCCTTGCTGATAATCATTTGTTTCGTTTTGTGAGTATTAATGTTTTGTCCGTACTGTTGACTGTACTCATTTCTTCTGTCCATTAGCCTCTGAAGTCCCTCTAAACTATCTGCTATCACCATGGTGTTGTCGGCATATCTAACATTGTTTACTCTTTCACCATTTAGAACGATGCCTTCGTCTATTCCGTAAAGAGCCTCGTTAAAAATTTTCTCTGAGTACATATTAAATATCAACGGCGATAGGATACATCCCTGTCTAACTCCACGTAGTATTTTTATGTGATCTGTTTTTTCTCCGTTAATTTTCATATAACAAATATAAAAAACAGCATATAACAAGATAATTGTTTTCTAGAGTTTCTGGATCCTTAATAAGAGAAATACTGCAACTCATACAAATAAATGATCTATTGTACATAAGTGAAAATTCCAATCCAGCATGAACTTTTATTAAATATATTTAAATTTACCTTGATACTTTCAACGTATTATAGGTGTAATTTTAAGAGTCATTAGAATAGTTTTTTTAATCGTGAGTGGCTATTATTTTGAATGGATATTCTGCGTTTATGTTACATACCATTTAAATGCATTAAAAGCTTAGAAAGCTGTTAATATTAATAAATTTAAATATCCATTTTATTTTTATTGCTTTTTTTTTAAATTTAATTAAATAAAATTAAATAAAATTATCTAATTTTACTATTCCATCAATGTATGAAAATCAACTGATCCAGCTCTGGTTATTATATACTTTTAGTAGTTTGAAAGTGAAAATTGCTGTACCTAAACTTGTAAACCAGTTTACGATATAAGCAATTTTATAAAGTAGTGTCTACGCAACTGTAAAATCAGATTAAGTTTTCACATCCAATAAATGACAAGAGAAAAATGGAGTAACGATTTGATTGTGGGATGAGAAAAATAGATAAATGCAGATTGTAGTGATACCGGTGGCATATATAGGCAAATAAATCAGAAAATTAAAAAATAAAGTGAAATCAAAAGAATAGTTTGATTGTCCTTTCTGTTGTGGCTAGTTTATTTAGTTTTGCCTTGGTTCAGGTCTAGATTTGACATCCATATGCCATGATAGAAAGGATGCATTGGATAAACACTTTGCTCCTTAAGTATTGAGGTATTTTGTCGTTCTTCAGTATATAACTGAGTTTTTCAAAACCCGTCCATGTCAGTCTTGCTCTTCTAGTGAGTTCCACACTTTGATTCCGAATTAGGCCTAGGTAGATATATTCCTTAACTTGTTCTACCTCATTGTCATTTATAGTTATATGTTTGGAATCGGCTGTGTTGGTCATTGTGTTTGTTTTTGTCATATTCATTTAAAGACTTCCCTTCAGTATTCTTCTTCTTTTGGTGCCATTTCTCTGTGGATGTTAAAAATGACGTTGGTCCATAAAACTTTGTTGACAGCTGCTCTAAATAGATGTATAGTAGGTACCATGTCCAACTACAATATCCTTCTACACCCTTGGGATCTTTTGCCTTCTATCTTTATATATATATATATATATATATATATATATATATATATATATATATATATATATATATATATATATATATATCCGGTTTTTTAGGCGGTACGCCCGTCCGGTAGGGATCTATGGAGGAGTATCACCAAGCCGCAAGCCCTTATCTCTTGCCGTACTGCTCCACCATAGGCCGATCAGATCCCAGCATATCCTAGTCTAAGCCGCAGATTCATCTAGAATTTTAAACTGCTGCGTTAGACTTTTTGTTTTTGAGTACACCGAGCTGGGGCCCGAACCCACATCCACTGAACCATTCGACAGTGAAGCGAATGAGAGGCAGCCGCACAGCCCGCTGAGCTATCTGACCGACAATCTGCCTTCTATCTTGCCTTGTAAAATTAGTTTAATTATTTTATACTTCTCATTGCGCATCACATGCCCTAAGTATGTCATCTTTCTGATTTTTACGAGCATAATTTCCAGATCTTTACGTTTGATCACGGCGTTGTTTGTAACATGATGGATATAGGAAATTCTGAACATGCGGCGGTAGCACCACATTTCAAAGGATTTTAATCATTTGGATCTTGCCTTCTTCAAGGTCCAGTCTTCGACTCCATATAAAAGGGTAGAAAATACATAGCATCTCCAGACTTGTGTTCTTATAGGTGCATATTAAATAAAATTTTCCTGAGGCGATTAAAGAAAACTCTCGCCTTTTCTATACAACATCTTATTTCTTGTGAT
Source organism: Diabrotica balteata (assembly GCA_918026665.1). Taxonomy (NCBI): domain Eukaryota; kingdom Metazoa; phylum Arthropoda; class Insecta; order Coleoptera; family Chrysomelidae; genus Diabrotica; species Diabrotica balteata. The sequence continues at coordinate 12,827,613 of OU898284.1, forward strand.
TGGTCCCATTTCTTATTTAGGCTGCAACCAAGATATGAAATTTTGTCGACTATTTTCAAGGATTTATTATTAGCTGTGAATTGTTGCTGTATTACGTCTGGTTTACTTACTACAAGAATTTTGGTCTTCTTACAGTTTAATTTCATGCCACAAATTTCCACTACATGGTCTATTATCTATATATATTATCTTAAATTGTTTATGATTTCACCATTGATTTTGATACCTTCTCTTAAACCATCAATAGCTTCCTTGAACAGCATTTCTGAGTAAGTATTAAACAACGTCGGTGACAAAATGCAGCCCTGACGTACTCCCCGTTTTATCATGAATTCTTGTGAGATTTCGTTGTCTACTCATACAGTTGCCCTTTGCTTGTAAGTATAAATTTTTAGTTAGGCGTAAATCTTTGTCATCAATACTAGATTATTTCAGTATCTGAAATAATTTTGATCTTGTAGCCATGATTCTTTTGTTTCTTTAATCTTTTTTCTTAATGATTTTTTTTATTTCTTTGTGCCTTTCCTCATTCTTATTTCTGTGTTTTCTTCATTCTTCCATTAGCTCTAATATTTCTTGTATCATCCACGGCTGTTTCTTTATATTTTTTTCTGGTTTAAGTTTATTATCTACCACTGAATTACAGATATTTTTGATTTTATTCCACATATCATCCACACTTATGTTTTCTTGATTAATATCTGGGATTACCATGTTCTTTATTTTATTGTTGATCTCCTCTTTGACTTCGTCTTTTGTGGTTTAATCTATCAACTTCTGGATGTCCATACGTTTTTGTCCTTTTTTGTTATTGACTTTTTCATGTGAAGTTTGAAATGTCCAAGTAACATCTGATGGAACATCTGCTCCCGGATATGTTTTTGCGAATTTTACGGAATTCTTAAATCGTTTGTTAGTGATGATGTAGTCAATCTAGTTTCTTATCATTTTTTTGGATAGTGTAACTATTTTAAATAATACACAGCTTCTATATGGTTGAAAGAACCATGCTCACTCTCTCCGACATGAGCGACCTTGCCTTGAATATTAATTTGTATGCCAAATGTATATGTTATGGATGAGTGCTACAACAGTCAGCTGGAGATTTCCAGGTGTAGAGTCTTCGAGGTGGTAATTCATTATTGCACTATCCGTTTCCTGGCAGAAATGAACTAGACAGTCTCCCCTATGATTTCGCGTTCCTAGTCCAAAGTGTCCCACAGTATTGTCAACACCTCCTTTGTCTACTTTGGCATTGAAATCTCCAGCAGGATATCTTTCATATCTAGAAATAGATATTCTTGCATCCAGTATTACAAAACGCTTAAAAACAAAATTGATATTAATCGTGCATGTCGTTTTTGAGATAATTTAGACATAGAATAATTAAAACTCATGCTGTATATATTTCCAAAAACAGGGTGACATTTATTGCTAGCGAAAAAAACTTTTATTAAAAACATAAGAACTTCTTTCGAAGTGAAAGTGGTAGTTAAGGCACTGGAGAGACTTTATACTAGTGTTGTTCTACATGAGCAAATATGATTCAAAGCGATCATTTTTGAGTTCTGTCGGTGTCCTTTTTTTGTTTAATAATTACATTTAATCCGGTTTGGAAACATTTTTTTTTCTGAAATATCGTCAGCTACTGACCAAATATTTTCGAGAAAATAAATTTTGTCTGGAAATACCGGAGTATGGCCATAGAATTTTACTTGTCACCTGTACTTTAGGGGGACCAAATTTTGTCTTCTCTAACCTAATCTATCGATTGCATGAATACACGTTTCTATAAGAATATTTATTATATCGTTAGAGCCCTTGGGAGACTTATTCAGAGTAGACTCTCAACCTTGTGGTTTTTGTTCATTTTTTGACTGACACTGTTGTTTTCTAATATACAGACTATTACTTCAGTTATTAAGGCCGTAGCCACTACCGATTTATGGCGCGATGTCAGTGAAGGTGGGAAGTGTGCCGCTCATTATTCACTTGTATAAAGTCAGCTAATGGTGCCTTTCTTTATGATACAATTTATTTACCTGTTACTTCTTTGAATGGTAATTTCAACGATTACATGTCTAAAGAAAAAAATCATTAAAAAATTGTAGTTGTTTTTTATTAATCCAGAAATCAATGGCTTTCGATAAATTAATATAAAGCGATAAATATTAGAAAGATAAAAAACAATAGTTGATTTAGTAGCTACAACATTGCAATTATAGCTCGTATCGTAAGTCCTTTGGTATTAGGTTATTGTCTCTAGATCTTCGTAAATATTTCATTAAATTTTGACAATACGCCAGTTTCTTGTAAAGAATTTCCAATCTCCGAAAATTTTGAATAACGCGGGCCCATAAGAGTTTTATTTAGGTGAAACATCAAAGTCATTAAATGTTTATGAACATAGGGTTTAATGGAATGATTCAAATATAGGTATAAAAGAAACGGATGGTAAAAAAAAATAATCAAAGAAGCGGCTCTAATACTAAATGAGACCAATTGTGTCGCAAATTCCTCGGCAGAATATTGTAGGATCTGATTACCCGTATTAAAAGAGGAAGTTATTAAAAGGAAAATACCAGTATTAGTAAGTCAGTAACATATGTAGGATACATCATTAATGTTTTTTTAAATAACAAATATATAAAATCAGAATTTGGTGCTTATTGAAAGTAAACTAAATGCACAACCAAATACTTACCATGTCGGGATAGTATTTTGAGGTTGTTTTCCTGCTTTTTCCTGCATAATTTACTATAGAATCATTAACCTGAAAATTTTACTGTCATCATGGCATGTGGTTGTTTTTTAAAGACAAATTAGATGCTATCATTTTTTCTGATGGATATTCTCTAGTTAAAGTTGATTTCATGTAATCGAATGAACTAGCTAACAAGTAAAGTCGTCCCAGGAACACAACTCAACAATATTAGCAATATACTTTTTAAGTCGTCTACTTTAAAATGTATAATGTATGTATGAATTGTCAATATAAATGAGTCACATAAAATTAAATTATTAGAAGAATTCACATAAGGCAAAGAGGATGAAAGGAAATAAACGCAGTAAGAGATACTTCAAACCAAATACAAATAAGCCCAGAACAAGTAGCTAGGGTATGGAAAGAATATTATGAGAAAAAATTTGATACCGAAGTAATAAATGAAGACAATATAAACAATGAAGGCGAAGAAAACACAGAGCTAGAGCAAATAAGTAGACAAGAAGTAATAGAAGGATTATCAAATATAAAAATAGGCAAGGCAGGTGGAGACGACGAAATTGAACTGGAAATGGTAAAATACATGGGAGAAGAAGGAATAAACTGGCTATGGAAAATATATAAAGAGGCGTGGGAAAAACAAACAATACCTAAAGACTGGCAGAAGAATATCATCGTGCCAATATACAAAAAAGGAGAACATGTAAACTGCGACAACTATAGAGCAATATGTCTGTCATCGGTATGTTTTAAAATTTATACGAAAATAATAGAGAAGAGACTGAGACAAGAAGTAGAAATGGTATTGGGAGAAGAACAAACGGCATTTAGACAGGGAAGACAGACAAATGACAACATATATATCATTAGAAACCTAATAGAAAGAAGCATAGATACGGGCGAAAAACTAGTATTAGCATTCATAGACCTAAGAGCAGCATTTGACACGATAGAAAGACATATTATAGGAAAATGCTTGAGAAAAATAAATGTACCTAATGCATTGATAAAAATTATAGAAAGTACTTACAAAGAGGTAAAAGGAAGGGTACAAATAACAGGGGAAAGATCGGAATCATTTAATTGGAAGAAAGGTATTAAACAAGGAGATAGTCTCAGCCCTTTGCTATTCATAATAGTAATGAACAAATTATTAAGAAACACTAGAATCAGAACCAATCAACTACAGACAATAATAGGTTACCACAGATTACAACCGGTAACAATAGAGTCCTTACTGTATGCAGACGACATAGTACTAATAGCAGATTCCGAGAATAAAATGCAGAAACTAATAGATATATGGGTAGAACAAATAGAAGAACTAAAAATGGAGATAAACGAGAAAAAAAGTAAGATAATGATAATCAGCGGCAATGGAGATCAGGAAGATAATCAAATAAAGATAAAATGTAAAAACTCAGAATTGGAAATAGTATCAACTTACGAATCCTGGGAAGTATAATAACTAATGATGGAAAAATAGACTGGTAAATAACAAATAGAGCAAAGAAATCAATCAAGTTATACTATGCGTTAGCCCCAATAATGGGAAAAAGAGAACTTACACGAGAAACAAGAATAAAAATATATACCAACACAATAGTGATACCAACTGTGCTCTATGCAAGTGAGTGAAAACTGGACAATTCTGGAAAAACATAAGAGCAGGATAAACGCAATGGAGATGAGACATCTAAGAAGGATAGTTGGAAAGACAAAATGGGATAGATTAAGCAACGAGACTATTAGGAGAATGGCCAACCAGGAACCGATAATGAACAAAATAGCACAGAGACAAATGAACTGGTATGGGTATCTGACGAGGATGCAATCCAATAGAATAACAAAAAAAGTTTATGAAGCAAAAAATATCGGAAAAAGAAAAAGAGGCAGACCAAGAAAAAAATGGATACAGCAAGTAGTAGAGGCGGGAAAATTTAAACAAAAATCACTCAAGGAATTGAAAATAATGGCAGGAAACAGAAAAGAATGGAAGAGGTGGGTAAATGGAAATTAAAATAGCTAGCCCAAATCCGACACCCTGATAGGGTAAAAGGAAGGGGAGAAAGAAAGAAAGAAGAATTTTTCACCAAGTAACAAAAAATCCAAATTTTTTTAATTTACTAATGTTTATATTTTAAGAACGATTTTCGAAGTGGAAATTGAAACGTCAATAAACATACTTTAAAATTTAATTGTGGTTTATTTCCATTGAAATTACTTTAAAGTGCCACAAGATAATAGCTTCAGAACAATATTTTATAACTAAAAAACAAAAAAATTTTAAATCGATTTATCTGGACAACGGTGTATCCTATCGACTTGATGTAATCGTACCTTTTATTACAAGAATACCTGAAAATTTAATAATATAGTATCAATAATGCTTAAAAGGTAAAGACAAAAAGTTATGCGTTAAAATAACCAGAAATAATAACCGAAATAATAACCGAAAACGGACGCCTATGATCAGTACTAGATATTAGAAAATTACGAAATCGATTCAAATCCAGAGTTGAATCGATTTAATAACTCTTTGTCTTCTTTTTCATTTATCTAAACAGAAGCGTTCTGAGGGTTAAAAAAAAACTAATTGTAAGGCGCCATCTTCAAAGAGCTCTTGCTCCATTAGGAAGCATTTTCGGACTAGGTGAATTGGGTTAAATTGTCGTAAAATTTTCTGAGGAATCTCCGGTCTTCGTTTGTCAGGAGAGTTTCTGGACACCCTGTATAGGCATTTTTTGTTTAATTTTTGTTACCCATAAATCCGAGCTCTGATTATAAATTAAGAACAATATTGATTGTATATGAAAGATTTTTTGAAGTCCCTCCATATCTATTTTTACATAATATTTTACATAACTAAACTTTTTTTGTAAATTAATTATTACTTTTATGAACACTCAGTTATTTTTTTTTAATAATCGCTGCGATTTAATTTTTTTTTTTTGCTACCGTTTACACTCGATACTAAATTTAAATTGACAATTAGTAAAGAAAAATTAAGTGAGTATTAGATAACAGCCTTGTTGTTTCTTCTCTATTCATTATTCATGTCGACTTATTCAATCTCATTATGTAGAAAGCCCAAAAGCTCTTATGTCAATAAAATAATTAAAAGTTTTTAAAGCACGTGCCCATATCTAACAATGACCGAAATTTGGTCAGAGTAGGTGCGCCAATCATTATCTTTAATAGTCGTTAAAATAAGTTAACAATTGCTAACCTAAATAGAATTGATTTGTAATATAATCTGTCCTTAATCTGAATATTTGTCGTATTAATAAAAAGGTGTCGAAAGAATTAAGAAAATCGTAAAAGATATCGACAGGTAATTTATATCCAACATAAGTACTGTGGTATACAGTGATAGCCAAAAGTCTCCTCCACTTTATATCTTTTAAATTGTTATATTTTTAATAGTGAAATTTGAAGGAAGAAAATAAACGGTCAGGCTTCTCAACTAGTCATAACAGGTGACGTAGTAGAGATAGATGACGTTACATAGCTATTGTGACCGATAATTTTTAATGGGACCTCATGGCAAGTGATATGTCGTTTGAGAGGTATTTATATGTCGTTTGATGTTTGCAAGGTAAACTTGAACGAAATCGCAGAACGAAGAAGAATATCCTGGCTTGCTAACCTGAGAGCATGGTATAGAAATACCTCAACACAGCTATTTCGTATAGAAACTAACAGTCATCATAGCCAGAATATTCGCATAAAGAGTTTAAGCTGGTTTTGCAAAAATTAAGCAACAAATTAAAAAAATATCTTTATAAACTTTAAATTTTAAGGGATTTTCTATGTGTTTTCAGTAAAATAGTGTCAATCTTCCATATAATTTACTGGTCATCAACTTAAGTATTTTAAATCAATAGTGATCTTACGTTGTTTATATATTGTTTACAGGTAAATAATGACGAAAAATGAATATTTTGCATATTTTGTTTATTACATATTGTTATCACTAGACTTCGGCAAATATGCATATTGCATATTTTGCATATTGTGCATATTTTATGCAAATATTTCATATTTTGGCATATTTGTATAAAAGTTTGCATTAAGTGCATAAAAGTTCAGATTTTTATACTGTATTTGAAAATTTTTAAACATACCAATTTATTTCAATTCTTGTATAAAATTTTGTAGTCATTTTAATCAAGAAATGATCTAAGTACGTAATCTCTACAGGTACAAAACATTTACAATTTCAAAGAAGATCAATTTAAGTAGCCCTCAACATTCTTAGAAATTCTCGGTCACTGAGGCATTCAGTTATTGGATAATGGCTAAGGGTTAGCTCATTTGCATTTTATGATCTAATCCCCAAATCTATCTACAATTTATTGTATCTTAACAGCAGGTAAACGGCTAATAGTTTTGTTCCTAATTTAGGAATTTTCCAAAATCTCCCAGTTTATTGAATTAGGTACCTAAACATTTCTAATTTGATGCTCAGATTTGTAAATCATTTTTGTTTTGATATTCAAAGCGTAAACACTCGTTGTGCGTAATAAAGAGGAAGATTGTGATTTTATAATGCCTAAAACAACCAGTGCTTCAACTTGGATTAAACCTTATAAAGAGCTGTCTATGGATATGGGAAAAATCTACTGTTCAGTCTGTGGCAAAATTGTAAGTATCTAATATTTTCTATTAAATATCTAATATTTCATACATACAGGGTGTTTCCAAATGACACTTACAACATTTGACTGTAGATACTTCTCGAAAAATTGAACAAAACGATATAGTTAATGAGGGGTCAAACTTATTTACTTTTCGAGATACAGGGTGTTAAAATTAAAAAAAAATTAAATTCTTTTAGTTAATAACAACAATAAATTTAAAACCAATAAACGTGTTTACTTGAAATTTAGTACTCGTAGGTTGTTTTTAAATGAAAAATAGCTTCCTTTAGTGAGAAAAAATTATCCATGGTACAATACAATGGTGTGTATTTAGAATTTTTCACCTTTACTTTTTTTATGAAGTCAGCTATTCTAAAACACAATTATTTTTATTGTAATTGAATTAACAAAAAAAAACTTTTGTTGAATTTTAAAATAAGTTATATGATGTACTAATGGTTAGTAACAAAAACTAATTTGTGGATTAATACTGCATTTAAAACACTTAGCGAGTGTTTTTTTTCCAAATCAGTTATTTGATTAACCACAAACACCTTGTATATTTTTATATTTTAAAGGTTGGGTTAAAATAAAGGTTTTTATTTTTATTTATAGATAGCATGTGAGAACAAATTTCAGATAGACCAACATGTGAGAACTGCTTCACACATTGCAAAAAAAGGAAAAATAGGAGGAAAACATCAAACTTTAATGGCTAAATGTTTCCAATCTACTTCAAAAGAATTAGATGAGCAAGAAACTTTTAATGAAGACTTGTGTCGCGCATTACTGTCTGCAAACTGCAGACCTGCAAACCCAAAATTAGCAAACGTAAATTTTAGTTCGTTTCTAAAAAAATATTGCAAATTTAATGTTCCAAGTGATCGGTCTCTAGGAAGAAATAATGTGAACGGGCTATACTTGTCGGTGTTAATTAATATTAAGGAAGAAATTGCAGATAATTATTTTTTACATATTTGTAGACGAAACCACTGATTCCTCAGGAAAGTATATTGCTCATTTATTGATTGGTGTTCTTAAAGAAGATACCTTACCAAAATCTCATCTTATTTCATGCCAGCAACTTGAGAAAACAAATGCTTTAACAATTTCGCGTTTTATACAAGAAACATTAGCAACTTTTTTTCTTCCGACAACTATTCCTTCTAATATATTACTGCTTATTTTATCGGATGCTGCTCCTTATATGGTGAAAGCAGGACAAAATTTAAAAATATTTTTCCCAGATTTAATACATGTTACTTATGTAGCGCATGGATTAAACAGAGTTGCAGAGGAAATACGAAAAAAGTTTTCTCTTGTAAATACCATGATATCCAGTGTCAAAAAAGTATTTCTTAAATCTCCTATAAGAATTCAACTTTATAAAGAAATGCTACCTAACATTCCTCTTCCACCACAACCTATTTTAACGCGATGGGGAACATGGTTAGAAGCAGCTAATTTTTATGCAGATCATTTTGTTAAAATAAAGAACATAATTGATACGTTAACAGACGAAAGTTCCCAATCTCTTTTGGATTCTAAACAAACTTTTCAGAGTAACTTGCTTCAACAAGAACTTTCATTTATAAAATCAAATTTTAGCTTTGTTCAAAAAACAATTACTCAGTTAGAATCACCAAAACTGTCATTCTTCGAAAGTACAGCATTAATAAAAGAATTTGCGTCATGTTGTCGAAACGTTAGAGGTAATATTGGAAAAGATATTTTAAAAAAATTTGAAGCTACTATGGAAAAAAATAAAGGTTATCATATTCTTTTTGAAGTAGTCAGTGTTTTAGCTGGAAATATTTCGGAAACAATTAATTTAGAACCAAATGTTTTGGTTAGTTTGAAAAATGCTCCCGTTACATCAGTTGATGTTGAACGAAGTTTTTCCATATATAAATATATGTACTCAGACAGAAGCCACAAGTTTTTGTTAGAAAATTTTGAACACCACTTGGTCATTTATTGTTACCATAATTCTAAATAAGTTTATTCATACTTAAAAATGATGTAGTTACTTAAAATAAATGTAAATCTTAATGAATAGTAGGAAATATTTAGTTATGTACACTTTTTTTTTAAATAAAATTGTTACTATTTTACGATTTTTTTATTTATTTGTGTGCATATTTTGTAAAATATTTGCATATTTTCGGGTGAACACGTGCATATTTATGCGCATATTTTCTACATTTTTATTTGCATATTTGCCGAACTCTAGTTATCACCTTTTTTTTTAAACAGTTATTAGATACCTGTATCAAAATGTGTCACGAAAAAAACTATTTGGGTTAAACACTAAATGGGTTTAGTGTGACAGTATGCTTTAACTGTACATACTTAAGTAACAATATGATATTTTAACAATAAAACACTGTTTAAAAATAATATTATAAAGAAAAGTAATATATTTTTTGAAAGAAAGTAAATTAATAAATAATAGTTCAATTCCTAGTTTAATTCTAAAATTAAATAAGAGAAAACTATTTTACAAGGAAGACAAATATTTATACACTTATACTTCCTTTTTCATTGTTTTTCTTGCGTTGGCTGTCCCCATTTCACGCAACATTTAATTCTCGCAATTTATTATGAAGAATACCGAATTTAAGGCAGCAGAGCAGACGCAACGAACTATGAAGTACTCCGGCAAGGTCGAGTTATAATCGGAAAGAAAGTACTCTCACGAGGAAGGTGCGCCCACGTCGTCGTCTTCGGGCTTCAACTCCTGCTGGCAACATGAATATCGAGAAAACTTTATAGTGTGGAGTCTTCTATGTTTATTTTTGATCAAAAATGAATTAACAAAATAATGAAAATATTGATACTGTGGGATGAAATTTAAAAAATAGGTAAAAAAAAGTTATTAAAATTGACTAATTATAAATTAAAATCAGATCACAATATATTAAAACGTTGAAAAGTGTATTCTATTATTTTAGAGAGAACTTTTTGATCTGCAGCCTGGAGACGCGACTACAACCCAGGCCTGTGATTTGTTTCCACAAATGAAAACAATCAACCACTGGCAAATTCACATAGAGTACTCCCAGATTTTCCACAGAGCCAACATAGACCAGTTGTAATAGAAGTCGACATCAAAATGCCAATGGTATCATCTTTTCTTCGACCTAGATGGAACTTTCAAAAGGCAGACTGGACGACTTTTACTGAAATATTGGACAAATGTTGGGGTAAAACGTGCAACGTGCAAAACCTACATGAGATTTGTTGGCGCCATTATCTCTACAGCGAAGAAAACTATACCCAGAGGATACCGTATGTCCCAGGATGGGATGAAAAATGTAAAAAAGTGTATCAAGAATACAACGAACGCCAAGACCGAGATATTGCGGACGAACTACTGTACAGTTTGGATGCAGCCAGACGACAAAAATGGATGGAAACTGTGGAAAAATTAGACTTTAGTAAATCAAGCAGAAAAGCATGGTCTTTACTTAGAAAACTTGGTATTAGCAGACTTCTAACTAGAGACAAAGTACAGATAGCTCCCAACAGAGTAGCCTCCCACATTGTGGCAATTTCAATAGCACCTTAGAGATCGTGACCATATCACCAAAGTAAAACATGAACTAAAAATACTAAAGTCTGCATGCCCGTCTACGTCTGAATTCACTAACGAGTTTACTTCAGAAAAAATTATTTTAGCAATATCAGAAACTAAGTCTGGAAAGGCGTCCGGCTCCGATAAAATGCATCCAGAATTTTTACTTCACTGTGGCAAATATGCTACAAAATGGCTGGCTGATTTCTATACAGATATTAAAATTAGGAGAAATTCTAATTCACAAAAAAGGCCTCCATTATATCTATATTTAAACCAGGAAAAGCAGATCTGGAAGCAAGTCTGGAAAGGCGTCCGGCTCCGATAAAATGCATCCAGAATTTTTACTTCACTGTGGCAAATATGCTACAAAATGGCTGGCTGATTTCTATACAGATATGTTAAAATTAGGAGAAATTCTAATTCACAAAAAAGGCCTCCATTATATCTATATTTAAATCAGGAAAAGCAAATGATCAGCCCCAAAACTACCGACCGATTGCACTGCTGAGCCGTGTATTTAAACTGTTGGAATGTTTAATCTACAACAGAATTAGTAGAAACATATTTGAATTGATACCTATTGAGCAAGCATTGTAATATACCATTGTATTATTAAAAGTTATTTATACTTATTCGAGAGATATATTTATGAAATGTGTGTTATTTATTGAGTAATTGTTTTATGAAGGTGACAGTTTTATGACAATGAATAAGTTTATTCATATACTCATACTACAATGGTATATTACATCACTTTCATTTAACAAACAATCACACACATATCTCTTCTTCATTGGATCAAATCTATCTCCTCAAGAACTTCCCGTTTACTGTCAAACAACTGAAATAACAGAATTGAGTTCTCCATTCAACAATACATAGTAGTTTCAACCATGTTCTACCATCCATCAATTAATAGAGTACCGGCATGTAAGTAATGTTTATTTTATTTATTTGCTCATTTATTAATTTATTACAATCTAATAGACTATTTTATAACAATTTGTGGGCCTTACCTTGTCTGTTTAAACTTTTAAAACTTTTATACTTTTTATTCAACTTACTCTTTTAAATAAAACCACAGACATGTAATATTGGCATAATTATTGTAATTTACAACATCTACTTTGTTTATCGTTATTAGACAACACCCTAATATGGGTTTTTATCATTTCAGCATTTGTTTAACTTTGTATCGAGACCTGAGGATGCTTTGCATATTGTAGAAAGCGAAACCGGTCATCTGATAGTTAAATTAAATTGATTGTGAGTAAGTCTTATTTATTATTTCTTTACCTATTTGAAATGGACTCACACAAGCAACACATTCATGATTTTATTACAATAATTTTAATTTGTTTGTCCTTTCGTAGTGTAGTGTTATGTACAATTTTATGTTTATGACATTCTGTGATTGTTGGATAGACCGAAATTGACGAAATGCCCCTAAGGATAATCTAGGAAACGAAATTACTTGAGCAGGATTAAATTAATAAAACTGTGCTCAATATCTGCCTTTCATTTAATCAAACTTCATTTATTCGAGCATCAAGATCAGCAATGGACTGCCACAGGTATCTGTTTTGGCACCTTTACTGTTTAATTTATACATCGCGGACCTACCTTTGGTAACTTCGCAGAAATTTGGCTACGCTGACGATTGAAACATTGCAGCAAGACATTATAACATGGCTATTACAGAAACAATAGTAAAATATGACCTTGTCTATATGGGAGAATACTTTTGCAAATTTGGGCTACGGCCCAATGTAACGAAAACCGAAGTGTGCTGTTTCCATCTGAATAATGCCCAAGCCAACAAAAAACTCTCTGTTCACTTTAAAAACAGTCTACTTACTCATAATTCAACACCAAAATATCTTGGAGTGACTGGACAGAACAATATGTTTTAAAGAACACCTATAAAGAACGGCAGCAAAACTGAAAACGAAAAATAATATAGTCCAAAAGCTATGTTGCACTACATGGGGGTTCTCAGCTTCCGTACTCAGATCATCCGCTCTCGGACTTGTATACTTGGTGGCTGAATATGCTTCCCCGGTATGGATCAATAGTAAACACATGAAGATTATTGACACGCCTTCAAAGAATGAATTCTTTAATTGACAGACAAATTTTAATATCGGACTATCAGTTTGGATTTAGGCAATAACTTGGAACAATTGAGGAGGTACATAGAGGTGCCAAAGTAGCAGGAGATGCAATTGAAAATAAAGAATACTGCACGGCAGCCTTTTTAGATATCTCACAAGCATTTGATAAGGTATAGCATAAAGAGCTGCTACCTAAAATACAAACTCACTTTCCTCCTTCTCTGTATGCACTTCTTAGATCCTATCTTACCAGTCGATACTTGCAGGTCAGATAAAATGAAGCAGTATCAAATCTATCTCCAATTCAATCGGAAGTACCTGAGGCTAGTACATTGGCACCAACTTTTTACTTACTCTATACAACAGATATTCTTACAAAAGTAAACAACACAATTGCTACCTATGCAGATGACACTGTAATAGTGGCATTTAGCTCGGTTCCTGTTACAGCCTGTCAAATATGTAAATTCATTGAAATGATCTAGGGAAACGTTTAAAACTGTGGGGAGGTAAAGTAAATGGCAGCAAATCAGCACATATAACATTTACTTTATATTTATAAGAGTGTAGCATCTGTGCGTATAAACAATACTATAATACTCAAAAATAGTTATGCTAATTACCTTTAGCAGTACATTTTGACAGTGACTAAATTGGGGAAAGCACATCTGGACAAAGCGACTGAAATTACCAGGATTAATATATAGGAAAATGTATTGGTTTATGAACCAAAAATCCAAATTAAGTCTACATAATGAAGAATTACTGTATAAATGTATTCTAAAGCCAGTTTGGACTTACGGTATACATATATGGGGTACAGCATATAATTCTTACTTACTGAAACTTCAGCATTTCAAATATAAAGTTTTGAGACATATTACCAATGCACGGTAGTATGTGCCCAATTATGTTATACGTCGAAACCTTCAGATCCAAAACATTAAAGACACCGTTGTCTCACTCAGTGGCACTTACAAAAATAGATTACTGAACCATCCAAATACGCTTGCCCAAGACCTACTGAAGCCACCAAGTAGAGGAAGACTAAAACGTCGTGATCAGACCTTTCTATACCTGTAAATACATGAAGAGTTTGGTGGGAAAATCCCTACATGAAGCCGTCCATATGGCACAAGATCGCAGTCAATGGAGACAGCAGACTAATAATATTTAGGGTGTCACTACGCCCTGACAAGGGCTAAAGGATTGAGGAGGAGGAAATACATAAACGTATGTTCTATCATTTTATACCTAACTGTGTGAGTATTTTAACTATTGTTGTTTTTTAATACGTTAGTATAATTATGTCTTTGTAAAGTGTTATTTATATTTTAAATATCTACATGTATTAGATATAATATCTACATTTGACAAGGTACAGCACAATAAACTAATTAATATTTTAAAAATGAAAAACATCGATAGCCGCGACATCAGAGTAATCTCGAACCTCTACTGGAACCAGAAAGTCAAAATAAGAATTGAAAATCAAATGTCGGAAGAAATAGAAATTCTTCGGGGTGTGAGACAGGGCTGTGTATTGTCACCACTGCTGTTTAATATATATAGCGAAGCCATTTTCCAAGAAGCTTTAGGAGAGTGTAACGATGGAATGATAATAAATGGTGAAATTATTAATAATATAAGATATGCCGATGATACTGTCATATTCACTTCAACTCTGCAAAGTCTAACAAACATACTGGAACGGCTGAATGAAAAGTGCACCATATATGGTATTAAAATGAACTTAAAGAAAACAAAATTCATGGTCATTACAAAACATCCAAAAGACAACGAGACACTCCATATTAATAATATCCAGATAGAAAGGGTAGATAAATAGAAATATCTAGGAACATTGGTTAGTCAAAACGCAGAACAAACGCAAGAGATTAAAAGCCGTATAGAAATAGCAAGGGCAAAATTTGTAAAAATGAAACATCTATTGTGTAGTAGAGACCTAAGAATGGATCTAAGGATAAGGTTATTGCGCTGCTACATTTTTACAACTTTGCTCTACGGATCTGAGGCATGGACATTGAAACAACTGGAGATTAAGAAATTGGAAGCTTTTGAGCGTTGGTGTTATCGAAGGATGCTACGAATAGCATGGGTAGACAAAATTACCAATATTGAAGTCCTTGATAGGGTTAATAAGAGGGAAGAAATTGTACAGACAATTAAGAGGCGGAAACTTGAATATTTCGGTCATATATTAAGAGGTCCTCGTTATGGGCTACTACGTTTGATTATAGAGGGCAAAATAAAAGGTAAAAGAGATGTAGGAAGAAGACGAACCTCCTGGCTACGAAATCTAAGGGAATGGTTTAGTCTGAGCTCTAGCCAACTATTTAGAGCTGCTGTAAGTAAAATAAGAATTGCCATGTTGATATCCAACCTTCGTTAGAAGATGGAACCTTAAGAAGAAGATGTATTAGATATATACATCTTAATATACCTTAAAGGATTTTTGTCACCGGACGGATCTCATCTGAGTTAATTAAGTGATAAAACTGATTATTGTTCTTTTTTTTATTGGTAGAAACATATTGCAATTAATAAAGGATGTAAAAAATACATAGTGTTCCAGTACTTTTTATTTTATATAAAATTGTTGTTAGGTGTCCCTACTAAAGAAAAAGACCAATGGCACATTGATGGGCCATTCGCAGCACGGCAGGATCAACCGATACGTTTCTTACTTCGTGTACATGATTAATGGTAATTGGGAGATCAACATATACTCTCGAGTTTTTCTCGGGACTCTTTGATTAGGATTTACGACCAACTTTACGCAATCCCTGAAATTTTAGAATTTATTTTCTGTCAAACGGCTCTTCTAGATTATACAGAGTGATTTATTGTATTCAATATATAAAATATAGTTTTAATTAAAGGAGGTCAAAAGTACATGCAGAATTTTTCATATGAATATATGAATGAATCGTAGATTCAAAACATCTAAAACCTATTATTGTATCTGATCATGGTGAAGTAAGAACTATTAAACAATAAAATGGATAATAATAAAATTGAATACAAAGAGAACTAATGAACAAAATTTAAAAGGGAAATTCCCAGTGGTTGGTGGTATCCCATAGTTTAAAAAAACTTACAATAAAGTAAAAACTTCTTTTTGTATAATTGCGGCGGGCGAACTTTCGACACCAAATTGTCTTTGTACCTGGGGTAATCGAAGGGTCAAATTTTATTATAGCAAATTTCGACACCGCGGCGTAAATCAGGTAGGTAGGTAATTAGCGGCGATGGACATTTGCACCCAAGCAGGACAAGCGGGTTTTCCCAATATTTATTGTCACGGCGGGGGCGTGGCACTTGTGTACTTCTGACTAAATTATTTCAGTTGTAATTTATATCTTGTTTGACGTTGACTTGTGCACGTATACGGATATTTAAAAAATGAGTTTGATAAAAAGTTCTCATGGTCGAGATTTATTAGTGGTGGAGCATCATTCGTTCTCGAAACAGAAAGTGTTAAAAAGCGGCGAGATATTTTGGCGCTGCATCCAAAGAAACACTAAGTGTTCCGCAAAAGTGTTTACAATAGGCTGTGAGGACCTCACCATCACAAGAAGTGATTTGGTACATAATCATGAAGCCGATCCAAAAAAGCTTGAAGTAAAGATGGTAACCAATGCATGTAAAAGAAAAGCCCAAGAGGACATATCGGAAAAGCCTGCCAAAATTACAAGAACTGTTGTTGCCGAGTGTGATGCCAATTTGTTGACGGTTCCTGACATAGCTAGCATAAGAAAGAACATTTACAACTGTCGTCGTAAACTGTTACCAGGTCGGTTACCAAGAAACATATCAGAGGTCCATAACGCGGTTAGTAATTATTCTCCTAAAACCTGTCGCAATGAAAGTTTTTTGTTTTTAAATCATCCTGAATTAAATGTTAGCATACTGTTTGTTAAAGGACAAATTGTCAATGACATGCAAAAATTTATTTTCTTTATTAAGGTCTAAGATTTTTGAAACATTTCAATTATCATTAGAGCCAACTGAAATATTTGTGGACTTTGAAAAAGCAATTCACTGTGCTTTATTGTATATGTGGCCCAATGCAAAAATTAGTGGATGCCGTTTTCACTTACACCAAAACTGGTTTAAAAAAATTCAATCTTTGAGTTTGGTACAAGAATATAAGGATACAAATTCAGAAATTGGAAAATGGTTAAGGCATACGTTTGGTTTAACTTATTTAAATCCAGCAGAAGTTGAAGAATGCTTTCTTTATGATTTAATGTCATATAAACCTATAAACGCAACACTTGATATATATGCAGATTCCTTACTGGAAAATTACATTTTCGATAGCGCTCTATTTCCACCACACATATGGTCTAATCAGAATCTGCCTATTGCGAGGACCACAAATGCCTGTGAATCCTTTCATTCGAGATTTAATTCTTCTTTTTATTCAACACATCCTTCTATTTTTATTTTTATTGAAAAGTTAAAAGAATTTCAAGTAGACACTTACGGAAAAATAAATAGTTTACATATACCAGCAAAAATCAAAGATACTACTGTTAAGGCTAAATTGGCATTTTTGGAGAAAATGATGGATAAACTACGATCCCAACAAATACGTAGGTTAGATTTTATAAAAACTGTATCTTATCATTCCTATAATAGCAAATAAATCATTGTATACAAGTATATTAACGGTAAAATGTACAAAAATTAGGTACTAGTTGTATTATATTTAGATATTATTACAGTTATAAAGAAATAAAATGCACATTACTTTTATTAAAATAAATAAATAAATTAATTATGGTATTTTATTTATGTCGCAGCTATATTTATTTGGTGTCGAATATACCTGTAAGATAAAAACGGGAATTGGGGCTGGTGTCGAAAATTGCCATTAAATTTTAGTCGCTACCTGCTTAGTGTCGAAATTTCCTACGCCCTATAATTGGGTGTTTCATTTGGATATTACCTACAAGTGGAGAATACTTATTTCCTCGAAGGTCTATATACTAGGAAAACAATGATAACGCAGGGTGTGAGTTGGTGGTAATATTGAACTATCATATTATAACATTATCGCATATTGTATTTTGAAAAGTAAATAAACATTATTATTATTATCATTATTATAAAAAAAGTGTTCGAATATTTGTTTAAATATTTTGAAATTTTTGTTTCTAGATGATTCAAAAAATATCTGATAGCAGATGACTCAGAATAAATCCTGCACATTATTTGTATTATTTGATGAATAAATTTAATAATTCCCCACTTTTTCAAAAAAGGTTTCCCTTTTTTTCAAATTTTGCTGCTGTAGATCCAGAACTTACGTCTCTTTACTATATTGGTCTAGTGTGCATGACAAATTGTTATTGCGAGCAAGGCAGGTAAAAATAAATTATCATAAGAATAAATATAGCGCTAATTGGATCAAAGAACAATATTTATTAAACTTAGTTACTTTAAACTTTGAGAACAATTTCCGAATTAGGATTCAAAACATCAATAAAATATGTAATTTCAATTACAATTATTTTGATTTATTAGCAGAAAAAAAAATTAGTAATCAATAGTAATAAAATAATAAAAGCTATAAAACAAATTTGTGGCGATATAAAGAAACTAACTGCTAAATGGAAATGGTATATAAGACTTCAGACAGCAAAACTACAATTTAAGCCAATAAAAAATGGGCCGTGGCCTACTAAATCAGTAAAGAAAAGAAAAAATCGTCTATTAATATAATTTTTCTTCAAACGTCAAATAATCATGGCATTACTTATCTAACTTGATCCTGTCAAAGTGTGATGTCTCCGCCGGCAGCAGTTTTTTTCCCATTTCTTTACGGCGGAGGGAAAAATGTTGTCATGGCAACAATATGAAACATGCCACAAAGCAACAATACAAATGTCATTAACAACAATTAAACAGCATTTTTATTTATAGTAATATTAAAAGTACAATTAGTTAATGAGGCATTTTCAAAATTGAAACCGTGCAAAAATGTTCCCGACTCTTGATACGCATTGGTAATTGTTGATGATACTGATGGTCGAGAACAACTTTCAGCAATCATTCCCGATGTTGGCAAATCATGAGGGTTTAAAATTTTTTGAACATTATCGTTCTTATTTCTTATTGAATCCTCTATATATCCTTCGGCAACCGTGCTTGATTTCCAGCCCCCATGTCGTTTGAGGCATTCTAGATTTCCGCCTCCAACAATTAAAAGTGTTGCTGAAGTTCATCGTGAAGAGTGACCCGTGTATGCGATTGCATCGTTTAAATTTAAATAACTAGCTACTTTTTGGGCTACTGCGCTGATCGAATGTATTCCCATGACGCTTCGGTAACACTTTCCATTTTGGTACTTGATAAAAAATCGGTTTTCTGTAAAATTTTCAGGCCGCAGTGATGCATACTTTTTATACAGTTTAATGTAGTTTTAACCAATTATCGTAAAAGATCTAATTTGTCGTATTTTACTGTCTGGGATTTTGATAATTATTACATTTTTTTTTATCCCCAATGTCCACAGTCTTCATTTTTACCATTTCGTCGCATCGACAGGCGCCGATAACCCCAATTAACAAAACAATCTGAAATACTTTTATAATTTAGTAGAGTATACTACATGCTTTGCAATATAATTTTTTTTACCTTCAATCCTAAATACAACTTATCTGGCGCTTCAAACAAAAATTTATCAAACTCGTCTTTAGTGAAAACTTTAGACTTCTTTGCAGTATATCCTTCGCTTGTTTTTTTCAGAAAACTTTAAAAACTTGCTTATGTTCACATTTGTTCTAATAACTAACTCGGATTTTATCATAGAGTATCGTGACCACATTATAGAAGATTTCCATTTATTTTCATTTTCCATTATAGTAAAATATGCCAGGGAGACGCAAATCCCACCGACGACTTAATTATTTTAATTCCTAACATCTAGACGACTTTGATAGTTGTCACAGTTAATTTCGAGTAAAAATAGCGTATGAATTGTACTATTTATGGTTGAAAATTGCTACGTTTGAAGAAAAAATAGTATACTTTATTCGGCAAAGAAGCAACTTTTCTTGACTTGCCCTCTATTACGCGCCTCATGCTTCTCCGCCTCATAAAGTAATATAATATTCTTATTAAAGATTATTAAATAAAATTAATGGTTTAACATAATTACACCAACTGGAAGTAATTGTAGTATATTCTCATGTAAAATATTTTGCAGCAAATTGTGTAATTATGTAACAATTATCTTGCTCCATATTTGTCTAAAAATTTGCTAGAATTGTGCAACATTATCAACTTTAAATTTATTGTAAGTATCAATGTTTTAGATATTTTTTCCAACATAAACGAGCCTATGTAGGGCACACTGGTTATTCTTGGATGTAAGCTTCCGATAAAAAAAATGTTTGTTTGAAACTCCTTTCTAAAACAGTGCTGTATTCACTTCATAAATACGGTAATATTTACTTACATTGAGAAATAAATGATAATTTTAACTTAATCAAAGAAGATATATTGACCCTAAAACTTTCTTGCTTAAACTGGTTTATTTCTATTTATCTATAACTTCCACTTTTAGCATACAAATTTATGTACACCGTTTAAGTATTTCAATATAAGGTTGAATGTTCGAATAAATGAACTTTGATGGTACACAAGGCAAATATCGAACACAGTATTTAATTAAATCTTGCCCAAGTACTTTCGATCACAAGATCATCTTCAGGGGCATTTCGTCAGTTGTGGCCTATCCAGCAGCAACAGAATGTCATAAATGTAAATTGGGACATAACAAATACACTAAACAAAGACAAACAAACACTTTAAAATTTAAAATTGGAGAAGCTACATTTTATATTATAGAAGCCGGAGACAGGCAAATCAAACGTGATTGCAGAATTAAAAAATCATTTTGTGCCTTGGCAGAGCATGTAATCGACAAAAACCATATTATAGATTTTGATAATATTAAAATTTTGTGTAGTGAAAGTAATAAATTCAAAAGGAAATGGTGTGTACTAGCAAAAGTGATAATAATTTAAACAAAAGATCAGAAAATCTAAGCAAAATTTATAATTATATTATTTATATGCAGTTTATATATAAAACCAGTAAAATATTACATTTTGATTTAATTTTCCATATATTCGTTAAATTTTTTCAGCATCTATCAATGGTGAATAAATATTCTTCTTTTTTGTTACTAAACAAAAAAGAATTTTTAAACAAAATTTTATTTTTAGCATAAATTAGATTAAAAGCATTTATTAGATTAGAACATTTTTATACTAATATTTTTTGAAATATGTTAGCAGAATTTTTATATACTAAACTAATTTTATTTGGTGAGTTAACAAAATTTTTTTCTTTCTAGTTCAACTTTGTAAGATATTTTGTATTTTTTAGCTCTTGATAATAATTGTAAACACAATTGAAAGCTCGAGTAAAAAATAGTTAACAAATAGCCCCTTTTATTGACTCCAACCCATCCAAAAGAGTTATATATATTTTAAAGTACAAAATATAATAATTCACATAATTCGACTAATAAACTATAAAATATATTTCGAAGAAATGAATGTTCATTATCCTGGATTACCTGTAGTAAATAAAACTTTAAAGATTTTCTTTGTAAAGTGACATGAGTGAGCTTAAGTGAAATCATAAACAATGCGAGCGGGTTTTCCAAATGGACTTGTACAGTGATTTAGACAATAGAATAAATATTTAGGAAATATATTTCTCCGTTAGTTCTTAAGAATTTGTAGAAACCGAGTAGCATGTTAAAAGTTTTTAGGAACTTTATAGTTGTAGTTAAAATTGTTGTTTTGTTATCTGAATGAAGAGATTCGAGAAAGAGCTTTGATTGGAGGAGATTGAGAAAAGTGGGATGGTTTGTAAGAATGAGAGTTTAGCTAGAATATTGAAGGAAAAAAGATAATCAGTTGGTTTCCAAGGGTAGAAAGCGAATAGTCGTTGTTCTCTGGTGGTTCCCCAAAGGTAGTAAACAGTAGAAGTGAATGTTTGTGAGTTTTCGTGGAGTAAGTGTATCTGACAGAAGCTGATCCAGTGAAATATTGTAAGTTATATTTTCTACTTACATTCTAAGAGTCACTGTTCAGGCCAGAACAAGAGATTCAGTTTATCGAGAGGAGAAGAGGCTAGCATAATTTGAACGATACGTGCATTTTAAGGAGATCATTAAAGACGATAGGCTCGCAACAACTTGTTGTAAGATTGTTGATTATCTAAGGGACTGCTAAGAATAGATAGTGTAGGCTACAAGGAACAAGGATTTGGACAACTCATCATCAGAGAGATAGTTTTACTGTTCGTCAGTTTTTCTGTATTAACAATACTTTTTTTTTCACAATTGCTTTAGAAAAGTTAGGAATATTTTGATCAGGAGATTTAGAACAACAATTTTGATTTGAGATTTTAATTTATATTGTATGTACCATTAACTTTTGAGGGTCCACCTACGTAGAACAAAATTTTGATAATCATTATATGAGATATTTTTATTGAAGATATTTGAGTGTGAATTTTATTTCAATATATTTTTATTTCGATATATAATGTTGTATCATATATGTTTTTTATTATTCCGGTATTCTTTGGACATTACCTATCATATGTAAAGCATAGATATTGAAGCACGAGTATAACCCTGAGATAAGAGAATTAAATAGTGTGATAGAATCATTATTGCATAATTTAAAGAAGTTTAATTCATTAATTAATTAGCTAATTAATTGCTTGGCGCACCTCAGATTTTTAATATCACATTATTATATATATATATATATATATATATATATATATATATATATTAAAAAATTAAGGTATAGTTAAAGTTTTTAATTACTCTTCCTTATTTATTGACTGCCATCTTAAAAATCTCAATTTTTATTTAAATATTCAAACGCTACTTAGTATAGATGTTAAATCATAAACCTAATTCAATGTTACTGCAGGATATGGTTTGAAAAATATTTTATTAGTTAAATCTCAAACAAAAATAGATTGTGAAAACTTTTATTTAAATTAAAAAATTCAAAAATCATACCCAGTAATATTCTAGTCACCTTTAAATCTTTTTAAAAGACATGCATAAAAGTCATCTTTAGGCCTTCAACTAGGACTTTAACCTTTAAAAGTAAAACTGTATGAAATCATAGGGCATTACCCTGAGAAGATAAAGATTATGGTTGTTGTACAAAATATGTACGCTGTTGGTACTGTGATTATTTAAAATTATCTGCAATAAAGTAAAGATTAAAAAATTTATTATAGAGAGTTTCTTCAATTGGCCCAATGCTAATAACAATTATAGATTTTTATATAGATGTGTAAAGTTTTATGTGAATTTATCGTTGATGAACCTTTTCAGACAGTTCAACATAGTGATAGCCAATTCAGTGTACAAAATATTAGGGACATACTTTACTCACCTGGCAGAAAGAGTTAAAAAACTGGATAACTTCAATGTAGTGTATTCTATTCCATGTGGTTCTTGTTCGGAAGTGTATGTCGGTCAAACCAGCCAGAAACTCTCAAAAAGAATAGCTTTGCACAAGAGTGATGTTGTGAGGAAGCCTACTAGTACAGCTTTTAGCCAACATATTAAGAATACTGGACACATTTCTAACTATGAAAATGTGGAAGTACTAAAAAGGGTTGACAACCAATTTAAGAGAAATTTTATAGAAATGTGCTACATCCATAACTGCAGCTCTTCTATGAACTATAAGAAAGATGTTGAAAACTTAAATTGTATTTATTCTTTTTTGCTTCAGCAGGACTTGACAAGATGTAACAGATTGGAGAATGTAGGAAACTTATCATAACATACACAGATGGCCTATCTGTACTAGAGAACAGACTTCCTTTCCCTACTGATTTTGGTTCTTAAAAAGATTCTTTCCAATTTCCATGAGGTGCAGATATAAATATAACCTTGTTACATATGACATTGAGATATTAACAGAAATCAGAAACATTATCATCAAAAAAGAAGAATAATTCTTCTTTTCTACCTTTAACATGAAGTTGCGGTTTTTGTGGGTTTTTAGATTTTAGATTTTTGTGTTGTATTTGAAAAAGTACCCTTTTGTGTTGTAATGTTTTTATTTAAAATTTTAAATGTATTTTTTAATATTTTTAACATACTTATGGCAGTGTTCTTCACCACTAGGACCAACTGAACATTTTCAATATAGGTTTTTAAATGTTCACTTCCACCACTTGTACTAAATATGTTTTCCATTTAGGTGCTGATGAAGGTGACAGCCTATCACTGAAAATTTCACATTTAGAACAAAGTTCTACACCAAACTGGCTTATACCATCTCTAGCCGATCCTTGATTTAACGCTTTCCCGAAAGTTATCTACCAAAGAATTGTATTCTTAGTCTTAGTATGTCGTTATATACACTATATTTATATTTAAATATATATTTATATTTTATAGTACCTGTACTATAGACAAAACACAAGTTTTATGTTAAAATAACCAAGCTTTATTTATTCCTAGTTTCTAGATATAGCGATAGAACTTTCATTTTCGCATTATTTATTCGCATAATCGCGATGACAGTTACACTCTCCATTCGGTGAAGGAGTAATAAATTATTTTAATTCCTCTAGAAACAACAAGTTCATCTACATACAACTGTTTACTCACCACTAATTGACGGCAAATAGTTAATTTTCGTGAGAAATATTTTGATTATTAAAAAAGTCAATTGTTTATTATTAGGTATGTATATCTAAATATCTACATATTATTCGAATAACATTGTAGTATAGAACAAAGTCCGCACAATAAAAGGGACAAAATACTTCTGAGGTATAGATACACTACCATAAAATAACCAAACTCATTTAAACAAAGAAGATTACAGAGAAGAACTTAATTCTAGTGATTCCAATTACAGCCTATCCTTTCTAGAGCACAAAAACTAAAGGAGTCTTCAAATATACAAATCACAAAGAGCGGCAATCCAATAAACAAACCAGTAAGTCTTCAGGAATTAGAATATTGTTTATGTGCTAAAAATTCGAGTCAGAACCTGATGATATCCACCCTATTTTCTTACGAAATCTTCCTCTGAATGCAAATCTAATATTAGTTAATATTTTTAACAATATTTTCATTCACCATGACTTTCCTGATCTATATTTGCAAGCAACTATAATTCCAATCCTTACATATAATAATGCAAAAGACGATCCAAATTCCTATCGTCCAATATCACTTACGTGTTGTACCTGCCAACTTTTAGAAAAAATCCTTAATTATCGTCTTAAATGGCACCTCTAAAACAATAACCTAATAAGTATCAGACATAGTGGATTTCGTACGGGAATATCCACAACAAACAATATAATAACACGTGAATCAAGTATACATGAATCCTTTCTGCACAACCAAATACTTATTGCCGTATTTGTTGTCATAAGAAAAGCGTTTAACACAACATGCAGACATCTTATACTTAAAACAATGGATTTACATCTTCCAGACGAGTACTTCAAAACAGCACTCCAAAAGGATCTACTCTAAGTCCTACTCTCTTTATAATTACAATATATAGTATTATACATCAAATAAAACTACGTGTATTTGCTAGCCTATATGCAGATGACTTTTCATTTATCTAAAATCAAACAATGTAACTCCGGCAATACATATACTGCAAACTACCTTACACACAATTGCAAGCTGGTCGCAAGACACGGGTTTTATTTTTTCTAGTGAAAAGACACGTTATTTAATTTTTAGCAAAAGAAAAAATTATCCCAATGTCCAATTAACACTAAATAGAGTTGTCCTGAAATACGCAGAAGAAATAAATTTTTTAGAACTTTCTTTGGAACGTAACTTAAACTGGGAAAGCCACATAACCAATCTGAAATGTTCTTGCCAATTCAGAATTAATTCACTAAAAATACTGTGAAATATTTCTTGGGCGCCAGATACAACACCCTTACTTACTCTTTACAGATCACTAATATGAAGTAAACTAGACTACGGCTGTTTATGCTACGATACTGCTAACAAAATATCAAAGCAAACAGCAACGTAACCTACTGAACAATGCTTTGCGGAACAAATATATTGTCTGATCTTTACAAAAACATTGCAATAAAAAAACTACCGTTTTTTTGACAAAAAAAACTAAAACTGAAACTAACCACCAACTGACCAAACAAACTAAAACGTATTGGTCTTAATTTAGAACAGCTGTCTTACTATGCCTATTCATGTAAATTTTCCTCCTTGGATGATCAAACCTCCAAAAATAGACACGTCCCTAAAAGAACTCCCGAAACATTTCACACATCCCTTCCTTATACAGCAAGCTATAAAAATGTAATATCCAAATACCCAACAACCCATCAAATCTTCACTGATGCTTCCAAATGTGATGAAGGACATGCTGCAGCATACATCTACGAAAACGTCAAATCTACCATACGAATTCCAACAAGTTGTTGTATATATATATATATATATATATAATATATATATATATATATATATATATATATATATATATATATATACTGGAGAACTTATGGCAATTCACCAGACCATAAAAAACCGCCAACGATTTAATGAGCGCATTAATTGGAATAAAACAGCTACATATAACTCACGCCATACTTCTCAAGATTAAAGAAGAGTTATTTTATCTACAGACTCAACAAAAAGACATTTCCTTCATCTGGGCACCTTCCCATATAGGAATTAGTGGTAATGAGGAAGTTGACTCTCTGGCAAGCAATGCAACGACCGACCAAAGTATTGCTATCATAAATTAAATGCCTTGGACTGATCACAAAATAAATATCAAAGCCCACATGTACAGAGCCTGGCAAACTACTTGGGATGACACTGCCAACAAACTCAAGGAATGCCTAAGTCAAGTAGGAAACAAATTCATCTTACCAAGTAATAGAAAAAAACCAAGACATTATCAACCGACTCCAAATAGGACATACTTTCCTTACCCACAAGCATATCAACACTCAGTTGTCAGTGAAACATATAATTGTCGAGTGTCCAGTGTATCAGAACGAAAGAATCGCGTGTGCCCTTAGTGATAATTTAAAAAGTGTACTAACGTCAAACTTACAGTCTTTATTAAGTTATCTTAAAATGACTAAACTATATACCAGATTGTTATAAAAAAATCTATATATTTTTCTTTTATCTAACAATATGTATCTTACTGTTTGTGTATGTCCCCTCGCTAATAACCCTTAGTGGTTGATGCGAGTATATTTGTTTAAATAAAAAAACATTGTAGTAAATATTTATAAGGAAGTTTTTTTAGAGTATTCATTTATCATAGGCATTTCGCTGGATAACGGCCTGGGAAGCCACGTGTGCTTGTCTTCTCTTGCTGGATCTTGGTGTCCGAGGACCATTATCAGTATCACTTATCATATATACTTTTCTTATCATATAATAATGTCATTATGATTGAACTAGGGAATAATATTGGAGTGGTTTCCCGTTGCCTTCCCCATCGCAATATCACAACCATATAAACTGTTCCAGTCATGCTCGTGATAGTACAGTTTCAAGCCGATTTAGGATTATTTCCTCTGCGCCTTGAGCTGGTATTGATGATCGCTGCTGCCCTTCATCACATAAAGTGATTCTATATAATCCCTAAAAGCAAGGGATTTCCACTTCCGCCATCTGCCATTCATTTTTCCTGATAGGACTATCCAGTGGAGTTCCTACCCGCTACCCTTACTGTCCGTTTACTTAATCTAAACCTGTTAAAAAAGTCCATCATTACAAAAACTAAAATGGTCGATTCTCTCTCAAATATTATATTTTTGCATTAAGTTCACAAACATTACACTCTTTGATTTCATTAAATCTTCTACTACCGGATCCATATTTCTCACCCACAATAAAAAACAAGATTTAGGTTATATTTTTAATTTCACAATAACATACAACATAATAACAGACTCCAATAAACACAATTTATTTTCCAGATAACTTCGTATTCGGTACTTTATTTGGCAAATAAATATTGACAGTAGATTAAAATTTTAGTTTGTAGTTCAGATTTTTTCCATAGGTGGCGTAGTTACCATACCGGACAAACAGTGTGACTGGTCATCCTTGTCTTTTATAAAGATAGAATGCATATTTTCGTTAAGATTTTTAATACAATCTGAATACTCGTAATTATACAAAACTTGACTAAACCGTACCAATGATAGGTAAGAATTACACATTTACGAACATTCTTCTTTATTTTTTAACGTTATTTAATAGTTTATGGGCGAGATATGCAATTCTTCTTAAATAGCATTTTTTATATAAAAACGCTTGCACGTCATTCAAGATTTACGTCGTCAGGACCCCACAGCGTTGCCAAAACATCAGAATAGTTAGTAAGTGAGGAATTTTTTAAATGTCAACTATTTGTCAAATTATTATATTAACAGTAAATACCTACACTTAGTTTTAAGACTACTGCAACCCATTAAAATACATAAGAAAACATTTTAATACAAAATTATATATTCTAAATTTTAAACTTAGCTCTTTTAGGGATTTAATAGTAAAAACGTGCCGCCATTATTTCTTGTTCAAAATAATCTATCTTATATTAACGCTTATCAGCTTTCTACATACTATTTATTTGTTTTGGCATATCACAATCAAAATTCACAACAATAATTAGTTTTTAAAGCTATTAATCTAAATTTAATAAGTATTTATGAATACAATTTAATAATATATATCATATTGTGATCAAATTGTGTAAGAAATCAAAACATAAACAACGTTCCTACTCTAAAAAAGCGGCAACACTTTATACACTTTTGCCACACGCTGACTGACGCTGAACTGTCAATAAAATTTGAAATTTCTCTGTATCAGTTGCGTACAATTGTCTAATATATTTAATTAAAATTACTATTTTGTGGAATGTTAGACTTAAAGAGTTATTTTATAAAATTTATATTATTAATAATAACAAATGTTTTTGGTTATCAATATAAATCTAAAATTTCCAATATAATGATAATTACATTTTTCAGATTATTCCACCATGTTGACGCCTATGAAAGATCGAGCAGTTCCGTATGACTTTCGGATTATTAGCTCTCTTAGGAAAATTTGAACTCTAAGGTTTTTGTTCTGGAAATTTTAAATACAAGTGACGTCACTTTGTATAAATCGTGACGTGCAAGTGTTTTACTTTGAAAAATGGTATACTTTGTAGGTAAATAATATTAAAAATGTAAACAAAACAAATATTATTAGAAACTAACATAACAGAAACAGACAGTAGTTAATCATCTGTATCTGCAAATAAAACCATTAACCGTTTGATACTGTTATATATATTTCAAGTTTATTGGACCAGTTCTATCTACTAAAAGAGAAAAAACTTTCACTCTTAATACTAGAGATCGTCAATGGTTTATACTTTCATTAATAACTTTTGATAGTATTAAAAGTAATAAAGTCCCCATAATGTACTTTTTAATATATTGTATTGCATCGATAATTAAATCACTCGGTGAAAAGATTCATTATAATTTCTAATGCATACAGGGTATTATAATATATTTTTTTAAAACATCAGACAAAATTTTTTATATGTTTTTAATTCTTTTACGCAACTTAGCGTCACAACCCTCTCTCCAAAAACATGGCCACTCACTTGCATATATTTTAGGAACAAACTTTTTGTGTCTGTTGGCGCAAACAAAAAATCTAAATTTATTATTTTACTAATATGGGTTATCTTAAGTTGTAACGACTATTTTGCTTACCTCAGGGTAAGAACATGAGGGGTAGAAGATTGGGCAAACAAAATAATCGAAACAAGTGCGAACGACACTCAGTCGGTTGTTGGAGAGCTGGATCGTGGATAAGTTGAAATATGGGGGTTGGATTCGGGTATCTACCAAAACGAAAACAAAGGGATACTTACATAAATCTCCTGGGCAATTGATATAACAAACAAATCAAAAATAGACTGGGAACACCTCAAGGAATTTAATATAGGGCGCCACTTGAAGGATCCAAGTTTACTGAAGGAAAGAAAAAATTTTTCTTCCCTAATATCT
This sequence comes from Diabrotica balteata, assembly GCA_918026665.1. NCBI lineage: Eukaryota > Metazoa > Arthropoda > Insecta > Coleoptera > Chrysomelidae > Diabrotica > Diabrotica balteata. The sequence continues at coordinate 12,857,817 of OU898284.1, forward strand.
AAAATACATAAAAAGGGTTTAGGAGATTTTTCTAAATAAAAATAAAAAATAGGTTAGAGAAACACATCTAACGTTTATTATTGTCTCAAACAGTTTTCAAAAATACAGCTTATACAAAAGGCATACTATATAAAAATAGTTTACAAAACTATAACTTTAAATCTATTTACAAAGAGGTTACAAAAACCTTCGAAATGGTTCCTAGTAAATAATGTGGCCAAATTAGATTAAAATTTTATGGATATATATGATATATATATATATATATATATATATATATATATATATATATATATATATATATATATATAATCAGTTTAAACCACGCCCTAACATAATTATTATTTTAATTACAATTTTTAAAAAAAAATAATTTATAAAAGAAAGCAAATTTTGTCTTTTTAAAAGAAAATGTCTATTTTTACTTTAAAAATTAATACCGTAAATGTTACCTCAGTTCACACATGTTAACTTAAACTTTTGAACAACTGGCTAATAGGTACCTGTGGGGTATCTAACTGAAACATCATCAACGGAAAACTTTCTTGGAGGCTGAAGCTGGCACACTGGCACATTCAAATCAAAACTGCTCCAATATCATTATACGTGAGGTGAAGAGGCATCTTGGAAAGGAACTGGATTTCTCAAAAAAAAAAACGAAAAGAAAGCAGGAACGAAACTTGTTCACTTCTCAAACAATATAAATCTTCAGCAAAATCAAAACAGTGGTTAGTGGTCACTCTTTCAAATACATAGAGTGAGAATTCTCATCATTCCTCTCTTGACCTTCTCGATCTCAACCTGCCGGATAGATACCGCCTCTCTTTTCCCCGCACAAGCATTGCTATCTTGTCAAATCAACAAATTCTTTACTCAAACTCGTCCAAACTTCCGGCGTTATTACGCTTTAAAAAAAAGAATACCAGGCTTGCAATATTGTTCTGGGAACGTTGAAGTTAAAAAGCCATAAATTGTTTTCCTTAGCAAATACGTCTTGAATTGTATTGAAGAATTATTGCGTATTTAAAAATCTCTACAGACAACATATTTCTAGCATACCAGGGGCGTACTATGACAAATATAGAATCGAATTTATATTATTATTTAGACATTAAATATAAAACGCTACAAAGTTATCACAAAATGATTTCTGATATAAGTAATCTCTCACTTACTGATCAACGAATTCGTACGGATGAGTTGGTAGTGGTAGAACACTCTTAGTCCTGAGATTAAGCCATTTTTTGTTCATTACAAACATATAAATCTAATTTTGTATATCGTTTATTATTATACAATATCACCTACAAAATTACGGCAAGCTCATTATATTTTAGTAACATAAAAGTTAATTAATAAATGCTAGAAGCCCTAATTAGCCCCAAAATTATTATATAATACAAATAAGCAATTACGGCATATTTCAAATCCACCAAAGAATTCATATTAACATTTTTGCACTAGTTTCAAACTTAAATATTTATTGTATATATTACTTGCTTCGTTAATAACACAGTCATGATGATATAATATTATAAAAAATTTAAATTTAATCTAGTAAGGCAGCTATTTATAATACAAAATAAAATATGTTCTTTTGTAGTTTACACTTCCTGAATAACGGTTCTTCAACTTTAATTACGTAAAACTTATCCTAAGGTTAAATATTCCAGTAATTTGGCCTCACATTTTAAAAATTGTTCATCTACAGGATTGGATGGAACTAAAAGACATCAATATTAAACCATTTTTTTATTCACTGTATATTTTATGTATTTTTTTTTGTTAGCATTGAAATAGATTATTACTTCAATACTCATTTAATTTTTCAAATATTTCGTTTAAAATATTCGCGACCAACCGTCACACATGTGTGACAGTGAAGTTTTCGTAAGGATTGCTGACACATATGTGTGACACCGAACTTACAGTGGGTCTAAATTTGGCCACAGTCTACCTAAACAATGCTTCTTTCACACGCTATGGCTGGGTTGTGATTTGGACGTTTAAAAAAAGAAGAAATAACCTGTAAATTTATGGAACGTAGATTTATAGAATGTAAACGTCGAATAGGAAAAGTATCGTAATTGTGTATAATTTAGAAAGGTAATATAATAATGTAACTTATTTGTACACCGTGTAATAACTTATTATTTATTTTAGACGTATTAACAATGTCAAAACGACATCTAAGTACACGAGACCTTCAATTAGAGGCCGAGATGGCTAGTAGGGAAGTTAGTGAGTACAGAAATGCCGAAAATATTGAATATGAATTCGAGTATGTGGTACAAGAAAATGATGAAGCGGACTCGCTTGATGTAGAGGAAAATATTGAGATACATCAGTTTACTGAACAAGAAAATATAAAAGTAGAAATTCCTGTTGATGCAACACCATACAATATTTTTCATTACTATTTGATGAAGAGCTTTTGATAACAATCGTAGAGTGGACAAATCACAGGGCTGCTTCACGCAAAGAAAACCCTACTTTAAAATAATATTCTTATTGACGAATTAAAAAAATTTTTGGGTCTCTTCATATTAATGGGCAACCTTAAACTCCCCTCCTTACATTTAAACTGAAGCACAAATCCACTATATCACTTTTCAATATTTGGAAAAACTATACCCAGATCAAAGTTTGAAGCTATTCTTTAAAATATTTGTTTTTACAAGCCGGAAGACGTAGAAGTTCAAGATCGACTTTACAAAATTAAAAACGTTACGAGTCATATTATCAATAATATCTCTAAAGTTTACTATCCAGGAGAGAACTTAAGTCTTGACGAAGCCCTCTTACTGTGGAGAGGGCGGTTAATATTCCGACAGTATATGCCAAAAAAACTTGAAAATATGGAATAAAAATTTATGAGATTTCTAGCTCTGATGGATTTTTACTCAAATTCCTAATCTACAGCGGCAAGAGCACAGTAGTAAATAGTTCACAGACTTGTTACTGAATATTTAGAGAAGGGGCACACTATCTACATTAACAATTATTACAACAGTTATGAGCTTGCCAAGTTTTTACATGAAAAGAAGACCTACTATGTTTGTAAAACATTAAGAAAAAAAAGGAAAAGTAACCCAAAGAGTGCTATTACAAAAAAATTTAAGAAAGGAAAAGTCGTATGGCAAAGAAGAGGTCCAATCATAGTATTAAAATGGAAAGATAAGTGTAATAATGATTTCATCCAAGCATGGTTCCGAAATGGTTGAAGTTGAAAATCTTAGAAGCCAGAAAAAGTTGAAGCCAGTAATGATTCGTGACTACAATTCCTTTATGTCGGGAATTGACAGAATTGACCAGATGACTTCATATTATGGCACACCACGAAAAACTCTGTGATGGTACATGAAAGTTTTCTTTCACTTACTAGATATTTGCATGTGGAATGGCAACTGGTTGTTGAATAAAAATAGGAAAACGTCAAAGAAAACAAGAATGTCATACTTTAAATTTAGAGAGGAAGTGATCAAACATTTACTGGGACAAACAGAACGGCCAAGCAGAAAAAAAGTTGTTGCGGCACACAACTTGAAAAAAGAAAATAAGCGGAAAAGATGTAGACAGTGCAGTGCAACTAAGAAAAGGGCTGTCACCTGGTACACATGACAGGAATGTAAGGGGAGTAATGGACAGCCCATTGGGTTATGTGTTACACCCTGTTTTGCTGAGTGGCACAGAAAAGACAATTAAACTTATACAATATGTTTTATTTTTTATTGGAAGTAATTTTTAGTTTTGTTAATATTGAATAAATAAATGATTTTTATAAGTATTTGTTGCAGTTTCGCAACTATATATAAACATTTGTAAATATATTAATAAACTTTTTAATAGTTTCTACTCTCCTCGTATATTTAAACTGAGATTTACATATACAATTGCACAGCGGTGTTTAAGGGCCAAAAAAAGATAAGGGCTAAATATTCCAAGACGGCCATCTGCGAGATAATAAAGGACGATTTCCACATGCCACATGTGTTTTTAAAGTTAAAATAAGGGTTTGCGTTCCATACAAAACCAGAGTCGAAAAGTATCTCTCAAACGATGAACATGTGTATGTGAAGACGAAGAGTACCTGACTCCTTATCGGTCTTTTGACCAAAAAAGACGAAAATGTGCATCAAAAACTTGTGTAGTTGAAGTCGGCCGCTGAAGGCGTAATTTGCGATAGCCATTACACACCATTTATATATGATTTGCTGCATATATCAAGTACGTGCACTTGGTATATTTATTTGATATTTGTTGGAACTTCATCGCATTTGTGCCGCGATCGCAATTGAACATTGTCAATTGGACATTTTGCATTTGTTCCGGTTTATTTACTATATTCTTATTTTTATATTTTGTTTTCCATCTTTTTATGTTTTTGTTGTAATATTATTAATTTGTTTTTTATCTTTAATGTATAGTATCTCTGCGGCTATGATAGGTTTTGTCCTTTGTTTTGTCAGTGGTTTTTTTTTATAGAATAGACATTTCTGTTGTAGTTTGTTTATGGTTGTCTCTTGGTATGTCTGTTGGTGTTTCTTAGTAGCTAATAGTTAAGTTTGTACTATATTCTTCTTCTTTAATTTAATATATCCTTCTTTAATTATAATGGTATATTTTTTTATGCATATTTATGTTTAATTTTACACCTTTTTAAAATAGAGTTTTATACAGTTCACTGGCTTTGATTTCTTTTCTTTAGTTGAATATATATACGCAATTCGAAAGGAGGAAACCAGCGAGTTCTAGATTGAACAGAATATCTTCTCTCCCCTTCAGGATGATCTCAATTGTTATATTGAGGTCATCGTATGTGCAGAACGCAACAGTATTAGCTAAAAATGTTTATGTCACATATTTGTGACACTTGGGTTATGTTCAAATTTTTATTACTATAGACCAGTGTGACATTATCCAAAACATTTTTTTTATAATCCTTGTTCAATTATAATACTCCTCCCCAAAAATGGTGGATTTGGCATATTTCTTTCATGTTTAACCAAAATCAGTTTGACTGGACAGACCTAAAAATAGGTTGGTCGCGAATGTGTTAATGTTAATATTTAATAATAACTTTTTACTAACATTCTAATTAGCATAAAAAAACAATAATACTACTACTAGTAACACATCTATTCTTTTTATAGATACGAATACCTGCTTAATAAAGATTGACCAGAAAAGGCAAATAATGCAACATAAGTGAGCGATGGAAATCCATACAAAACCAATGTAGGATGAGACATCAGTATTTTGGTCAAGTAAAACCTCCCTTAACCGAAACCTTTTTAACCGAAACATCGTTTAACCGAAACGGCTGACAGTTTCAATAATTTCGTCAATAAACAGTAAATTTTTATCGCAAAACGTAAACAATTCCATTAATTTTACTCTCCGATTAATGCCTATGTGTGTTGGGGAATGAAAAAAACCAATAGCTCTAAAAAATATTTCCGAAAAAGTACTTCCAGTTTTTTATAGTCCCCAAAAAAGCTCATGGATGTCGACCACTTTATTTTCAGAATTGTTGAAAATTAATTCGTCCCAAGTGTAAAATTCTTTTTAAAATCAAAAAACCTTTCCATCAAAACATTGTTGCTTCTTAACAATGTGCCAACTTACCCTCAAAATCTACAAAATGGTGACAATTGTCAGATTTTTGCCACCGAATGTCACGAGCTTAATTCAGCCGTTAGACCAGGGAGTAATAGAGAGATTCAAGAGATATTATAGAGGAGCATTCGTAAGACATCTGTTATTACAGAAGACGAATGAATCCAAAAGTGTCCCGAAATTCTCAAATCTTTAACAATGAAACATGTTGTTTATTGGTGTGTTGAGTTGTGGGCCAAGATCAAATCTTCAACTGGGGAAAAATGCTGGAACAAACTTTTTGATAGGATTTTGATTGACGATTCTGAAGAAGAAAACGGTAAAGAAACGAAAGAAAAAATTAAGCCATTAATAAAGCATGTGACGAAATTAACCAAGAAGAGATACGTGAGTGGTTAGTAGCCAATTACTCAGAAAGTGAATTCATCAACCAGGATTGATATCGTTCTTCATCCAGACAATCTGAGCGTATCAGACGACGAAGATAACGACCCAACTGCCAGACAACAGGCAGCAGGTGACCGCCGACGAGATTTTCAATGCCTTAGAGATATTTTATAGAGTAGGCCTAATTAGTTAGGGACATGATTAGGTTCTTAATTTTTGTTTTCATTTCATAAAGTTCTGTCCTTTCCAGATTGCTTTACGTTTCGTCGAACAATCAAATGAGGCAAACTTATGGCGTTCTGCAAATAAACGATTAAGAGATATAGCTACAAAAGATCGTTGTCAAACAAAAACGCAAAAGAAAATACAATATATTAAAAAAAAAGCATGTTAAACTTGTTCATTTTCCTTTATATTATTTTATTCTGTATTTACTTATTGGAAAACATTACGAAATCACCTCATAGTATTTTTTAATACTAATACTTTGACCAAGTATACTATAAAAAACGATGTTATTTTTAACCGAAATTCTTGTTATCCGAAACGGCCTCCCCCCAATTATTTCGGTTAACGGAGGTTTTACTGTATAAATAATACATGAGAAAAAGATTTGTTAAAAGATCTTGAAGAAAGCCACCTGGAAGTTAGATGGATCCTATAAGTAGGTATGAACTCTGGTGAAGTAGAATTCGTCCTTAATACGTCAAAAACAGTAACAAGTAGGGGAGGGGCTGAAGAGAAATCTAGATATATTATGCTTACTGCTACCAATAAAATTGACGAAAATAGAGCTCAAAGCATATCAGACACGCAAAGAAAAAACCAAAGGCAACAATATGGAAGAAGACTGCTATCGATGGGAAGCACACGGAAGTAATGCAAATAATTGCACAATGCAGAGTGTAAGAAGCACAGACGTATAACTAAAATAACGAAATGCATGGTGTTTAGCAGGCTTCGAAGTAAAGAAAGAACCGAAGAATGGAGAATATGTGGATAGTCTTCTGATCTTTGTAGATCTCTTACTATATCCTGTGGCTGAAAGGTATGATGGTAATTTTTTAACTACTGCGAAAAATTACTCGTATTTAAACACTTTATTAGTTTTCTGTATTGATTCAAACTTGATATTATTTTGTTTTCATTAAAATTAAAGCTATTACAAAATATAACACAAAAAAGATTACAACGGTTGTCGAGAAAAATAAAAGTTTAAAGGTGCTGAAGAGATGTCAAGCTCTAGGTAAGAAAAACATTGTTAAGCTCGCAGATCGAAATGGAAAAGTGGTAACGGATAAAGATAAGATAATTAAGGTAGTTGAAAAATTTTACACAGAATTATATAGAGAAAGGGGGAAGAAAGACGGCACCAAGTTGAGAAAAGTCCAGAATGTGGGTTCAGAGGATATCCCAGAAATAACAATCGAAGAAGTCTTAAAGTCATTAAATAGAATGAAAAACAATAAAGCAGCTGGTGATGATCAAATCGTTATTGAGGCAGTTAAAGCAGGAGGAAAGATAGTATTGAAAGCATTGACGCAATTATATAACTTATGCCTTTCAAACGAGATTACACCATCTCAGTAGAATAAAGCTGTTATAGTAGTCATGCACAAAAAGGGAGATGTAACAGAGCTAAAGAACTATAGACCTATTAGCTTGTTATCTCACGTTTATAAGTTGTTTATGAAGATAATAACTAATAGGTTGACATCAAAACTAGACTTCTATCAACCTTGCGAGTAAGCAGGATTTAGAGCTGGATACGGAACAAATGATCATTTGCAAACCATTAAGTCGTTGATTGAAAAAACCATTGAATATAATAGATCCCTGATACTTGTCTTTGTCGACTTTGAAAAAGCATTTGATACGGTCAATCAAAGTGAAATGCTTCAAGCTCTAACACAATGTAGAATAGATCACCGATACATATCTCTCATCAAATACAACTATCAACATGCTACAGCCTGTGTAAGACTTAATGAAGATACTGGGACTTTTCGTATTGAAAGAGGCGTTCGGCAAGGAGACAACATGTCTCCTAAATTATTTACAACTTTGCTAGAATACGCATGTAAAACAATAGATTGGAACGAAAAGGGCATCAATGTAGATGAAAAATTTTTAAATAACCTTAAATTTGCAGATGATATCGTTCTTATTGCAGACAGCTTTGATCAGGCACAGATAATGCTCCAAGAACTCCATACTGCCACAAAAAGAGTTGGTCTTAAAATAAATTTTTCAAAAACACAATTTATGACAAATTTAGTCCACAACAAAAACATCTCAGTAGAAGACAAAGATATTGAGCCAGTTGACTCCTATAAATACTTAGGCCATGAGATCAGAATAAGTCGAGACAACCAAACAATCGAGCTGAAAAGAAGAATAAACCTCGCTTGGGCTGCATTTGGAAGGATAAAGGATATTTTTAGGTCTAAGATTCCAATGTGTCTGAAAAGAAAAGTATTTAATCAATGTATTTTGCCAGTGATGACCTACGGCGCAGAAACCCTAATGCTCACAAGAACAACAGTGAGTAAACTACAAGTTGCGGAAAGAGCAATGGAGAGAATTATGTTAGGGATTTCTCTACGTGATAGAATACCCAATGCTACTATACGCAAAAGATCAGGAGTAGCAGACGTTATTGAAAGGATAACAACACTAAAGTGGAACTGGGCAGGTCATGTAGCAAGATCAGTTGATGACCGGAGGACAAAAAGAATTTTGGAATAGAGACCCCGAATACAAGCTTACAGAAATAGAGGTCGACCCCCAACGAAATGGACAGATGACATAAAAAGAGTGACTACAAATTGGATTCAGATGGCGCAAAATCGGACTAAGTGGAAAAGCATGCGAGAGGCCTATGTTCAGCAGTGGACGTTAGAGGCTAGTTGATTATGATGATGAAAATTAAAGCTAATGAATTTTGTGCCAAAACTTTTATCAGACATGTGTTATTATAGTAAAGGGTGTTGTACAAGTCTTTTGGTGTTTCTTTAATATTCATATCTGATATCTCGTCAGGATTTCTAGCTTTAATATTTTTGCTAATTTTTACTGCAAAAGAGTCAACTAATTTTTTCTTTTCTCAGTGCAATCTCAGTGCAAGAGTAAAACTTTAGTAATTTTCAAATGCTTAACCGGCTAAATATTACAACAACAGTTTAACTATTTTGCGTGTTTGTACATAAGTTCCGTGCAAAACTGTTGTAATTCTAATGTAACAGAGTTACAACAGTTTTGCACGGAACATTGCAATGGTTTCAATAACAAAAAATGAAAGGCACGAAAAAAGTAAGATATTTGAACACTTAGACTACTTTGTTAGTTGTTTCCACTGTTTTATAATACTAAAAGAAAAAATTCATTTTTTATTTACTTAATTATTAATACTATAATAATAATAATTTGCTAATATTTCTTCTTCAAAACAAAGGCAATGACCATTCGAAATCGATGTTCGATGTATATACATCGTATACAGATTGGACTAGTTCTGTCACCAGAGAGAGAAAAAACTTTCACTCTTAATTACTGCACGGGCCCCGTGGAAATTTTTATTAGATCAGATGTGATCTCATTAAAGCCATAAATATTACATCTATCAGTCGTTCTCCGCTTTGATTTGCAATGAAGGAGTGTTATTTTTACGACTCTCTGAGATGAAATCGAAATCACCATGACGTCTCAAGAGCTTCTTGAGGTAGGTAATTCAGTTTCGAATTAAAGTATAGCTGAGAATGTGTAATACAAGGTGTGTCGTATTGGTTTTTAATTGCTTATAATTTAGTTTATATTCAAGCTATCCATTGGAATATAATTTTACTGCTTTAGTAAATTTAGATTAAGCGTTCGTTAAGTCAAGTTATGTTACAACTTGAAGGTATATAAGACAATGTTTATTAGTGGAGTTTACGTTTTCAAATCGAACAGTATTTTCAATTTTCAATGCTTAAGACATCTGTAGGTTTTTGTATGCTACTTTTACATTGTACACAATAAAGACCTCTTCTTCTTTATCTGCCATCCGCTAAAAATTTTAGATATTATCATGACCTTATATTATTATGACCCCTGATATTATTATGATCTTAAAGACTGCTTCTCGAAATAATTAAATAGAACTGGCGAACTGAAAATATTTCCCTACAATTAATATTTTTTTGTAACATGTCCCAGGTTTTGTAATTTTAGCAGTAAAATGCTTAATACGACCTTTTTTTAGTTTATCTTGTCCAGTATTACTTGGCTAGTTATTTTTTCCTTTTACAAGAATTTCAACAATCTTCGATATGCCCAAATTTAAACGCTCATCAGACGAAAACTTTGGCAAACTGTAACTGATAATGAGATGAGGAAACTCTGTTAAGTATTTATTAAACATCTTCTTCAAAAACATTACTTAAAAAATTGACAGGATACACAATGCTGGTATTAGAATTGCACCTGGAGCCTTCCGGACCACAAATGATACTGATGAAGCCGACGAACCATTTCTACACTACCTAAGAATAGTACATGCCACACATATAGTCTCAAACATAAATAAATCTCTCTTGAACAACACATTTAATAACAACAATATCAATTATTACAAGAATAATCCCTGCGCCCCCAGACTTTACTACCAGTGAATCCAAATATTATTGAAGCCCACAGTCATTGCAGTGTTAAGTACATATAATAAACCTGAAACTAACCTCATTATTTTTAAAAGCAATCTAAATTCAATCCTAGATCAACAATGCAATGACTGTTTCTATAATTTATAAATATTTAAAATCAATATTCATGTGGTTGTTTATCCATACTCTATAGTGTCAAGTTTCTATTTCCTAATAGTAACTCCTATCTACACCTTCTTTCCCTCCTCATCTTCTTCTTCTTCAAGTTCCACTCCTATCGGAGATTGGAAATCATTCTGGCAATTATAATTTTATTGGTTACTCGCCTGAATAGTTCAATTGAACTGCATCCAAACTATTCACGGAGATTGCGTAGCCACGAGATTTTACGTCTTCCTACGCTTCTTCTACCTTTGATTTTACCCTGCATTATATTCCTTAGTAGTTCGTACTTTTCGCCTCTCATGATGTGCCCCAAGTATTCCTATTTCCTGATTTTTATGGAATTTAAAACTTCGCATTGTTTTCCTAGTTGTTCGAGAACTTGTTGGTTTGTTTTGCGATCCATTCATGATATTTTCAAAATACGTCGGTAACACCACATTTCGAATGCTTCTAGGTTTTTAATGTTGGATTTTTTAAGTGTCCAAGCTTCAACTCCATACAAAAGGGTAGAGAAAATATAACATCGAAGCATTCTAATCCGGAGCGATATATTGATATCGCGATTACAAAAAAGTTTTCTCATTCTATTAAAAGTTGACCGCGCAATTTCAATGCGGCATCTTATTTCTTTTGTCTAATCAGTATCTTCTGTGATCCATGCTCCAAGGTAGTTGTACGAAGATATTTGTTCAATTTCTGTATTATCTATTACTAGCTTAACTTTGATGTTTTGTGCTTTTGTAAATACCATGAACTTGGTTTTCTTCGAATTGATTTTTAGTCCATAATCGTTGCAATATATATTTAGTTGTTCAGCAAGGTGTTGCAGTTCTTCTAGTGTTCCTGCCAGAAGGACGGTGTCGTCAGCATAACTTATTTTATTAAGTGGCTCACTGTTTATTATAAAGCCCTCACTGATCTTGGCAAGCGCTAATTCTGAGATGGCTTCACTGTATAAATTGAATAACAAGGGTGATAAAATATACCCTTGGCGGACCCCACGGCGAATCTGGATATCCTTGGTCAGTTCGTTTTCAACTTTCACTTTTGCTGTTTGATTCCAATAGAGGTTACAGATGATTCTAATGTCTCTACTGTCTATGTTTTTATTTAATAAAATTTCTTTAAGTCGATTATGCTGCACTCTGTCAAATGCCTTCTCAAAATCAATGAAAAAGGCATATACTTCCTGATTAATATCTAAGCATCTCTGCGAAAGAACACTTACTGCAAACAGTGCATCTCGTGTTCCCAGTCCTTTCCTAAATCCTATTGTGAATTACTTTTAAAAACCATTTCAAGACATGACTCATTAAGGCTATGGTGCGATGTTCATTGCACTCCTTTGCATTGGCTTTTTTAGGAAGCAGTAAGAATGTTGATTGAAGCTATTCTTTAGGTATTATACCTGTTCTATATATGGTATTGAATAGATCCAAAAGAAGATCAATAGATTCAGTATTCACAATTTTAAGTAATTCGATAGGAACTTCATCAGGCCCGGGAGATTTACCACCTTTAGCTTGTTTCATTGCATATTCAATTTCTTCTCGTATAATGTCAGGCCCAGTATCATCCTTAAATTCTTTTGGTGCTTCTGTTCTCTCTTTCTCTTCAAAAAGTTGTGATATATTGTGTCCATCTCTGCATTTTTTTTGGTTTATATTTGTTATAAGTGCACCCCTTTTATCTCTTAGTGGCCTAGTTTGAAGTGTTTTTCTCATTCCTGTTAATTCTCTAATTCTTTTATGCATGTTAAAAATGTCATATTTTTTCTCAATTTCTTCTAGTTCTTGGCACTGCTCATGTAACATTCTCTCCTTAGCTTCTTTTATTCTCTTTTTTATTAATCGATCAGTTTCATTATATTTAATTGGATTTTTTGTTTTAAATGACTTTCTTTCATTCATTAATAGTAATATTTCTTCAGCTATACAGTCTTTATGTTTTCTATTCTTTGGTTTTAAGTTTTCATTTGCTGTTTTAATTATTGCTACTTTTTTATTTTCCCATTCATTCTGATCAATGTTATAGCTACTTTTATCAGTTCTTGGGCATTACGTAGATTTTCAGTAAGAGTTTTTACAGTTTGTTTGTATCATCTTATCCAACAATAATATAGAGAAAAGCAGATGCAAAAAATCCGTAAGTTAGGCTAGAAACTATCGTGCTAAAAACTGAATCGTCTCACGTTACTCGATCAATAGCAATGCTCTTGGGATACTGGGCGAAATCCCATTGAATATCAGTCTTGTTCTTATACACTCGATAAGAAATCAACCAACTATCTTCCCAGATACTCGTGGGAATAAATATGAATACTCATCAACATACAAGGCAAGCACGGTGTTTAAATACCTCAACCACTGTTAACCAACCCATAGTTAATAGTGCGTCATAAATATAAACTTAACATCGCCACATATAACGCGCTATAAGTCTCATAAGTGAATATCGTGGGTATCAGTGAAGTACGAAAAAAGAGACAGAGTCTTATTACACTCCTACCAGGCCATTTATGATACTACAAAGGAGAAGCTAAATTAACAGTTGCAGGTGTCGGTTTCTTTATTCACAAAAGAATTGCCCACAGAATTGTGTCAATAAACCAAATCTCAACAGGGGTGCTGTACTTAAACATCAAAATAAGCGAAAGATAAATCCTAAAGATCGTTCAGCATCCTAAAGATGCAGATCGATTGATTTGTTTAGAGCAGCAAGTTTTAAAATAAAAATAGCCATTATGATTGCCAACCTGCGTAGGGAGGCAGCACTCTAAGAAGAAGAAAGATCGTTCAAATGTACGCGCACTACATCCAGACGAAGAAGTCCAGATACTTTACGATCAAATATCCTAAGAAAAATTCTGGCCATTTCTTAATAATGGGTGGCGAATTCTACGCCTAAATTGGTACTAAGGAAGACCCTTCTGAAATAATATTGGGAAATTGTGTAAGCGAAAGCAGAAATATTAGAAGCAAACAACTGTTAACTTTTCTTTTGGAAAACAATCTCTGATGGAAATCTGGATAGCCAGTCTAAAATAGAGATGGGTAGGAGACATAGATAGAATGACAGATGGATTATGGACAAAGAGGTTATTGGAATGGAAAGACTATATTCGCCTAGTATTGGCGAAACGTCGAGAAATAATTTCGGAAGACAACAGCCTAATATCCCGAACAAATCGACAAACAAGTTAGGCGATGGCGCGTGAAAGCCTATCGCACTTTTCAATTAAAATCATAAGTTCGTATTTTTTTATTTTTTCAACGCCTGGTAAAGGGCAGAATATGAACATCTTTCGAAAAACCAGAAAGGTAGTTTTGTAATACCAATTGGCAACTTTTGCGCACTAGTCCAAAACAGTTTTTGAAACTTCGATTTTGCGCTCTACCCTAGTGTTTATAAAAAAAATACGTTTAACTTAATACAAAAAGTTGACAATAGTAAGCTTTTGGTGACAAAATCGTTTTTTAGTATAGTCAAAACAATAAAGAATTTGAAACATCATTTTATATTTATTTTAAATTATACTTTAAAGATACGTGATTATAAGTATTTCAAACTAATTACAAGACATATAGACGTCGGATAATACACTAATTATGGGTTGTATCAAAAGAAGGAATGTGAAGAAAGGCCATAAATTTAAATTAAATTTTAATACAGCTTATTCGTACTTCCTGAATTGATACCGCTCGGATCCACCAAGTAAGACTTTAATTTTCGTGCGGAAGAATTAGCTTTCACAAATCATCATTTTAAATGGATTTTAAATTAAATTATGATTTAAGGAGTTTGTCGAAAAATTTTAAAGTATGTAGAACTCTTATAATAGATTACAACCGTTTACATAATTTAAATTAGTTTCATGTTCTTTATTTTGAAAATTAATTACCTAATTATTAGAGATATCCTTCAAATTATGTATGTGTATTAGTTTAAAATTAGTAGTATAATGTACAGATTTAGTCATACGACTGACACTCCCTCTAAGGGGAAAATTCACTCATCCCAGATACCTACGGTATCAAAAGGATTGAGCTCTGGTGGGACTCTTTCCATGTTATCGAGCCCTAGGTGACTTGGTACGTCGGTGTATCCCCCAAAAATTTTCGCACGCATGTGGACGTCGAAAGTAGCACAGCTTTCTGCATGATCTTATATAGATTTTCATTTAGACCCAGCTTCTTTATGTTTTCTAGGAGGTTCTTTGGGATGACTTCAGTGGTAGAAAGAATAATAGGTATGTACTATACTATAATATATTATTAAATTTAATATGTATTATTTATTCTTTTTCTTCCTTAGCTATTCCCTCAGCTATTTCCTTACTCTTCTTTGCTACTTTTCCTCAACATCTAACAAGTATATCCTTCTTTCCACATAGTTCACATTTATATGCGTAAAGTATTTGAAGATGTTTAGACATTCACATATTTGAGAGTACTAGTTAACAGAAGTGAAAGTGTAGATATGAAAAGAAGAATGTAAGCGGGAAATACAGCATTTTATGTAAATAAAAAAAATGTTTAAAGATAATAAGATAAGCCGAAACACAAAAATAAAAATCTACAAAACCAACATAAGACCAATAGTAGTATATCCTGCAGAAACATTTACATTAATTGCAAGAGAAGAAGGTCAATTGAAAGTTTTTCAAAGAAAGATTATCAGAAAAATACTGTGACCAAAGAGGGAAAACGAAAAGAATTGATGAATCACGAAATAAAAGAATATACGAGTTAAGAGAACGTACTTAGAGCAATAGAACGTAGTTTTCGTGCAGGTCGATCTACAATAGACCATGTCTTGTCTATTACTCAGATAATTTAAAAGAAAGTTGCTCCTGGCCAACAAGTCCACCTGACGTTCGTAGACCTTAGGAAAGCATATGATAGTGTCCCGCCTGATAAATTATGGAAGTCACTGGGGAAAACAAACATAAATATAGAACAGCGCTAAAAATGTTGTACTACCAACAAACAACCAGAATTAAAACAGGAAATCTGATAACACTGGGATTCAAAGTGACTAAAGGACTAAGACAAGGATGCTGTATATCCCCAACATTATTCAAAATATACCTCGAAGAAGCACTGAACAAATGAAAAAAAAATATACGGATATGGGCATACCACTAATGGACTTAACTTTGTACACTCTGTGCTTAGCGGATGACCAGGTCATCATCGCTCAGGACTCCAAAGACCTTAGTTACATGATGACCTTAGTTTACAGAGTGGGGTTTGGAAGTGAATATGGAAAAAACTGAGTACATGAGTATAAGAGGAGACCAACAGAACCTTGTCTTAGAGGAAAATTAAGAGATCAAACTATGTGACGACTACAAATACCTAGGCGTAAAGATCACTTAGGACGGAAAATTAGATGCAGCCATTAAGGAACGAAATACACAGGGAAGGAAAGGCATAGGCTTACTGAACAGCCTACTGTGGGATAAAAACATCTCTAAGGAAAATAAAAGAAGAATATACAACACCATAATAAAAAGTATAACAACATATGGATGCGAAGTGTGGCCCCTAAAAGACAAAACAGAGAACATGCTTAGAGCAACAGAAATAGACTTTTGGCGCCGCTTGGCAGGAATCTCTAGACGCAAGACAGAATAACAAATGAGAGAGTCCGAGAAATCATGGGGGTTACACAGATTATTGTTGATGACATCAAAACGACACAACTCAGATGGTACGCACACGTAAGGAGAATGCCGGAAAATAGAATACCAAGACAAATTCTTGAATGGCAACCAAGAGGTAGGCGGAGAAAGGCGGATAAAGAGAACTGGAGATGGAATCTATGGAATGAGATGGAGATTGGAAATAGGAAGACGTCGAAGAACGTTATAAACCGTCATTATATATAATTAGAGCAATAAAATCACAAGGAATTGGATGGTATGGACAGATAATGAAAAGAGAGAAAAGCAATCAGTTAAGAGGGGTAACGAAATGGATACCACCAGGTAAAAGAACCAGAGACAGAGTTAATCTGAGATGGAGAAAATAAGTGGAAAAAGACTTAGGGATTATGAAAATTAGAAATATAGAAAGGACAATCAAAGAGATAAATGGAGAAAAGTAGTGGAAACATCGAAGTTACAGCAGAAACTGTAAAACCAAAACCAGAAAGGGATAATCCTCACATAAAAAGGATCAAACAGCTTCAGCTTCTTCGGGAGCGTATAGTTTGTATATAAATACAATTGCAATGTTGTCATGATAGCAAGAAAATTGAGTCCACACTCTCCACAATGTAAAAGTGTTAACAAATCTTCTGCTGTCTTATAATCTTTTAAAGAACACAAAACAGGCAATTAGTTTTATTAAATTCGGTCAGTTGTGTGCCTATTTGTATATTAATCAAAATTACATCTGCAATCAATAAACTGGCTACTTTTACCAAAAAAAAAAGAATAAATATTTATTTATATTATGTTAATACTTTTTCGACTAGCACCTGGCTGTTTTAAGCGATCGAAACAAATTAAATGATTTAAAATCTCCATTATTTACTTGTAAGTGCTGCATAACCATAACTGATTTAATCAAATTATCCGTAAAGATTATTCAATAAATATCATCACTTATTTTGTACCTGCGTGGATAATTTGTCTGTTGAATAACCTAAATTTCCAAAGTCAAGGTCGTACACAATGGTTTTATTTCGGAGTTTTTTACAGAAACTAAGATAAAATGTGCAAAAAATATGGAAAATAACATGAGGTAAATGTACAAAAATATATAAAAGAACAAGAAGATAAAACAAAGCGAACGACAGTTGAAACTTTGCTTGAAGTTCAAAATTAGTCCTTAATAACAAAATTAGTCTTAAATAACAAAATTGTTATATTTATCAAAATTTTGGAGTTTGCATCTCCTTCTTACAATATTTAGCT
The DNA here is from genome assembly GCA_918026665.1 of Diabrotica balteata. Taxonomy (NCBI): domain Eukaryota; kingdom Metazoa; phylum Arthropoda; class Insecta; order Coleoptera; family Chrysomelidae; genus Diabrotica; species Diabrotica balteata. The sequence continues at coordinate 12,875,556 of OU898284.1, forward strand.
TTGTACAAACTAATTACAGAATTTAAATCCATGGAAACACACTATGAAAATTTATGGACCCCATTAATAGAATCAGAAAGTATTGAACGCTATGAAAAATTTTACATCTTTAACCAATAAACCTTAGTCATTCTTAAAACTACATAAATAACTTTACAATATACTTAATTCTACTAACTAGAGTCTTAGCATCAAAAACTAAAACCCCGTGGTGATAAAACTTAATCATCTGCTACATAATATGGCTTCTTCTTTTCTTCGATTCATCAATTTTAATCAATCAATTCGAATCAATTTTAAAAATTGGTACTTAGAATTCCTAAATATGCAACACAGTTGGGCTATTTTCCTTCGCTTGACTATTTGTAGCAAGTCTCTTTCTCTCCTAATTCTTAGGGAAAGAAGCTAAGAAGTCGGTCAGATAGCTCAGCGGGCTGTGCGGCTGCCTCTCATTCGCTTCACTGTCGAATGGTTCAGTGGATGTGGGATCGAGCCCTAGCTCGGTGTACAGAAAACAAAAAGTCTAACGCAGCAGTTTAAAATTCTAGATGAATCTGCGGCTTAGACTAGAATATGCTGGGATCTGATCGGCCTGTGGTGGAGCAGTACGGCAAGAGATAAGGGCTTGCGGCTCGGTGATACTCCTCCATAGATCCCTACCGGACGGGCGTAACGCCTAAAAAACCGGATATATATATATATATATATATATATATATATATATATATATATATATATATATATATATAAAGCTAAGAAACTACCTTTGCAACTATCGGTGACCAAACATTTCACCAATGGTTCATTTCCCGCTGTCAGTTTGGTCCGTTCCAGCAGATAATCCCAAGAAACCACAGCTTTACATCGCGTAATTTTCCCATCAGATAAGACAAGTTTGCTTATGTAGTTAACAGAGCAAGATATGCGTACGTACATATATGTAAAAAAGGGATGGAGAAATCTCATAATGATTAAGTCGAGACTATATTGAAAATAAAACATCGAAATTTTAGCTAAAACAATATCTGTGCAGCTTTTCCGCATTGATGCAGATAAGATAAAGATTGTTATAATGATCGCCAACATTCGTCACGGATAGGCACATCAAGAAGAAGAAGAAGATTAGCTAGAATCGGGAAAAGCACTTGTGTATTTTATCCATGTATTACGAAATAGGTAATTTTAAATTAGATGGTAAGACCCACAAATGTAAAATATCAAAGAGTGCGATTATTGATGCAATACCCAAGAAATAGTGGTATAACATTTTACCTGAGACTGCCATGCAATAGTTACAACTGATTATTAAGAATATTAATATGAAGTATTCTTCATTGATCCTAAGATATTACTCTTATTAAAAATCTATACTTAAATCAAACATCGGCAGTAAGGGTAGAAGATAGTGCCACAAAACAGTTAGGAATTTAAAGAGGAGTCAGGCAGGGATGTGTTCTATGACCACAATCGTTTAATGTTTACTCGTAACCTATATTTCAGAATGCGCTTTGGATAAGAACTAACGATATAAAAATTGGAAAAATAATTAATAACATAACATTTGGAAACGATACTGCAACTATGGCAGAAAATATAAAAAGACCTACTAGTGCCTTTACAAATAATGACAAATGAAAGAAAAAAATGGGACCGAAAGTGAATATAAATAAAATCAAATATATAATGATCTCAAAAACCCCTATCGACGACATACAACAGACACTGGAAGTTAAACAGTTAGATAGGGTCGATAAATATAAATACCTAATCATGCATACATGCCTGCGACGTGATATCCAATCAGTGGCGTCTACAGTCACTAATTAAATTTTTAAAGTAATAAACTTCTTGCTTGTAAACCAAGTAACATAAATGTGTTATATCATCATTATTATCGAACATGTTGTGTAGTGCCTTTTTTGTAGTCGCCTGGTTCATTCTTTCTACCCTTATAATATATTTATTATATTCTCCGGTTTAATTTGCTATGTCCCATGTTAGGATTCGATTAATTGTTTATTTTGTATCCAGTTAGAGACTTTATTTAAGTCAATAAATCAAAATTTGTCTTAAAGTTAATCTATTTCATCCATAGTGCACTATGAAATCTCGTATGTGGCTATACGTTTATTAATAATCAAGATACTGTATAGTGCATTTTTTGTAGTCGCGATTTTTTTATCATAATATATTTTATATATCCTCCCCTTTCATTTAACGTATCATATGCTTTACGATATGATATAATGCCCTTTTGGCAATATTGCGACGTATTTGCTATTCACTCTCATTTCCAATAATACATTATACGTCACGATCCTATTAACTATTTTAACCTTACCACAAAACGCTCAAAATATAAAAATCTTACAGTACCTAAACTCTATTTTTAGCAATTTTTCTAAAAAAAATAATTAAAATGAATTAAATAATAATAAGATATATATTAGAGAATAAATAAGATAAAATATTAAAATTTCCGTGTAAAAGGTATTTAAATCATTAATTTCTGAACTGAATTACCAATAGCCAGTTGGTAGTTTGGATTTCTTTTCTAGGTGGCGTAGTTACCCTACCGGACAAACAGTGTGCCTTGTCGTCTTAGCCTTTTATATAGATAAATAAGACACAGAAAGGAAGATAAAAGTCAGAATAGAAATGACCAATGTTCATAAATAAGAAATTAAATCTTGACGACCCTTGGTCAATTAACAACCAATATAACTGGTCACAAATTTGAATAGTCGGTGTTAACACTCAAAGAAGATGAAAGTAAGGATTGAGAAGGCAAGATCAGTATTCATCAAATTAAAAAGATTTTAAATAGTCACGATCTACAACTTCCAATTAAGGTTCTTTTTGCTGAGATGTTACATTTTCCTCGCTTTTTGTACGGAGTAGAATCGTGGACATTATCCGAGAAGATTATTTACTAGAAGAATTGAAATGTGATGCTTCAGACACCTACCGGGAATGTCTTAGATGGACAAAGATACTAATAATGAGGTCTTGCAAATAATAAGAAAGGACCATGAACTAAGCATCTTCTTCTTCTTATCTTGGTGTCTGTCCTCTGTAGATGTTTGCAATCACGTTTTGACAGCTGCTCTAAATAGATGTATGGTAGTCATTGCTGCCCACTGTCTGATGTTCTTCAACCACGATGTCCTTCTGCGCCCTTGAGACCTTTTGCCTTCTATCTTGCCTTGTAAAATTAGTCGAATTAGTTAATTTTTCTCATTGCGTATCACATGCCCCAAGTATGTCATCTTTCTGATTTTCATGATACGCATAATTTCCAGATCTTTATTCGTACGTTGGATCACGGTGTTATTTGTAACATGATGGATATAGGAAATTCTGAGCATGCGGCGGTAGCACCACATTTCGAAGGCTTCTAACCGTTTGGATGTTGCCTCCGTCAAGGTCCAGGCTTTAGCGGCTTTATTTAAGTCAATAAATCAAAATTTGTCTTAAAGTTAATCTATTTCATCCATAGTGCACTTTGAAATCTCGTATGTGGCTATACGTTCATTAATAATCAAGATATTGTGTAGTGCATTTTTTGTAGTCGCTTTTTTTTATCATAATATATTTTATATATCCTCCCCTTTCATTTAACCTATCACATGCTTTAAGATATGATATAATGCCCTTTTGGCAATGCCGCGACATATTTGCTATTAACTCTCGTTTCAAATGATACATCATACGCCACGATCCGATTAACTATTCTAACCCCATCACAAAACGCTGGAAAGATAAGCTTCTACTTACTACAAGAATTTTGGTCTTCTTACAGCTTAATTTCATGCCGTATCTGTCACAAGCTTTCACTACACGGTGTATTATCTATATATATTATCTTAAATTGTTTAAGATTTCACCATTGATTTTGATACCTTCTCTTAAACCATCAATATACCTGGACAGCATTTCCGAGTAAGTATTGAACAACGTCGGAAACAAAATGCAGCCCTGACGTATTCCCTGTTTTATCGTGAATTCTTGTTAGGTTTTGTTGTCTACTCGTACAGTTTCACTTTGCTGTAAGTATCAATTTTTAATTAGGTGTAAATCTTTGTCATCAATACTAGATTCTTTCAATATTTTAAATAATTTTGGATGGTACATCTTGTCAAATGTCTTTTCAACGTCTATAAATCATGCGTAGAGTTCGCCATTTACGCCCCGAGCTCTTTGTATCAATACTTGTATGGAAAATAGGGCCTGTTGCGTTCCCAGTCTGCTTCTAAACCCAAACTGAATACTGCTAATGTTTTCTTCAAGTTTTTTATATATGCGAGAGTGGATAAAAGAAAGAAGGATTTTGAGTGCATGGCTCATTAAGGTTATAATTCTGTAATCAGAGCATCTGGTGGCATTTGTTTTTTATTTAGAAAAGGGATGAAGATAGAAACTAGCCAAACTGTAGGAAATTCTGCAGTTTCATAGATTTTGTTCAGTAGACTCGTTAGGAGTTTCAGCTGGTTGTTTTCAAATAGTTTTTATATTTCAGCTTGTATGTTATTAGGTCCAGGTGCTTTATTGGTTTTTAGTCTTTTTATTGCATATGTTACTCTACTAAGCTGATCCTGAACATCCAGAAATACTGACTTCTGTCTCTTGCTCTTTCTTGACCCATGCTTCCATGTATTGCCTCCATCTCCCAAGTATTCTCTCTTAGTTTCGTAGACCAGATTGTTGTGCTCGTCTAGTATTAATCCTTCGTGATCCGTTTTCTTTATATGTAGGTTAAGCTAAGGTTTGTTAGAACAGTGCGCGGCGCACGGCATATACGTATAGCAGAATCTGTTGTACTCGACTCACGGCAGTTTTGGTTGAGCCGGGTTGTTAGATTAGTTTGCATATATAATATATTCTGTCGCGCTCATAACAAGTTAAGAAATTAGTTTCACATTTTTTCTCTTAAAGGTTGTACGTTTAGAAAAAAGAATTGTAGCAAACTTAACGCAATAGTTTTATTACTCCAAGAAGTGGAGGAAGAGAATAGATGATAATATCAAATCTGAATAAAAGAAATAAAAATATCAACAAAACTTTTCCGTGTCGTAATACAGGTGTTTTTAAATCAACAGTCGAAAGAAGATTGTTTCAAAATGCGGAAAAATTTCGAGAATATTTAGACTTTCCAGGGATTTATTTGGAACTGATATATTGGAGGATGCTCCAACTAGAAAAACTAGTCCTTCATCTTCCTCGGGAAAAAATTTAGAAATCACTTAATTACTACAATCACTTATTACTACAATTTAGAAGAAATCACTTAATTATTTCGGTATAGATGTGTACGCTGTGAGCTCAGCTGAACGTTTGTGTCCAAATCAAATCGCAATTGATTCCAGCGCACACCGTCCACGTACACTGCTATTGCTCTGCCGTGCGCGCAACTAAGCAGAACCTAAGAAACCGTTATGATATAGAGCCATTCCTTTGATTTTGACGAACGTACGCGACGTTCGACTTGCTGTGAATTATGCGTCGCACACTGTCCTAACAAACCATAGCTCTAAAATTGTTATGCTTTTGTTCTAGGGATTAAATTTCTATGCATTGATCTTGTAGCCATGATTTTATTGCTTCTTTAATCTTTTTCTTAGTGATTTTGTTTATTTCTTTGTACCTTTCCCTATTCTCATTTCTGTGTTTTCTTCGTTCTTCCATTAGCTCTAATATTTCTTGTCTCATCCGCGGCTGTTTCTTTATATTGTTTTCTCGTTTAAGCTTTTCTGGTTTTTATTCAGAAATAAGCATACTTAGTTATAAAACTACGTAAACTGCTACGTAACGCTTAAGGAATATCCTGTTTTAAATTATTCTGTAAGGTAAGGTGCACGGCAAGAGAGGCCCAGGAAGGCGTATAATATCATGGCTGCGAAACCTCCGAAATCGGTACAACTTAACGACTTACAGAAGATTTTAGAGCAACAGTAAAAAAAGTTAGAATAGCCACGCTAGTAGCTAACATCCGTAACAGATAGGCACAGCAAGAATATAATAGTGCCATTGATTCCTGAAAGAAAAATTACTGAAACAGGTGTAAATAAATAAAACATAATGCAATGTTCTTTTATTGTTATAAAGTAATGAAAAATGAATATGATTATGAAGAATTAATAATAAATGTAACTTTTACAGCTTTAAAAACGTAAATATGCATTAATTTTGAACAATGTTACTGGCGATAAACGTTTTTCCCTCAAAATCGTAACGACGAAACTGTAGGATACGCCCTTGCGGTAGCAGTAGCGTCGACGGACTATGCGAGAGTCATAATTATCTTTTTTCGTTTTTATTTTCATCGAAAGTGAAATCTGCTGGTTTGCTAAATTGATGTTTACGGAATATTGCATTATTTATTTCGAAAAAAGTTCATTTTACAACAATGGGAGCTGAGGTATGAGGAAGATATTTTACATACATTGTAACCCGAAATTTAATATTTAAAAAACAGGTTCAAATATTATATAAGAGTATTAACACTTCGATTGGTGTTGTATATGAAAATTTACAGTTGATAAAAAGGTTCTCTCTCATAAAATATAAGACGATAAGTAATACTATTCATTTCCCCCTGATGTTTCGTAGTATTTCTATTTCTTCTTTACGTTATATTAATACCTGATCTAGCTTTCTCTTATTTTTATTTTCCAAAATGTTGTTTAAAACGTTATGTTTTCGATAAAATCTTAATAACCGTCTTTTACTGTTATCTTGATAAGTTTTGCTGTATTCCTAATGTCAATTTAGAGAATTTTTCACGTTATTTCATGACCGAGGCATAACCCGACAAGCGAGAGCTGGCGGGTTGCGCGTAGAACAAATTAAAAAGTGGAAGGAATTGCTCATTTCTATTCCAGTCCTAGGAGTTCACATCGTGTATAACCGTTTAAGTACCTATACTATATACCTATAATCGCGATTAAGTACCTCTCCTATCTCTCTTAGAATAATTCCTTTTCTATTTTCGCGCAGCACACCCGCCAGCTCTCGCTTGTCGGATTATACCTAGGTATAAAATCTAAGTAAAATTCTTTTAGGTTTGTTAAGCTTTCGAGTTTATTGTACTCTTTTTCAAAACGTACTAAAAATTAACATAAAAAATTACATTAGAAAAATGAAGTTATTATATCTTCAATAGTCTTACCCTTGTGAGGATTGTGTTTTAAAATTAGCAAAATTAATTAACATAATGACATTAAATTTGATTTACTTTTTCGTTCTGTCAAAACTTGTTCATGTCTCTTCTATTTTTTTTATATTTATTTTAGGTTATTTTGACAGAGGAAGTGTCTATGTTTATGCAAACCTTCATTGCAAATTTTGATATATTACAGTTATTAAACAAGCAACAGAGTTTATGTTATTAAGTAATTAAGAAAGAAAAAACACAAATAAAAATAAATTTTATCTCATTTGAACTTGGAATAATCGCTTTAATATGCGTAACTTTTAATAACTTTTATATTGTTATTCTTTTATTTAAAAGAAGATTAATGTATAATATAACACTAAGATTTTCAATGTCTTCTCTTTTGTTTAAGGTGTTTTGTGTAGTTTTAATTAAACACATTTCTAGAAACAGTCTTTTGTTGTAATTTTTTTCCCTTCTCAATATTTCTGTTTGATCATAGTTAGGCGTATGGCCCATTGTAATACAATGGTCACTTAATGCACAGGCTTGTACTTTATTCAGATTAATATTACTCTTGTGAGATGTTAATCTTTCGGACAAATTTCTGGACTAATGATATGATCATTATATATGCCTAACTATGATCAAACAGAAATATTGAGAAGGGAAAGAAATTACAACAAAAGACTGTTTCTAGAAATGTGTTTAATTAAAACTACACAAAACACCTTAAACAAAAGAGAAGACATTAATAATCTTAGTGCTAGATACTTAGTGCTAGTAATCTTCTTTTAAATAAAAGAATAACAATATAAAAGTTCTTAAAAGTTACGCATATTAAAGCGATTATTCCAAGTTCAAATGAGATAAAATTTATTTTTATTTGTGTTTTTTCTTTCTTAATTACTTAGTAACATAAACTCTGTTGCTTGTTTAATAACTGTAATATTATATCAAAATTTGCAATGAAGGTTTGCATAAACATAGACACTTCCTCTGTCAAAATAACCTAAAATAAATATAAAAAAAAATAGAAGAGACATGGAAACCATAGTAATAAGTTTTGACAGAACGAAAAAGTAAATCAAATTTAATGTCATTATGTTAATTAATTTTGCTAATTTTAAAACACAATCCTCACAAGGGTAAGCCTATTGAAGATATAATAACTTCATTTTTCTAATGTAATTTTTTATGTTAATTTTTAGTACGTTTTGAAAAAGAGTATAATAAACTCGAAAGCTTAACAAAGCTAAAAGAGTTTTACTTAAAGGCCAATATTGACTACTAAACCCAAGATATCCGTATATATTACTCACACAGTCACTAAAGCCCTTTCTAATAATATATATATAAATATATATATATATATATATATATATATATATATATATATATATATATATATATATATATATATATATGTAAAATATTAAATCTATCGCTATCGCTTTATTATAGTAAATGGCCAAATATAAAATATATGGCCTAGGAGGACAAATTCGCTAAACTGTCCGTGCTCGAATCGGTATCAAAAAAGTGTTATGATCATTTCGGCCTATCCCAGCCTCATCAGACACTTGGGCTGATACAAATTCAAACTCGAAAAGTCCAACGAATGTCTCCCAAAACTTCACTACAGCGTAGTTAGCTTACAAAGGCCCCCCTGCTTTGGCGGCCGTGAACGAGCTTTTTGCCTAACTTGTCCTCCTAGGCCATATATTTGGCCATTTAATATAATAAAGCGATAGCGGCTTTCGCTAAAAGGTTTAATCTTTTACACATTTTGCATAGCACAAAGGATACATAAAACGATATTATATCGTTTCGTTCACGGCCGCCAAAGCAGGGGGCACCTTTGTAAGCTAACTACACTGTAGTGAAGTTTTGGGAGACATTCGTTGGACTATCCGAGTTTGAATTTGTATCAGCCAAGTGTCTGATGAGGCTGGGATGGGCCGAAATGATCATAACACTTTATTGATACCGATTCGAGCACGAAAAGTTTAGCGAATTTGTCCTCCTAGGCCATATATTTGGCCATTTAATATATATATATATATATATATATATATATATATATATATATATATATATATATATATATATATATATATATATATTGTTTGAGTTTAGTTCTTGAACCTTAATATATATTTTTTAGTGGATTCTCTTGGGCTTAGGTTCATAAAAAAAATTAATTTGATACTAAGACATTTTTATATATTTTTTTTCGACGTTTCGGCAGGAAATCCATGCCTTTTCAATAAGTAATATTGACTAAAAAAAATTTTATGACAGAAATAATACGGTTTAAAAGTTAAACTGTTGACTTGCCAAGCATGTAAAAATTCGGTATTAACAAGTAGACGTCACAATTAAAATAATATTAAAACATAGGACATACCCACTAAGTCACTACATGTAAAATATATTTTAAATCTAATGTGTTGTTTATTGATGTTAGTTTATCGTTTAAACAATCAGTTATGTTAACATCATAGGATGATCTTATCCTATGATAGATGATAGGATATTTCCTCGAGTGGAAATTGAAGCGTTAGTAAACTAATTTTAACCTTTACTTGTGGCTTATTCCCATTTAAATAGTAATTATTCTGAATGATAAATAGTCGTACCAGTTTTCATTTTTTCTAACTAGAAGCTTTCTGGAGGTATTAAAGTAAACTAATTACAAGACGACATCTTCAAAGATGTCTTTAGACTTAGAAAGCATTTTCGGACTAGGAAAATTAGGTTTAATTATCTTAAAATTATCTGAGGAATCTCCGGTCTTCATTTGTCAGGTTAGTTTCTGGACACCCTGTATAAAGAAAATGTACAAAACATCTAGTATCTGGGTTATTGAACCGTAAATTTAGGGGGTTTAGAACGTTTAAGTGCCTCCTTTTTCCAATTAATGCATGGTACTTTCCAAAAGAAACACCTTGTATATCCATTATTAAGTTTTAAAAGAAATTAATTTTGTTTTATTTTGCAAAGATGTATTTACAAAAATATTAAGTTTTCTAAATGTTTCCTTTTGTTGAATTTCCTTGGTACATTTTAATTTGTTTTCACAGCGCTGAACAATGTTTTTTCTTCGCTGATACACATATCGATCAATCATAAACTGACTGCAGTATTTTGTTTTTGACAACAAGCGATAGCCATTATTAGTAACCGAGTAATAAAGGTACTAGTTCTGTCTGCCATATATCGCTACCACTCGTATATGTAAATGGCTTGCATCTCGACTTTGGGCAGGGCAGGTGAAAGGACTTGTGTAAGGATTCAGATGAAATTCTGATACATTTCTAAAAGAGTTCAGTTCTCGAGAATACTACACCGCATACGCATCTTGGTACCACTAAGACAGTACCTCTTGACTTACAGATAAATACAAACAACTCGTGTTTGGTCTAGTAGTTCGTTCAGTTAGTGACAGTTCTTAGTTCAAGGTGGACCTAGAAGAATTATGCTCAGCGGCATGCAGGTTAGTGATGGAGGTGGCGTTATTTTAGGAACTGTTCTTTCAGTACACGTGAAATATTATTTATAAGTAAATATTCTAAGGGTATCTATAAATTGATCCTAACTAATTTTAATACGCAAAAATTGGATATTATGTGAGTTTATTATTTAGAATCTTTAATATGTCAAAATTTAAGTTGTTTTTAAATGTTTTTGAGAAAACTGCACATTGAAGCAATCGCGATATCTTCAGGTTTTAACTAAAAAGTCGAAACTGAAATAAAAATAGTTGAGTCAAAATGTGAAGTGAAACTCTTAGAATTTGTTATACCAAACACAAAAATTTTTGAATGGTGTTAAAAATTTTACACTTAAACAAATTTCTTTTCCTCATCACTAGAGCTCAGGGCACTTGAAAAACCCTAAGAAATATGCATGCAAATATGCAAAAAAACATTTGAAATATGCACTAAAATATGCTTTTATGTTTTTATGCCTTTAATGCCTATAAATAAAGAACGCAGTAATAATTATATGAAAATAATACTTGTATGAAAAGTATTTAACTTATTTTATGCTAAAATTTGTATTATCTACATCATTATATTTATTTATTCTTTGATTTATCATCATTCATTATTATCATCATTCTTTATCATACTATTATTAAAGTTAAAACTATATATTATTAAATATTTCTCTAAATTTTCTAGAGAAAAACTGTGCCTTCTATCTGATAATAATTGTTTATATGCCGAAAAACTTCTCTCTTCTTCACATGAAGTTAAAAAGGAGCAAACTTAAAATATTGTGGGTTTTACCTATACAATTAAATTATCTTCACAATTCCCCATCTTGATAATATTATACAGTGCTTTTCAGATAAAACTATCCACCTTAAATAACTTTTGAACCTATAATTTTTTGGAAAAACGCAAAAACACTTTAATTAATATCTGAAGGGGGAAGCATAATATCATATTTAAGGTTGCTGGAAAATGCACCCTCTCACCCCCTGTATCAACTCTTTATTTTGTTTTAATTACTTCCCCCTTTTTTTATTTTATATTTGGATTCTCTTTTGTACTGATTTCAAAAATGTATAATACACGATACTTGAAGTGATTAGTTTATGAGAAAAGTAAATACAAAAGCAAGAAAATTGGATTGAAAAAAAATTATTTTTTAACAATTTTATTACACACGTTTAGAACAAACATTTCACTACTAAAAATTTTTACAATAATTGTTCAAAATGACTGCCTTTCACTTCCATACAATAGTACAATCTATTTTGCAATTCTTCTCTGACATTGCTTAACACGTCTAAATTTAATTGTCGACATGCATCCTCTATTCTTTGTTGTAAATCATCTAGATATTCTGGTTGAGTAGCATAATTTTTGTTTTTAAATAGTCCCATAAGAAGAAGTCTAGGGGTGTTCAATCCGGTGACCTAGGTGGCCAATTGATCATCTGTCGTCTTTTACCTATCCAAGGACCGGGAAAAGTTTCGTTTAAAAATTATCGCACAGGTAAAGCAAAGTGTGGAGAAGCTCCATCATGTTGAAATACAACCAAATCATTGGAAAGGTTATCATCATTTGCTACTATTGTTCTAACGATCAACCACTTGCCTATATAATTCAAGATACAATGCACCATTTAAGTTTCCAGTGATAAAGAAGTTTCTGATAATGTGATTACGTAGGATACCACACCATACGTTTAACCTTTGAGGATGCTGTTTGTGAACTTCGCGTACAATATGTGGATCACTCTCAGCCCAGTATCGGCAATTATATCTGTTCACCAAACCGTTTAATGAGAATGAGCATTCATCCGAGAAGCAAATATTGTTTAACAATTGTGGATTGTTAATGATGCATTTTATCATTAATTCGCAACATTCGGGACGACGATCAAAATCTTCTTCATTTAACTCTTGTACTAATTTAATTTTATATGGATAAAACTTAAATTTATGGAGGATTCGAAAGGCTGTAGAAGATGAAACACCGATTGCTCTGCTTATTGTTGACAGTGACTGTGATTGTTAAGAGTCTAAGTTAACTTGCCCTAAAACAGCTACTTGGATTGCTTTTTTATTTACAAGTTCCTGTCGGTTATGTTTTTTATTGCAAACTGAACCTCTTGCTCTAACTTTTTCTGCATCAGTTCAATCACACACTTATGAGTTGCATGTCTATTGTGGTGTGTTTCATTAAAAATTCTAGCAGCAGCTCTTGCACAATTATTATTTTTGTAGTATAAACCTACAATTTCGATTCTTTCTTGCAAAGTGTACACCATTTCAGCGATCAAATTGCACACGCATCAAAATAAGCTGTTACTTACAAGTTATAACAAATTGTCGCTATTAACCGATTAAAACAAATGTAAAAATGATATCGAAAACCTTTGATAAAACTTAAATAAAAAGTGAATTTTTTTGTTTCTTGGTTTTTAAAGGTACGACAAATAGTACGGTTAAATATTTAAAGAGTTAAAATTATGCTACAACCTATTTTGTTAGAGTCAATTAAGGTGAGATGAGATACTGTCTTGTTAACAGGAAAATTGTCTATCTGATAAACTAATCACTTCAAGCCAAAGGTATTATACATTTTTGAAATCAGAACAAAAAGGAGAATCCAAATATAAAACAAAAAAAGGGGGAAGTAATTTAAAAAAAAATAAAGAGTTGATACAGGGGGTGAGAGGGTGCATTTTCCAGCAACCTTTAATATGATATTATGTCTCCCCCTTCAGATATTAATTGACGTGTTTTTGCATTTTTCCAAAACATTAGAGGTTCAAAAGTTATTTAAGGTGGATAGTTTTATCTGAAAAGCACTGTATATTTGAATTTTTGATCTCCTCATTTTTCTTTAACACTGCGCAGAATTTTTGATACAATTTGTTGGTTTCCCCAAGGTGTTAAATTTTTTCATTTATTGAATTGATAATTTCAATACTTTAGTGTAATGAAATGTTCCCCTTTTCTAAAGTAGTAATTGATTCAGCAAATTGGTTTGGATATGTGCCAAATTACTTTTTTCCATAGCTAATGTGAAAGTATTGCTATAACAACTGTTTTTGGTAGATAAAGTATCACTTTAACCGCAAGGGTAGATAAAGTGACACTTCAACAGCAAGAGTAGATAAAATGTTTTAACTTTTTTTATTTAATAAAATATACAAATTCAAACACATTAAGGATTAACAACGACAAATTTTACAATTAACATTATTAGAAATATCTATTTTTGGAGCATCACAACTTGTACTCGTTTGCTTAAACACTTGATTCGAGGTACTGGATTTATTTTCTGTAACATTTGTTGACAGAGTAATTCATATCCCTAGCAAAGGAGCAACACAATTGCGACTTATGTGCTAAAAATTACAATTTTCTTTGAAATTCTATTTTTCACCTTAACTTGAAGTCTTGTTATAGAAAAAAATGTTGTATTGCATACGACAATAAATTCGCATTATCTTCTCGAGCATATTTAGCGTCTCGACTGACGTCTCGATGCTAAAAACGCTCTCGAAGATAAGTACAATTTTATCGTCTTTTACAATAAATAACTATTTAATAACGGTTTTTTTTAAACGTTCACAAATTTTTTTATAACACCTGAGCTAAATAAATCGAAAGTACAAATGACGTCTCTAATTCCCTCGAAATTATCGGTTATGAAATTTACTACATTTAACCATGTTCCGCCTCTAGTTATCACCCGTTCAGGTGGTGAAGGTATATTAGGTAAACGATTTTCATACGCCTGTAATCGTAGAGAAGCTTTTAAAATATTTTTTTTTATTTGATACAAGGATATTGACCTTTGAAAACTCTGTCCTTACAGTTTCTGCTACTCTACTTCAAACATGTGCTAAGCAGGTAACGTGAATCAAATTTGGAAAAAATAATTTTAAATGCTGTCCATATATGGCCCAGCATCACTTAACAATAACAAAAATTTTTCAGTTGGTATCGGTGGAGGTGAAAAAAAGTTGCTTACCAATCTACAAATGGTTACATTGTTCGTTTTTTGCAACTCCTTAACGGAAACTAAATATCCGGTGCTACACTCACTTCCATTTAAACTTCCCATAACCAAATTTGCAATGTACCGTCCTTTACCATCAGTCGTCTCGTCAACAGAATCTCCTCCATATTGGATTATTCCCAATTGCAGTTTTAATCGCTTGAATAGTATATTACATGCTGGAATCTACAATATGTTTTTCGTGTAGAGTCGTGGCAGAATGAACTTAATTTATGACGAAAAAGTCAGTGTCAAAACCATGTTTACATCTTTGCAAAATATAATTTTAAAATCGGTGCAATAAAATAAACAAGTTTTCCGTAATGAATGACAGTCCTATTCTAAAACTAACATTTGAACGTAAAATTATATTTAGCTTATATTTTTAGTAAAATATTTAAAATTAATTACTAATTGCTAATATTGTTGAGTCGCGCTCCTGGGACGACTTTACTTGTAAGATAGTTCATTCGATTACATGAAATCAACTTTAACTTGAGAATATCCGTCAGAAAAAAATCATAGCATGTAATTCGTCTTTAAAAAGATAAACACATGCCATGATGACAGTAAAATTCTCCTGTTACTGATTCCATAGTAAATTATGAGGGGAAAACCAGAAAAAATCCTCATAATACTATCCCGACTTGGTAAATATTTGGTAGTGCATTTAGTTTACCTTCAATAAACATCAAATTCTGATTTTATATGTTTGTTATTTAAAAAACATAAATGATGTATCCTCTATATATTACTGACCTACTGAAATTGATATTTTCTTATTAATAACTTCTCTTTCAATATGGGTAACCAGATCCTACTACATTCTGCCGAGGAATTTGCGACACAATCGGTCTCATTTAGCATAATTAACGCCGCTTCTTTGATTTTTCTTTTTTTGCCATCCGTTTCTTTTAGGATTACATTTAAATTGTTCCATTGAACCCTTGTTCATTATCCCATGCGTGTTTACATATTTGAGATCTATCAAATTCTCTATTTTTAATATAAGATTGATGTTCACTTATTCTAACATTTAATGGCCTTGATGTTTCACCTAAATGAAACTGATCGTATTCACAAGGTATTTTATTAATGCTATTCTTTGTCCTTTCTTGTTCATTGTTAGGTTTTGTTTTGGACAAAATAGATCTCAACGTGTTTGTTGTTTTGAATGTTGTTGAAATGTTGAATTTATTTCCTATCCTTTTAAGTTTTTCTGATAATCCTTTTATGTACGGTATTGTTATTTTCCTCGTATTATTCCTTGTGTATGCTATAGAATCTCGTTCTAAGTTGTTCTGTTCTATTCGAATTGTTGAAAATTATTTATTAACGATAAAGGGTAATCATTTTTAATAAAACAGATGTTAACAAATGTTTCTCCTCCAAGAACATACAAGAACATACAAGAACGTTTTATGACTTTGAGGCACATTTCGTGCTCTCAACAATTTGTGAACGGATTATAAGTGCATGACAAATCTTAACATATTAAAAACTCTGTCCATACATCATTGGGGTGCAGACCAATACTGCTTATTTCAGATTTATAGACATCTTATTCGTTCTAAAATAGACTACTTCAGTTTCTTTTATATGTCAGCTAGCCAATCAGATTTAAAACTTCTTGATTCTGTACGTAACACTGCACTTCGAATCTGCCTTGGAGCCTTCAGGTGGAGCCCCGCAGAGAGTTTATCTTAGAAAGGCTAATGAACTTCTTCTCTGGCTATATCGCCAGCAACTCTTTTTAATATATTCATCTGAAATTTCAGATAATACCAAAAATATAGCCTATAAATTACTAATGACCTTTTCTACTCTACTTTTCCTATTAAATTTCTACTATTAAAAACTACTACTAAAACTACTATTAAAAATCTATACCACAGTATCTTTACCTAAAAATTGTTGATAAAGGAGTAATGTTTAATGAATGCAAACAATTCCTAAAAATTTATCTGTATTTGTATATAGTAAGAAGTGACAAAGGCAATGTCACAGTAGTTATGTATGAACAGGACTATATTAGCAAAAATAAAATCAGGCTTAAAGATACAAAACACTACAAAAAGCTAAGTAAAGACCCCACTTGTAGTCTTCAACAAAAAGCAAATAAATTAGTAACAGATCTAAACAAAACATTAAAAATAATGAATTTAAAAGCAAAAAATCTAAGAATTTACAACTCTATAGCACCTAGATTCTACTCTCTACCAACCTTAGCAATGAGACCAATTGTTGCATCCATTGATTCTCCAAACAGTAAATTATCCAAGTTCTTAACAGAAATATTAACAAATACATACGACACAAAGAATGATCACTATATACAAGATTTATTTAGTTTCAGCTCTTTTATGAACAATTTCAAACTTTCCCCAAATTATGTGTTGGTAAATTTGGATGTAGTATCATTGTTCACCAATTTGTCGTTTCAGCAAATCATGAATACTATAAAAAAAACAATGGACAAACATCTCACAATACATCTCAATAGATTTTAATTCATTTGTAACAATACTATCCTTCATATTTGACTCAAACGTACTGGTCTTTAATGAGGTGTATTACAAACAAATACATAGTACACCCATGGGAAACGAAATACCAATAATTCTATGCCACTTTGTACTGGATGACTTAATTGAAAGCTGTATTAGGAAGTTATCGTTTATTGTCCCATTTTTAAAGAAATACATGGACGATTTTTCTTTCGCGCAGCAGTTTACAAAACCATAATTGCCATTTAGATCGCCAACCTTCAAAAGAAGACGGCGCCACGAGAAGAAGAAGATGGACGATTTAAATCTTACACTCCCAAAACACAAAATAGTGGACACACTACACATATTTAACAGTCACTGTCCAGACTTGTAATTTACAGTAGAATTAGAAAACAACAACTGCATACCATTTCTAGATATGATGTTATACCGTGATTCAAACAACAGATTTATTAATTACTTTTCATCACATCCATCTAAGATGAAGACCAACCTAGTATTAAATATGAAAAGTAGGGTTATAAATTCATCACATCCTAAATATAAAACAGACGGTCTTAAAAAACTAAAAACGATCATGTTAGAGAATTCCTTCTCAGCGAACCTTGTAAATAGACTTTTTTGGTGTTTCACAAGTCATAAAGACAAATCAAACAGAAGTTTCAACAAACACAACCAAAATACATTGTACCACTCATTACCATAGATTTAGGTTTAACCAATAGACTACTAAATACATTAAGAGAAGTACCTAATATCAAAATTGGAACCAGAAATATAAAAACAATATCGAAATTATACACCAAACTTAAACCACCCTTAAACAATAAAGAAAGCTCCAATGTAGTGGACGAATTTGATTATTAATAATTGTACCGATATTTAATGTATTTAATGTATTTCTTTATCGATTGTGATGTTACTGTATATTCTTGTGTAATATATAAAACTGTACCTGTGTCAGTGACATACGCTCTCGAGACACGTAAAGCTAAATAAAAAAATGTTATTTTTTAATAGATTAAAAACAATACTACATAAACATTATTCGTTCATTCATCGTTTCAAAATAACGTTGTACTATCTTTTCAAATAACTATCACACCTTTCTAATAGAAGCCAGTGTTAATGGTTACCTTCACCTTGCGGCATGCGGCATGCACTTCTTTAGCGGTGAAGATGAATGAAAAATTGAGGAAAGATTGGGTAATGGTGTACAGGAGGTCTTCTTTCTTGTTTTTAATAGGTTTATCTAGATAAATGTTGGTTTTTTATTAGTGATTAATAAGTAGGTGTCAGTCCAAACACCAAAATATTTTTATACCATTAGGAAGTTCAGATAATCATATTAGGATGAATTCGTTTTTACTATTACTAGCTGTGATTATAGTGAAAAAGTCTTTTTCAAAATTTTTGAACAAATAGAACATATTGTTTAGTAGAAAAGTATGTCTAAATTGTTCTACTGAAATAAAGTTTTATTAAAATTCCCTATATTTAGAGTTTTGTATTTCCATTTCACTTTCCTTACAAACACAAAACACAAAGTTCTGAGTTCTAATTGCTTAGAAAATATTTGCATAAACGTAATACTTTATCCGCGATTATAGCTCTAGGAAATATTTCTCTTAATTTTCAAATACGGGTATTTTATAGGAAATCAACTGTTTCATAACAAAAAAAAAGTGGTAGATATTTACGAGCCCCTTTCCATATCAGTTGGCCCACCTATGGAATTTGCAGTTTAAGTCGATTATAATGAACAAATTATACTCTGCATGTTTTTAGAAGTTTCCATATTAAGTAATATGACATTTTTATTAATATTTATTAAAAACATTACCCATATGGTTTTTTATTTATTGTCAACACGAAAAAAATCACTAAACCCTGGCTACGCATTCACGTATGTCAATTCACGTATTAAATCCAGAGGTAGCTATGAAAAAAAAATGACATTAAAATAATAATATTATGAGTTAATGTCAAATTTATTTTGTAGTATCATAAAGCTTTTTGCCGTTTGTGAATTGTACAATGGGTTGAGATTGTACAATGGGTAGTGCAAGAAATATAGTCAGAAAATACAAAACTACAGGTTCGGTCGTCACAAAACCTAAAAATGTACGAAAAAGTAAAATAACCGAAACAGATCAAAGGGCATTGAGATGCATCATTGCAAACTGATGAGAATACTTTTAACTGAAAAACGCGGAACGAAGGTAAATCGGCCATATAAGGCCATATAGGACTTGGGTTTAGAACGAAAACATGTAACACATCTTGACAAGCATTTATAAATTGCTGCTTTAGGGGATAAGATCCAATATTGTTGAAGTAACAAGTATTGCAAGGTTTTAAAACCAGGATGAAAATGTGAGCTGTGAACTGATTATATTATCAATTCTGTAAGTTTGTGGTTTTTCGTTGAAAGGTAGGATGTTTAATATCATACCTAAAAGAAGATCTTTTAAGGCGACTTCCAACTCTAAGTAAATTATCTGGATCCACAAATGGTGCTAATTTACGAAAAGGTTTTGGCAGTAACTGATTTTAATCAATCTTAAGCAAAATATCAGAAAAAATATACAGTTAAACATATAATATTCAGTATAAGTAAAGAATGTATTTCTTGTCGAGTAAGGATTCTATTTTCGTTAAGTCTTTGTTTAGACCCAGAGTTTTTTATAAACCTTAACACATAAGCTAAAATTATTTGAATTCGAGACAAAGAAGATCATCGGTGTAATAAATTCAATAGAAAATTGTCATTAGTGACTGTAATTGTAAGAACAACTTGTTTGTCCTCTTTTTGGACCTCCATTGATAAATCAGAATAAGACTCAGTTATAGGTCGACAAGGCCAAGTGGTTCTAGACAGAAAAAGAAAAGGCGGGCCTGACCACCACATAGAAGTATTTAGAAGCTGAAGCGGACTTTGACCACGACTTGTATATTCGGCAGGGTTCTGTGAAGACACGTCATGATGACACCACTAGTACTAGGGACAATTTCTTATATGTGACTCACCATGTTAGCTATAAAAGTTTTCCATCAAATTGGTGATGAAGACAACCAAGCCAAAGTTATCATGGAATATGACCATGCGTATACAGCGTCAAATATTATTAAGCCCTCATAACTCTTTTGAACAAAATTAATTAAGTTAGCCAGAAGAACTGCTGCCAGAAGCTCCAAACGAGCAATAGACTGAGTCTTTAGTGGAGCAACCTTGCACTTTTAGCGCTAACCAAAAAGGTTTTGATATTACCAGTGATTTCTTCAATTCAAAAGTAAACAACACTGGCATAACCTATTTCAGAGACGTCACAAAAACCATGTAACTCGATGCGAGATATAACTTTTGAGCCCAAATAACGAGCAATTTTAATATCAGCGAGATTTTGTCCAAATTTCGGTAACCTCGTCGAATAATATTTCATCCCAAGGGTCCTTGAGCTCACACAAGCTCCCATTTGGATATATGAGCGATTGTCTGCGTGGAAGTAAAATCATATTATATCGCGCTTTTGAATGAAATGCGACCAATAAGCACATAAGGTTATTTTGCATCATTTCAAGGAAATATAATTATTAAAGATCTAAAGCTTATTCTACCCAAACTTATTCCATTTTTACGCGACGCGAAAACGGTACCGCCAGATACGTAAGGTCCGGAATTCTTAACATTTTTTGTTGACGATTGGAAGCAAAGTCGTACCATCTCGGTTAAAATCAACTCATTGGAGCATACCCATATGGATATATGAGTGACTGTGTGTGTGGAAGTCAAATCAGATTATATTGCGCTTTTGAATAAAATGCGACCAATGAGCACATAAGGTTATTATGCATCATTTCAAGGAAATATAATTATTAAAGATCTAAAACTTATTCTATCTATCTAACTTGAATATTATAAAATAATATTCAATAAAAAATAAAGAAATAAGGATTCCCGAACATAGACTGACTGTTACAAGACACGCTCGTTCCCCAAATTCGACAGAAAACTGACGCAATGCAGTCTGTGCATATTTCTAATGGGCCGGGTTTATCTACCACGTACCTAAATAATCAAAGGAAAGTCCACGTAGTCAATAAACCCGATCCATCAGAAAGAGATGCGGGGAGTGCTTTGCGTAGGTTTTATCTGTCGTACTGGGGAAACAAGCCTGCATTGCAACAGTCAGTCTATTCGTGTTCTATGTCTAGGACTATATGAAATTAATAACAATTCACAAAACAATAACGAAATATCGTAACGAGACCAATACGTGTGTCAGAATGGTGCAGGAACTCAACAGATTCTGGTTGAAATTACAACCTGTTCTTCTGTAATGTACAAATAACAAACGTTTGGTTTCTTTTTCAACCATTGTGCCTGCATAAACAGTGTTTTGTGTTAAACGGTTGATATTTAAACCACTAATTGTTAAGAACGCATTTTAATTTCTGACTGGTTGAAATATTAACCAGTGTCCTATAAAGGGTCAAATTTGCTCAAAAAATTTAAATTAATAAAATTAAACTTAAAATAAAATTAAAAATTAATCTCAAGTTTTGACAAATAATGAGTTGCGTTTACTTTGCACCTGATTGTAATACTCTGTGATAATTTGTGAGCTATATTTCTTACTTTTCATAATTGTCCGCTATTCCCACATAATCTTTAATTAAATAAATTATTTTATTAAAGTATTTATTAAACCACATTAATCAACCAAAAATATTAACTTTTACTTTTTTGGATACCACTAACGTTAACGACCTTTTGTTTGTAATGAAAAGAAAAGAAGAGTAACTGCATCTAGACAATCGGAAGATGAATAATATCCTTTCACTAGAGGATATAATTATATTAACAGTAGGAACAATGTGTATATTCTTTACAATGTAAACGAAAGTGTCACGGTTTTGGTACCGGAGTTTTTCTTATTCGCCGAAGTAATTAGCTGTTTGGATTCTTGGTTGCAAGTTGAAACACATGGTGTTCATATTATATGTAGAATTTACAAAACTTTGCAAAATAAAATAAATGGAAAATGTTTAACAAAAATGGAGTATAGATCATTGAATTGCAAAATTGTATTATGGATTTTTAAAGCCACTGTCAAAAGAGGAAACATAACATAAAAACGACATAAAATGTACCAGTAAACATTTTAAAATTATTTACAAAATTTTCCTCTCAATATACTAATTCAAACGTTTTTTCGTACAAACAGACTGGAAAAAGTCATTATGAAAGATCAAGAGTATGTAAATCTATAAAAATTATAAAAGCTTTTTATTACCCTACTTATTATTAATTAATGTACAATGTTCTTGGTTTAGAACTATATAACTTGGCAAAGAAACCGCAATATGTATTTTATTTTTAAATGCAGCTCTTGCTCAGCCAGAAGTATCTAATGATATTAACAAATAAAAATATTTTTATTAAAACATTTTTATTAAAAAACCTATATAAAAGGTATATATTTAAAAACCCTAAAGGGCTAATTAAATAAAACGTTTTAGGAATCCATATTCCATCATCAGTGCCTAGGAGTACATCAATGTAGTCACTAAATATATGAGTAAAAACCCGTTAACAAATAATTAATTACATTTGGTATACGATATTTTTTATAATATGTTATGATGTTGAAGTTACGGTTGGATAAGGTAACATGGCGACATATGACTCCACGTTGAAGTTGCTAGTCCTGAGACGGTGTGTCTACAAGGACTGTATTGAAGCAACTCACATACTTCCAGTCAAGAGTCCAAAGATCCAGATAAAAAATACCTACAAGAAAAGCACAACAAACACCTTGAGATCGCCGAAAACGCCCAAAGATTAAGAAGAGAAGTTTTTTTATTAGAAAAAATAATAATCACACGGAATGTCTTACGTATGATCTAGAAAAACCTTTGCCTCTGCCAAAAATGCCGACAAATATAGTTTTTTATAAACGCTAGCTATGGGTTTATAATGCTGGCATACATAGTAGAAAGGACGATAGGGGATTTTGTTGTATTTGGGCTAAGGGCGTCGCAGGACGAGGTGTTCAGGAAGTAGTTTCTTGTATCCTTAAACATCTAAAAAGAAACTTGTTGCCGACTGTTCGTCTTCTTATATTATGGAGTGACTCGTGTGGTGGTCAGAACCAAAATATTAAGCTTACTCTCATGCTAAAATATATTTTACACAGTACCCCTGAACTGGAAGATATAACACTAAAATTTTTATATTCAGGCCACAGCTTCTTACCAAATGATTTGGATTTTGCTGCTATAGAATCAGCCCTAAAGAACCAACCAAAGACTTAACACATCAGTGGATTACATAAATGTTGTGGGTAGATGCCGAACGAAAAAGCCGTTTTTTGTTACTAAGACAAGATCAACTGCATAAAAAATGTCGAAAAAAACATTGTTAACCAAAAAATAGCTACTGACGGTACCAAAATTAACTGGGTTCATATTCGAAGTCTTTGAATAAAAAAAATAAACCCTTTACCCTGATAATTCAACAAAATTCTTTTGAAGCTCCATTTCAAGAGATTGACATAAAAAAGAAAACCAAAAGAAATTGCCCCTCAGAAAATAAAGTATTTTTAGATCTCATTAACTTATGGCCAAACAGAAAACCAATTTCAGGATCTCATGCATCTGATTCCGGTAGACTGTCACGAATTTTATCAAAATTTAAAAGCCGACGGCAATATAGTAGACGATGTTGAAGGGTTTAATGTTGCCAATCTTGACTTTGAAGTTAATCATGATAATGATGTTCAAAATTAAAAGTTATGTTGTTGTTTTTTATTATGTTTTTACCGGCCACACAATAAATTTAAACTTATAAAAACAAAATTAAAACAAAAAGTATTTTAAACCATTATTATCGATTTTCTCAAAACAAAACATCTGTAGTTTGGTAGGTTTTTGCATAACTACGTCCAATTGAAGTACGGTATTGTATAGATTATTATTTTCCTTTCCTTTGAACAGTTCCGTCAGGTATTTTTTTCCATTCGTTTGCTGGTATGTTAATGTATTCCTTCAATTCTACCATTTCTTTCCGTTGGTTTCTGATGAATCTCCATATTTATTATTGTGTACTGTAAAAGTCTCTTTCCAATATTTTTGTAAACTGTGTTAATTTTTTTTCTGGCCAACTGCTGTGTTTCATTTCGTATTTTGCTATTGCTGTCTCGGGATTTTGGAATATGTGATGTTTTGTACTTTGTGTATGCCTCCCGTTTCTGTTTACATTTCTCTTTTATTTCTTTTCTGAACCATGGTATATTGTTGTTTTTTTTTGTTTAGTATGTTGTTTTTTAATTTTTAATATTGTTTTTAATTGCTTCTTGAATGTTGTTCTTCAATGTTGTTTTTTAATTTTCTCCCAGCTCGCGTTTATACCATGTGGTCCATATGTACGGAATAAATTCATTTTTAGCGTTATTATGTACTATGTGAAAAAAACCTGAAACAGGTCGATTTTTATTCTTAAATTGACAATTTACAATATGAAAATAATATCGAAAATTTTAAATAGCAAAGGGGGTCGTGTAGCACCTTATTAGAAAGGGATTTTAGTGATTTATTCAACAATGTAAAGTTTTTTGAGTTTGTGCAATTATAACTTACAGAATTAATTTTTACAATATTAAATTAAATGTTCAACTTGACCACTATTATTCACTTTTTGACAATAACTGAGGCGATTTTGGAATTTGTATACAATATTTTGTATGACCTCGGGGGTTATTTTGTTAATTTCTTCCGTTATCCTAACTTTTGTATCAGCAATATTGCCTGGTCTATTAAAATATACTTTAGAAAAAATCAGGTATTTTCATTTCGTATCTGTTCTGCTAAACATTGGGGAAAAAACTTTAAAGATAATAAAATATTAGTCAAAAAGCCAAATAAACAATTGATATGAATCTTGTAGGCTGCTGTCATTTTGGTATTTAAGGTTACTAGAAGACGTGAGTATAATATTTGTGCCCGTATTAAATTTAATTATGGCTCATTTGTCCGAGACTAAAAGAATATAAATTTTACCTATGATTGGTTGTGGTAATAAAACAAGAGCTCAAAAGGAGGTTTGTCTTCTTCTTCTTTCAGTGCCTATTCGTTCCGAATATTGGCAATCATTCTGGCTATAATTATTTTATTAACTGATGCTTTAAATAGATTCGTTGTTGTTGTGGAGAACCATTTCCTCAGGTTTTTCAACCATGATATTCTCCTTCTCCCAATTCCTCACTTTCCGAATACTTTACCCTGTAGGATTACCTTCAGTAATCTGTATTTAGTGCTGTTTCTCATTATATGTCCGAGATATTCCAACTTTCTCCTTTTAATGGTATACATCACCTCTCTTTCTTTGCCCACTCTTCGTAATACGGTCTCGTTGGTTATCTTGTCTGTCCATGATATCCTTAGAATTCGCCTGTATAGCCACATCTGGTCAGGTGTGGCCACATAGCCACTTCAAGTTTTTTCTCCATTGCTTCAGTTAGTGTCCAGGATTCAACTCCGGTTTGTGGGGGCGTGAGGTTTGTGAAATGTTTGTGAAATGTGTAATGAATACCCTGGTCAACAAGTTTCGTAGTCTACAGTTAGCACAATTGCAAAAAACTTTCGTTATACTGGACATGTAAAAAATATTGAAAAACCAGGTAGAAATAATAAATTTATTGATAAAAAAAAGTTAGATGTACTTCTAGAGATTGAGGAAAATCCGCATAAGAGAACTTGCCGCCATCAATGATAACTAAGTAAATTGACTATTTTGAGAGTTTTTAAATAAAGAAAAATACCACCCTTACAGAGTTCAGTTGGTTCAGGAGTTAAATGAAGATGATCCTGATAGAAGGCAAGAATTCTGTGAAATGATGATGGACAGAATGAACGCA
Source organism: Diabrotica balteata (assembly GCA_918026665.1). Lineage (NCBI taxonomy): Eukaryota > Metazoa > Arthropoda > Insecta > Coleoptera > Chrysomelidae > Diabrotica > Diabrotica balteata. The sequence goes on from OU898284.1 coordinate 12,901,669, forward strand.
GATTTGCAGTTCATAAACAAAATAGTTTTTTTCTGATTAAGCGACGTTTCATTTAAACAAAACGGTTAACAAACAGAACTGTAGATATTGGAGCAGAGAAAATCCTCACTGAGTGTGTGAGAATCACACGTAATTTCCTAAAAAATGAACGATTGGGCTAATATTATTAACAATAAAATTATTGGTGCTTATTTTTTTGAGGGCGCAGTTGATGATGAGGTTTATCTAGATTTTTTGATTAACTTTTTAGTGCCTACAATACTAAGATTTTTTTCTAATGTTAATCATCTAAACTAGATGGATGGACCTTTTTACTACCAACAAGGTGGAGCTCTACCGCATTTTACACTTACAATTAGAAATTATTTAAACGAGGTTTTTCCCAATAGGTGGATTAAAAGACGTTGAACAATCGAATGGCCGGCTAGATCCCCGATTTGACTCCTCTCGATTACTTCTTCTGGGGTTATTTAAATTCTAAAGTATAATTTACTAGACCAAACAGTATTGCTGATTGAAAAGTTGGGATAACGGAAGAAATTAACAAAATAACACCCGGAGTCGTACAAAAGGTTCGAGAATTCCAAAATCGCCTCGGGTATTGTCAAAAAGTGAATAGTGGTCATTTTGAACATTTAATTTAATTGTAAAGTACATTGAAAAATATATTCTAAATATTATATGACATTATTATCTTCATTCAACCTTAAGTTTTGTGGTAAAGACATTATCAAAGTTTTACATTTTAAAAATCAATTTTCTAGGTCATTATTGCACCAAACTTAAAAAACTTAATATTACTGAAGAGAGGACTAAAATCCCTTTCTGACAAGGTGCTACACGACCCCCTTTGCTATTTAAAATTTTCGAGGGGGTGCTTATAATTCAAAGGGGGTGCAGAAGGTGGATATTATTTTCATACTGTAAATTGTCAATTTAAGAATAAAAATCGACCTGTTTTAGGATTTTTTCACATAGTACTTAATAACGCTAAAAATGAATTTATTCCATACATATGGACCGCATGGTATCTTCGATATCATTTCATACTTAAAACTCACCCTGTAGATTAAGAACGAAAAAAAAATAAAGCATTATTCGAAAAGCCTAAAAAAGACCTTAAAACTTGTTTTTTTTTAAGGTTTATAGGAGCTTATGAACAGATTCTACAGTGTTTACGTTTTTACACTCTAAAATCGCTATTGTTTCGCTATTTTAATTTTTGAAATTTCGTAAAAGACACATGATTACCCCCGTTTCGGGTGGCGGCATTACTTTTTTTATTATCCCCGTTTTATTATCAGTTTAAAGTACTGAAGAAAAAAAATGTGTCTCAAGAATGTGCCCTTTAAACTTCGAAATTAATGTTTTTGACATCAAAAAAGTGGATATTTTCTGTGGAAGCCCAAATTATTTATTAATCTCTTACGGTTATTATTTAAAATTTCTTCTCCGTGTTTGGTTTTACAGTTTAATATTACCCAGAATGATTTGTTTAAAAAATTAATTTATTATTGTAGATCCTTTAAGCAATTATTAGAACCGCATATCCACATATCACCAATTCTTTTAGGCCTCAAAACTTATCTTGCCGGAATATACTAAATGTTTATTCTATGTCGTTCATTTCATACTAGTGCTTGTACCTGTCACTATTACCTTCCATTTTTGTCAACAACCAACTGTGGGAAAATCTATTCGACGATTACAATGTGGGTCAAAACTATTAATTCTCAAATACTTGCTTAAAATCTCGCCCGAATTGCATAAGAGTAGACCGTGTAGTATTGATCCAGATATCTTTAGTCGTGTAACAATAAATTTTCAGTTAACAATAAATTTTAAATTTCTACTGAGGCGTGGCTAGTAAAAGATTATACATATATTGTCAATTTATGGATAGCTGTATTTGTTTTATTAAAAGATATTTTTTGAATATAAGTTAAAGGATTTTTTCGATTTTTAACAAAATATGGTTTTATTAAAAGAATATTACCGTTTAGATATAGAAAACTACTTAGACTTATAATATTAGAGGAGAAGGTACAAACATGGACTACCATTTTGTTTATTGCTAATTCTTCTTCTTCTTGATGTGCCTATCCGTTACGAATGTTTGGCGATCCTCATGGCATTCGTTATCTTATCTGCAGCAGCGTGGAAAAGCTGCACAGATATTGTATTGAACCAGATTCTAAGATTCTTTAACCAAGATGTTCTTCTTTTTCCTAGACATCGTTTTCCAAATATTTTTCCTTGCAGGATGGCTTGAAGGAGAGATTATCTGTATTCATTTCGCATAATATGTCCGAAGAATTATAACTTTTAAGATTTAGTGGTGGTCAGTAATTCTCGGTTCTTATTCATTATTCTGAGGACCTCCTCATTTGTGACTCGGTCAGTCCACAGAATCATAAGTATTCTCCGATATGGCTACATCTCAAATGCTTCCAGTATTTTGCACATATTTTCGTCGTTAAAGGTCCACGATTCAACACCATAAAAAAGGACAGAGAAGACGTAGCATCACAGCATTCTTACTTTTGTATCAAGAGAGAGGTTGTGACTGTTGAAGAAGGCCCCCATCCGATTGAAGGTGGATTTAGCTTCTGCGATATATATATATATATATATATATATATATATATATATATATATATATATATATATATACAGTCCCAAGATTCCTAAAAGGAACATAGGGCTTCCACAAAGTGTCTCCAGCGAACTCTATTTCTGGCTAGTGCTTTGATTTCAAGCCAGGATTTTCCCATTTTTCTCCCTCCGTCCAGTACTGTCCTTCTCCAAGTTCCCTTAGGTCTGCCTACTTTCCGTCGGCCTTGGGGATTCCAATCCAGCGCTGTCCTGGCAATGTCATTTGGCGGTCTACGGAGTGTGTGGCCCAGCCATCTCCATTTTCTTCGCCTTATTTGCTTTATGACATTTTCTTGGTTGCTTTGGTTCCATAAATTTTCATTGGAGATTCGGTTAGGCCAAAATGTACGAAGGATTTTTCGTAACGCTTTATTGATGAAAACTTGTAATTGGTGTACTATGGGTGCTGATATCTTCCACGTTTCGCAGCCATACAGTAATACAGCTTTTACATTTGTGTTGAAGATTTTTAATTTCGTTTTAGTTGGGTAAATCCTGGATTTCCATATGTTGTTAAGCATGTTGTAGGCGTTGCGAGCCTTATTTATTCTTTCATGTACATCACGCTCTGTACCCCCATTACAGTCAATTATGCTGCCCAGATATACAAATTCCGCTACTCTCTCAATTTTCTGGTCATTGATCATAATAGGTTGGTTGTTTCTGGTACCAAATCGCATTTCTTTGGTTTTGTCGATGTTTATTTCTAGACCAACCTTCTGTGATTCTTCTTGTACTTTGTTTACTTGGAGTTGCATGTCCTGTTTTGTATGTGCTAGGAGGCATATATCATCAGCGTAATCTAGGTCTTTCAGTCTGTTTGTTAATCCCCTATTAGAGTAAATTCCTCTATTAAAGTTTACCTTTGTTAGTACGGAGTCCAGTACAATGTTAAATAGTATGGGGGATAAAACACAGCCCTGCTTTACTCTGTTTAGCATAGCTATTGGGTCAGATGTTATGCCGTTGTGTAGGATTTTGCTTTCTGTGTCTCTGTAGAGTTCTTTGATGAGATTTACTATTTTTTCTGGTATTCCTATTTCCTGCAGTGCTTTCCATATGGCCGTATGTGTGAGCTTCTGCGATGCATGCTCTAATCTCCTGGTTATTGGTCCATTTATTATGGTGCCGATGTAGTTGTAGTGCGTCACCCTATCTACAGGAGATTGGTTAACGTAGAGTGAACCTTCTGTTATCCTTTTCTTGCTAATTATCATAAGCTTTGTCTTCCTAACGTTTATATTGAGTCCATATTGTTGACTGTAATAAGTGATTTTGTTGATAAGGACTTGTAGGTCTTCTAAGATGTCCGCAAATACTATGGGGTCATTTGCATATCTGATGTTGTTTAGCCGGTAACCATTTAATAGAATACCTTTTTCAGTTTCGTGCAAAGCTTCGATAAATATTCTTTCAGAGTACAGATTGAAGATTAGAGCAGACAAAATACAGTCTTGATCACTCCACGCATGATTTTCACATAGTCAGTGTGTTCACCTTCAACTCTAAGATTTGCTGTCTGATTCCAGTAAAGATTTCTAATTATTTTCAGGTCTTGGTTGTTAATTCCTGCTTCTTTTAGTATTTGCATCCTAATGGCGTGCTGTACTCGATCTAACGCTTTCTCGTAATCAACCAGACATGCGTATACGTCGCAGTTGACGTCTCTGCATCTCTGGAATAATAATTGTACTGAGAACTAAACCTTTAGTAACAACAGCATTTGTGAACCCGAAGTGGTTAGGGGAAATTTGACTTTCACACAGCTTGTATATTCTCTTATGAATTATCTTCAGGAACAATTTTAGGAGATGACTCATGAGGCTTATAGTACGGTAATCTTCGCATTTTTTGGCTCCTAGTTTTTTTGGAAGTGCAATAAACTCATATTTTAGTCATTCTATTTCTCCAGAGTTGTATATGCTGTTGAATATCTTTGCGATTATTGCTATTGATTCATTGTCCATTAGTTTGAGTAGTTCTGCTTGTAAGTATATCATCAGAGTATGCCGCTTTGTCATCCTTTAACTGTGTATTGCGAAATAAACTTCGTGGTGTAATATTCTTGGTCCATCATTTCCCTTTTCTTTTAGCTCAAAGGTGTTATCTCTTTGGTCTTTAAATAGTTTTTCTATATTATTTCCACGTTCTTATTTCACTCTGTTTGTCTAAGATGATGTTTCCGTCATAATCAGTTATATTTCCATTCTGCTTTCGTCTTATTCCTCCTGTGAGTTCTTTAACTTTCCTATGTACATTGTGACTAACGTACTTTGACAGCAGAGTCTTAATTTCTTCGCATCTTTCCCTTGCTTCTTTTTCTTTCGCTTCTCTTTTTCTTTCGCTTTCGCATTTTGGCTTCTCTTCTTTTCGTCCATTACTTTTAGGATCTCTGTCATCCATGATTTTTTCTTCATTAATCTCTCTGTCTTTAAGTGTTTATCCTTCACATTTTGCACTATTTCTGTAATTTGTTTGATCGTTTGTTCTTCGTTCAATTCGTCTCTAATTGCAGCCACTTGCTCGTTTAACGTGGCTTGGACTCTTATCCTCGTATTAAGCTCTTTCAGCATGCGTGGAACAGTGGAACGTGGTCTGTCTCCAAGTCTGCTCCAGGATAAGTCTTGACAGATGCAAGGCTGTTTCGGAATCTTTTGTTTGCATTTGTTGATACCTTGACTATTTTTTGATCGAAAAAGTTCAAATTACATAATTGCTATGTAGAATTGTTTTGCTCCTTTGTGCAAGTTCGTTTTTCTGTCTAGTAAGATATTTTTTTCTGTAATGTCATAAAAACACTCACGGTTTCATTTAAGTAAGAGAAGGAAAGATTATAGAAATATGGGCTACTAGTAAAAATATTTTTATTTTTATTTTATAATTTTTTATGTACAATATTCACTCACATATTTGTCTGTTTCTGTACCAGAACAATCTATATGTGCCCACAAGTTGCACATAAGGCACTGAATCCATTTTCACGTTGATAATCCTCACAAAATTTTTCGTCATAGAAAATACAATTTACATTCTTTACCAGGAATTTCTTCCAAACCCATATCTTTAGCAACTGGTTAAAATTTCTGCTCACTATTGCTGTCAAAAGAACTTTTGATTTCCTTTTATGCCGCGTCTCTGATTTGTTTTTTATTTTTTTCTTAGTCACCTCCCCTGTGGACTCAGCCGTAATGTGTCGTTTTACTTCTTGTACATTTAATTTCTTTTTGCTGTTTTGCTAATGCTTTCTTATAAGGTGAAATAGTATATTACTTTATGAGGCGGAGAAGCATGACTTTAACAGTCAATAATGTAATAGAGGGCAAGTCAAGAAAAGTCGCTTCTTTGCCAAATAAAGTATACTATTTTTTCTTCAAACGAAGCAATTTTCAACCATAAATATTACAATTAATACGCTATTTTTACTCCAAATTAACTGTGACAACTATCACAGTCGTCTAGATGTTAGAAATTAAAATAATTAAGTCGTTGGTGGATTTGCGTCTCCCTGGTTACAGTTGTTTGACAGTTGTTTGCAATTATTAAAGACAGCTTATTGTTGTTGCAACCGCAAGCGCAAATTTTAGTGCGAAAATGGAAAACCTAAACGAAATTGAGTCCGCGGCTAATGATGCAGTAGCACGTTTGGGGCCCTCCAAGTCCGGAATAAAGTATCGGTTAGCGTACAAGCACTTCCAAGAGTGGTGCGATACAAGAGGAGTACGGCAAGTTACCGAAGACGTTTTACTGGTATATTTTAATGTAATGGATAATGAAAATAAATTGAAAATCTTCTACAATGTGGTCACGATACACTATGATAAAATCCGAGTTAGTTATTAGAAAAAATGTGGATATAAGCAAATTTTTAAAGTTACGTGCCTTTCTGAAAAAAACAAGCGAAGGATATACTGCAAAGAAGTCTAAAGTTTTCACTAAAGACGAGTTTGATAAATTTTTGTTTGAAGCGCCAGATAAGTTGTATTTAGGATTAAAGGTAAAAAAAATTATATTGCAAAGCATGTAGTATACTCTACTAAATTATAAAAATATTTCAGATTGTTTTGTTAATTGGGGTTACCGGCGCCTGTCGATGCGACGAAATGGTAAAAATTAAGACTGTGGACATTGAGGATAAAGAAAATGTAATAATTCTCAAAATCCCAGACAGTAAAACACGACAAATTAGATCTTTTACGATAATTGGTCAAAACTACATTAAACTGTATAAAAAGTATGCATCACTGCGGCTTGAAAATTTCACAGAAAACCGATTTTTTATCAAGTACCAAAATGGAAAGTATTACCGAAGCGTCATGGGAATACATTCGATCAGCGCAGTAGCCCAAAAAGTAGCTAGTTATTTAAATATAAAAGATGCAAGCGCATACACGGGTCACTCTTTACGACGAACTTCAGCAACACTTTTAATTGATGGAGGCGGAAATCTAGATCTACAAATCTATTTCCAGCCCCCACATGGGGGCTGGAAATCAAGCACGGTTGCCGAAGGATATATAGAGGATTCAATAAGAAATAAGAACGATAATGCTCAAAAAATTTTAAACCCTCATTATTCGCCAACATCGGGAATGATTGCTAAAAGTTGTCCTCGACCATCAGTATCATCAACAATTACCAATGCGTATCAAGAGTCGGGAACATTTTTGCACGGTTTCAATTTTGAAAATGCCTCATTAACTAATTGTACTTATAATATGTCTATAAATAAAAATGATGTTTAATTGTTGTTAATGACATTTGTATTGTTGCTTTGTGACATGTTTCATATTGTTGCCATGACAATATTTTTCCCTCCGCTGTAAAGAAATGAGAAAAAAAACTGCTGCCGGCGGAGACATCAAACTTTGACAGGATCAAGTTAGATAAGTAATGTCATCATTATTTGACGTTTGAAGAAAAAAGTTATTACCGTTGATTTCGATGATTTTTTATCACGAGTTGTAGATTTTTTCCTGATCGACGGCACTGGCGATATTTTAAATAGACTTACAAATTTCTGCAAACCACAAGGACCTGGTTCACTGATATTGCTTGCTTCTGGTATTTTTGGTAGGATAGCAGGTTCAATAGCTTGCGGAATTACAAACCTCTGCAAACAAGAAGGACCTGCTTCACTGATTCCGGGTTCCGGGATAGGTTCCGGGCTTTCACATTGTTTTTCTTATATACTTCTTGACCGACATCATCTGCAGGTTCATCTTGGAATAGTAGAGCTAAGACACCAGCCTGTTCCAGTAACAATTTAACTCTGAATAACCACTTGAAGAAATTATTTTCATTAAAGGGTTTGATGTTTACAACATTGGTTTTCGCCATTTTTGTCGTTGAGTTCCATACCACGTTTTCCGTAAACAATGTTGTTTTCTGATTACCATAATGCAAGATATCTGGGCCCATAGCCTGTAGGGATGCGTGATGGAAAAAGTCTGCTTATAGATGGAATACTAAGACTATACGTTGACATTACTAAATATATAACAAACTTTACTAAATCTAGTAGGTGAAGCAAGTTATCGGAGAGGCCTTATCAACATTTTAAAGACAAAGTGGATGGCAGTTGGAAAGTTCAATATAGATCAAGGTCTGATTTCTCTTAATGGAGAGGAGATCGAAAGGGTAAATCATTTCAAATACCTTGGCAGCTGGTTAAATGTAAATTGTGACTCTGATGAAGAGATAATAACCAGGATCGAAATATCAAGTAAGGTTTTTATGACGTGGAAACATTTCATGCAACAGAAACCTGTCGATGAATATTCGTAAGAAGGTCCTGAAATGTTATGTGTGGTCTATGCTATTGTATGCTTGTGTGACATGGACGTTAAAAACCACAATGCTAAACAAGTTAGAAGCATTCGAATTGTGGTACTATAGACGAATCCTAAAGATATCGTGGGTTTCGCACACTTCCAATGAAGATGTTCTTTAAATGATCAATTCAGAACGTCTGCTCATAAACACCATAAAGAGGAGAAAAACAGAATACTTCGGCCATATAATTAGAGGACCTAAATACCATCTACTTCGCCTTATAATACAAGGAAAAGTGGAAGGAAAGAGATGGAGTGGTCGAAAGAAACTTTCATCGCTGCCTAATATTAGACAATGGTGTGGTTCCACCGTAGAGGAATTATTTCGCGCAGCAGCCGACAGAGAAAGGTTTCAGGAAATTGTAAACATGATGACGGCCAACCTCTGAATACAGACACAGCAACCAACGAAGAAGATACGCTGACAAAAATAAACGTTTTATTCTAACACAAATTCCTGTTTACAAAAATGTCTAAAAACTACTTGTTGACTTGACACTGGTGTCACTGACAGGTGGTGCCAACACTTAACATAAAATGTACAATACAAAAGTGTAATACCAACAATCAGACCATTGCTTGGAAAGCCATATTTTGTTACAAAACAAGTAAAGTAATTTTATTATGGTTTCTTCTGTAGCGTTGAGCATTTCTGCTGTTATCATATTAGAGTTATACTTGAGTATACTGATCGCCAGTCTTATTTCATTCTCGACGAAGTTAGTTTCTTCTTCGATTTCTTCAGGAGTCTGGTAAACAAGTTATTTGCGTTAATTATTTTTATATAGATCTCGGCAATATCATATCCATGTCTCTACTAAATCTTTGGACAGATGGCAGACACACTGGGATCGCTACAAGAATTGGTAAATAGAATTAACGATTATTGCATTAGATACGGACTAAAAATAAATAAGAGAAAAACTAAATTTATGATTGTCTCCAAAACGCAACATGGAAATGAAAGATTAATGATAGAGCAAACCCAAATAGAAAAAGTAGAGACATACAAATATCTGGAAACCTGGGTTGATGACAAAAATGACCAAAGCAGAGAAATCAAAGTCCGAATTAAAACTGCAAGGCAAGCATTTGTGAAAATGAAGACAATGCTTACCAACAGAGACCTTCAGTTGCATCTCAGATTGAGGGCTATAATATGTTACATATTTTCTATCTTACTATACGGAATGGAAGCTTGGTCATTGAAGAAACAACACATAAGAAAAATCGAAGCGTTCGAAATGTGGTGTTACAGAAGAATATTAAAAATTCAGTGGGTTCAAAGGATTGCCAATGCTGAGATACTACGACGTCTAAATAAGGAGTTAGAAATTATGAACAGCATAAAAAGAAGAAAACTAAAGTATTTGGGTTATATAACCAGAGGAGAAAAATATGAGCTGCTGAGAATTATTATGCAAGGAAGGATCCAAGGATTCCTTAGAGAATGGTTTAACTGTAGTTCACTACAACTTTTTAGAGCAGCAGCCAACAAAGTGACCATAGCCGTTATGATATCCAACCTCCGATAGAAGATGGAACTAACTAGATAGAAAAATGGATGGAACTAAATAGATAGAAGACTAAATCTTTCCTGTTGGTTCCCAGGGTTTCCGTGTGGTGTTCAACGGCCCAAGTTCTGGCTTTAAAGTCTCGTGTTGTATCATATTTTTTTAAATAGATCTCTTGGCTAATTGTTTTGATCGCGGCGCTCAATTTCTTTGCAAATATTTTGATAATATTGTTGTTTATCAGCCTTGCATCTTCGTTTTATTTCTTTGTTGAGGTCTATGAAACTAGCTTTTTTCCCTTTCACTATGTACACCACTTTGACAAATATTTCTTCTATTCTCAATTTAGGTTATAAACTAAATGAAATTAAAATACGCTACCATCCTGAATATTTAAACAGACCATTTCTACGCATCGCTTGTATTACAATAAAAATAACTTAATGTTTGATATAATTTTACGATAATATCATTTTAGATGTCGTTGTCCGTTTAATAACTCTCACTTGAAATGCTTTTAATATTAAATGAACTCAATGAAAAGTGAAATTAATGATAAATTGATTTAACAGGAAATTGGTATATATTAACTTGTCAAGTTTAGAATCGAAATTTTAGAAAAAAATGTTTTAGGTAGGTAATTAATTTGAATTTAAAGAAAGTTGTATAAAATACTTATTTTACACAAAAATTCCGTGAAGTAGTTAAAATTAAAATATATTTTATACTCCTGCAATACTGTGTTATTAAATAGGTTGTTGTTAGGGTTAGGTTTTTTAGGTCCTTAATTATATGAACTTAAATAACAATAATATCCACTATATTATTTATTGTCTAATCATTACCTTTTGTTAATAATCCCGACTAAAGATAATATGTTGCGCATCTGTGGGCGGGTTCTATTTGGCGCGACTACGTCACGCTAAGAGTTGATATAAACGTTAGCGTCTGTTAGTATGCTGTGTACCCACTGTAGACGTACTTTGTCGTTTTTAAAATCGTAATATTTGTGTTGATTTAAGCTTTTGTGCCTTTTTTTTAATAAAATGAGGTTTTATTAAAATTGAGTTTTGCTCTTGAGTAAGATTGAATAGAATTGATAAGAAGTTACAAAATCTGCCAGTTTATAGCTCTAGGTAAAAATTTTTATTAAGATGTTAAAATTTTAGAAATCACTTTTATTGTAAAATTGAAACCAGTAGCTAATATGTGTCTCTAGAATTTTGAATTGTGATTTGAAACTGCCGAAAATAAACAGTTCTTTAACTTAGATACTTGGACTAAAACCCATATTACAAAAAAACGACATAATACAACATCAATTCACAGCTAATAATGAACCTTTGAAAATATTCGATACAATTACATATCTTGGATGCAGCCTAAATAAGAAATGGGACTACTCACAGGAAATAAGATGTCGTATAAAAAAGGCGAGGGCTGTCTACAATCGCCTCAGGAAGATTTTATGTAATATGCACCTGAGGATTGATATAAGAACACGAGTTTTAAGATGCTATGTATTTTCTACCCTTTTATATGGAGTTGAAGCCTGGACCTTGACGGAGGCAATCTCCAATCGATTAAAAACTATCGAGATGTGGTGCTACCGCCGCATGCTCAGAAATTTCCTATATTCATCATGTTACAAACAACACCATGATACAACGTATGTATAAAGGTCTGGAATTTATGCGTATCGTGAAAATCAGATAGATGACATACTTAGGGCATGTGATGCGCAATGAGAAGTATCAATTAATTCAACTAAGTTTACAAGGCAAGATAGAAGGCAAAATATCTCAAACGCGCAGAAGGACATCGTAGTTGAAGAAGATCAGACAGTGGTCAAGAATGACTACCATACATCAATTTAGAGCAGATGTCAACAAAGTTGTATGGACCAACGTGATTACCAACATCCACAGAGGATAGGCACCAAAAGAAGAAGAGGATTACAAAGAGAACTAAAGTTTACAACACAATTTTTTTATATGAGAATATTTTTTAACTGGTACGTGACGACACAAGGTTAGTTCGTAATAAATCGATGTATTTTGTTTTCTCAGGTAGTTTTTTTAATTCTTGTGATGAAAAAATAGGATCTAACAACATTCAAATCACTTAATAGTTTAATGAAAGGTGGCTTAACATTTTTCTTTCGTACAATAGCATTAGCTTGCCTTTGGTTGCCTAAAACAAAAACATATATTGGACTTAATTAAGTGCTTTTAATTTATGCTCATAATATTTTTTCTTAGATAAACAGAAAAAACCAAGAGGGGGTTCTTCCTGTAAATATTACGGGATCTTCCTTCTTTCACAGACGATTTTTATTGATATGTTTAATTCAAACATATTAATTGTTGTGAAAATATTTACCAGTTTCTTTCTGGTGGTGTACTTTAGTATTAAGTAAGCTTTAGTGTAAGTGCTGTAAGTACTAGGTGGAACATTTTACGAACCATTTAATTTAAAATAAAATATTATCGTACATTTGGAAAAATGTACTTGCGTTAAAAAAAAAACTTGCGTTCGAGAGATCTATGGATGGTTCTCGATGCCTGAGATGCTTTGAGATGTAACCGTTACACGGGCCACGCTGAATGCATGTTCGTAACAATAAGCAATAGTTTCTGAAACTCCTTTTTTGTTTGAAGCCGAACGCTTCAAATATAGAAAATATCTAAAAATATGTGTAAAATTGTATGAATGGTAACGTCTGAGGAAAAAGATTCCACAGTAAATTTCAGTTTATAATATAAAGTTTTATAGATCAATTATTAACTTTTTAAACTATTAGGAAGAATGTAATCAATCAAACCAAATAAGTTCTCACGCACTAAAACCATCCAACTAATTGAAAAATAATTGCTGGAGACTTAATGATTTGTCATAATTAATCTACAGCAGCCAAATTAGACTATAAACGTCATTTACATCCTCTTAATTCCGATAAAAGATTGATCGGAATAATTAATAATTTCAGCTCTAATTAACAAATACGACAAACTGAGGAAGGAAACAGAAAAAAATGTTTACGAAACCTGAACGATTTCGTTTCTCGATAGGAAAGTCTTGAAGGTGGTTTTATCTTCAAATTTAAATTGAATCCTTTCAATCAGTATACAGATGAGTGAGTTAGAATGACATTGTTTCATTGTAGCAGTGACCTAATTTCTTCGGTGTGTGGAGTCTAAGAAATATGAATAAATCGATTTTAAAATGATAAATTGGGTTATTTTAAAAAATGAGGAATTTTAAATATTAAAGTGTTCTATAGCATATACGAGTATGTTATTAAAATAATAAAAAAACATTAAGAAAATAAATTCATTTTTATCCTCTTTTTATCGTCGGCATCGGATGCTTGCTTGAAAATGTGGAAAACTTTACGTATCTTGGAAGCGTCATAACAGAAAGCGGAGGTACAGAAGACGATATTCGTATGACGATACGAAAAGCGCAACAAGCTTTCAGCATGCTCATCCCTGTTTGGAGGTCTGGAGACTACACTACGAGGACAAAGATCCGCATATTCCAGTCAAATGTCATGTCTGTACTACTTTACAGATGTGAAACCTGGAAAGCGACAAAAACCCTTACAGACAAACTGCAGGTCTTTGTTAATAAACGTCTACGAAGAATTGTTCGTATTTTCTGGCCTAACATCATCAGAAACGAAGATTTACTACACCTGACCAAACAAAAGAGGGTAGTAAATGAAATAAAGTCCAGAAAGTGGGGTTGGATCGGTCACACACTCCGAAAAAATAACTCCAGTATTGCAAAAACTGCCCTAGAGTGGAATCCACAAGGAAAACGAAAAAAAGGTCGCCCAGTACAAACTTGGAGAAGATCCATCATGGACGAGATAAGAAAACAAGGAAAGTCTTGGAATGAGGTGAAGGCCTTAGCGCAAAATAGAACCCGATGGCGCGTTTTCACTGAAGCTCTATGCTCCACTTAGGAGTTCAAGAACCTATATATATATATATATATATATATATATTATATATATATATATATATATATATAATGATATTACTTAATTAATATGATTATTACTTATTTTTGGATTAATTTGAACTTGAAGAAGTTATCAGCATCATTTTAAATTAAAAAAAAAATGACATTTTAAACAAACTTAAAATAAAGAATATTGTCAGAATTTTGAGGTTATAATGTAAAGTTGACCGTTTTCTACCATTTAAGTTAAAGGTTTATCGTAGTAGGTATTATGAAACTGAAATTTGCACTTACAATGTCCTTTTAATTTATTTAATGTTCACTTTTAATTGTTTATAATATCGGCCTTTATTAAACAGACGATTTTATATTGTTAATAATTGTATGGAATTACGTTTATGACTTTTGACATTTATGATGAATTTTGACGTTCCATAATCGTTACGGATCGACTTTTAGAATCAATAATTTAATTTTCTGTTTGTTTTACATCTTTATTGATAGAGGTACTTTTAATTTTTGACTTTTCATTTAATGTCTGCATTTTGTTAGTTATTTTTCATGTAATTTTTAATTTAAACTTGCATAGAGTAAATATGTTTATTATGACTAAAAACCAATTGATCGAGAATAGTGAATTAATGAGAAGACACGCTATTCAATGACGCTATTTGTGATGACGCCATCTTGTGACGCTAGTTTTGTGTAATGCTCAACTTAGCATTTCACTATAAAGAAAAAAGTAAAATACAACGCCAGTATACAAGCCTAGCTTCAAAAAATTCAATATAATCTTGAACACAATGGAATTGAATCTGGCATATTTTTTTATTTTATAACCATATCACATCACCAACGATAACCCTAGATAGAATTTATTTTTTATATCTATTAGCATCGTCAATTAAATAATGTCATCTTATATAATCTAGGGTGTGTCCAATCAAGAGCCAAGATGTTGCAATTCTACACTATATATGGAAAGCAATTATTCCTTTAAAGACATCGATACGTTTCTTTAAATAGATAAAAACATATTTAGTTTAAAAGCACTCCATACATATCTTATTACAAATTTTTGCACGTAATTTGTATATTGTACAGTGGAAAGACTAAAATAAATATACTTCAATCAGGAAACAATACCCTACCGATCTATTTATTGATTTGTAAGTCGATTTGTCAGCAGTAAATGGATATAAAGTTTTATGTATAGGTTTTATTATATGAATAATACTAATATGTCCATCACCAGTTGGATTCAAGTTTGGTTTGCTTCCTTTTTTGGCTAGCTCATGTTGATTTTTTTTGTGCGGAGATTGATTGATATTGACAAAAATAAATGTTAACAGCTCCTTTTCGGAAGAAGCTTAGTCGACATTTGTCAAGCTGGTTGTTAGAGATAACCTGCTCATATGTGTTATGTTATTTCTTTATATGTTTGTTTTTTTTTGACTCAAATTTGTCTCATATTTAAAAACTACTTTTTTAACATTATATTTCATATATATAATTAATTAATTAATTATTAACAAATTAAAAAATGCCATTGAAAAACATGGTCAATAAGTTGAAAACATAATGAAACCTACAACACTTTAAAATCAAAGCGCCATTACATATGTTTTACATTGACCATAAAACCAGCTAATAATAATAATAATAATAATAATCAACTTAGAATACCTACTAAACTGCTGCATAAGGATTAAGCCCCCAAACCATAAAAGAGAAATAGTAGAATGTACTGTTCTGAAGCTATTTTGTTGTGGCATTTTAAAGTAATTACTATTTTAATGAGAATAAGTCACAATTAAAGTTTAAAATAAGTTTATTGAAGTTACAATTTCCACTTCGGAAATCTTTCTTAAACTATATGCAAATATTATACAAACAAATAAACAATTAAACAAACTTTTTTTTTATTGAGTTTAATGCGTCGACAACTAATGGTCATTGGCATGGTACAGTGAATTTTTACAGTCAGGTACCTAGTGTAGTGTGTGTGTGTGTGTGTGTGTGTGTGTGTGTGTGTAGAGTAATTGTCTTGATACTTTGTCTTTGATACTGATGATACTCATTGTCTTTGCTAAGAAACGCTAATTGTATCCGAACGTCTGCGGTCCCTCCGGTGAGTACCGATCGCACAAGGATAGAAATTATTTTCACCTATTAATTTTTAATAAACGAAAATTTCTCCACCCAGGTAAGATTCGAACTCACGACCTTTAGATTCAAAGGTAGGCGCTCTTACCACTGAGCCACAGAGGAGGTAAACAAACTTTGTTTTTTGTTAGTTGTTGATTAAAAGAGAAAAATCAAATTCCTCGCCAGAATGCAGTAGGATCTGGTTACCCATATTAAAAGAGAAAGTCAATAAAAGGAAAATACTACTTAACTCAGTAACAAAGGTATTCCTGGATACATAATTTATGTTTTTTAAATAACATACATATAAAATCAAAATCAGAATTTGGTGTTTGTTGAGAGTAAACTAAATGTAAGACCAAATACTTACCATGTCAGGATAGTAATATGATGCTTTTTCCCTCGTGATTTACTATGGAATCAATAACAGGAAGATTTTACTCTTATTATGGCATGTGGTTGTCTTTTTAAAAATGAATCACATGGTATGATATTTTCCGAAGGATATTCTCAAGTTAAAGTTGATTTCATATAATCGAATGAACTATTTTACAAGTAAAGTCGTCCCAGGGACGCAACTCAGCAATATTGACAATATCATTTTTAAGTTGTCTCCTTTAAAATGTATAATATATGTCTAAATTGTCAATATAAATAAGTTAGATAAAATTAAAGTATTAGAATTTAGTAATAATTTTTCACCCAGTGACAAAAAACAAAATTTGTTTATGTTTATAACCAAAGGTATAGCAGATAATCACAAATAAATCTTACTTCAACTTAACATCCGATCACTGGCCAGTATTTCTCACCCTGTCTTCTGAAATAATCTATTTACCTGGACTTCCTACGCTTTATTCATTGGACTTTTTTAAGAAACCATTACTAATCACTTAAACATAAACTTATGTCTGAAGACAGAAAGTGCTCTAGACATTGCCGTGGATCATCTCATTACATGTATACAGAAAGAGTGCTGGGAATCCACTCCACCAACCAATAATAAACGTAATAAGGAAGTTGGTTAATATTACAAGGCCATAACACAAAAAATTAGAGAAAAGAGAAAACTTAGAAAGACATGGCAAAACAATCGAACACCGACCAATAAAGCTGCGTTTAACAAAGCAGCAGAAGATCTGAATAAAATGCTAAGTGATCTAAAAAGTACATCAAATGTAAAATATCTGAAAGATCTATCGCCATTAGAAGCCATAGATTACACCCATTGGAAGGCTACCAGAAAATTGTTACGATCACAACAGCATATACCACCTATCAAAACGAGTAACGAACAACGGTACTTACTCGGAGACTCTCGAAGACTACCTTTACTCTATTTTTCTGGAGTTACAACTAGAGGAAGAAGAAAATACTCATAGAAATTTGGACTGTCCATACTAGATATCTCTGCCTATTAAATCTTTTAGAAAAATCAAAAATATTGTCTTAAGACTTAATATTATTAAAAAAACACTCTTGGTTATGAGCTGGTTACTGGATTCGTCTTATACCAATCATCACAAAATGTGATCCTCTTATTAACACAAATTTACAACACGGTATTAAGATTAGGATATTTTTCTTCACAATGGTGTTAAATAGCTCAAGTTATTTTAATCCGTAAAATAGGCAAACCTTTATAATCCGTAACTTTATATATAGACCCAATAATTTATTACCAATTCTTGCTAAAATTCTTGAGATACTAATAATAAAGAATATGAGTTCTTTGGTAGAAGAAAACTGCTTAGTTCCTGACTACAAATTTTTTTCGACAAAAACCCGCTGCAGTTGACCAATTGCAAAGAGTTGGTCATAATTTATAGCACGATTTGGAGGAAAAGCACTATTGTTATGCAGTCTTCTTAGACATCACACAAGCTTTTGATAAAGTGTGGATAAAGGCTTGCTGTATAAAATAGACAACAACTACCATCTGAATTATACAGCCACTACCACTTCTGATTAGTGTTCCTTAGCAACATTTGCTGATGACAACGTGATCCTCTCGTCGCACATAAATTTGATCGAAGCATATAGAAGTCCATTTAAAAACAATTCAGATGTGGTTAAGAAAATGACGAATTAAGGTTAATGAAAGTAAATCAATTCATGTAAGTTTTATAACTAAACATGTAACCTGTCCACCTGTACAACTAAACAGTCAAGATATACCGTAATCCGATAGTGCAAAATACCTCATCTTCATAGACGACTTACTTGGAGAAACCACATCTTCAATAAACGAAAATAACTTATGATAGCTTTACTGTAAACTTGAAAGAAGATCTGAACTATCAATAGAAAATAAATTAGTAATGTATAAAGTAATCCTAAAACCCATCTGGACCTATGACATTTAACTGTGAGGGTTGTGCGAGCGAATACAATATTGAAATCTTGCAGAGGTTCTAATGCATCTGGTTCTGGCATCATACTACGTCTCTAATGAAGCCATACATCGTAATCTCTCAGTGAATGCTGTGTGCGAAGAAATCAAAAAGTGTAGTAATAGGCATTTAAAAAGGTTAGAAATTCACTCAAATTCTAGTGTGGCAAACAAGCAACATTGGACAACAGCAAGAAAGTGAGAAGACTTAAGAGACACAAACCCTTGGACTTACCAGAATAGATAGATTTCATAAGTAAATTGTTTAGAATATAATATATTTTTTTTAATATTCATTTAATAAGAAAGGTACCGGCATTGGCAGGTATTCTTCGCTCATGTTAATTTCTCTGTTTGATCAAATTTGATTATTGTTCAAACGGGACAGATTGTAAATATTTACTTGGGAAAAAAATTTAATTTTTTTTACCGAGGTTTTTCTCCCAAATAGCTGCCTTCTCATACTGGAATTACTGGTAATGAAACAGCAGAATATTTTGCCAAAGCAGCTACCAACCATAATACTGGAGCAACCCCAATTTAACTATCTAACGATCTCAAACTGGTTTTTAAAAAGTCTGTAGAGTATACTTGGCAAAACTTATGACAACAGAGCAAAATAACTTTTCATGAACTTCAACCGTTTATTGGTCATCTTTTCCTGGACTTCCTAAGTAGAAGAGAAGCATCGACTATTAAAAGACTCCAAATCAACCACACCAGACTTACCCATGGTACCCTCTATCTACTACTACTACAACTAGTCCAACTTGCCAACTACAATTTTTACCTGACTGTAAAACACATCCTCACCGACTTTAAACAATTCACCAAACTGTATAAAGCACTGAACTTGACACCTACTCTTAAGAAAATGAGACCATTCAACTGGGCTTTATATTCACGTAAAAAAAAGGACAGCCAATGTAAAATGCATACTTTGCAAAGGTTGTCGTCACGTCTGGTGTTGGTAGTTCATTATCGTTACCTTTAGCAAATAGGGATCGAAAGAAGTCTGCCCATGTTTCCTTCTGGATGTGAATCTAAAAATACTTAAGCAACTCAATCTATTAGTAGTAAATTATATAGTACATACTACATGTTATCATTTAACAAAAAAATTTGAGGAAGTTATATTTTGACAGATGTCAATAAAAAAATGAACTTTATCAGAATGTGAAAAATTGTAAAATAAATTAAGCTTTTCAAATGCTACAAAATATCAAATTATAAGGAGTAGTGCATAATAATTTTGCCACAATGTCTCTATTGAATATAAACGTAAACTATTTTGAAACAACGCGACAGGGTCGCATAGAAATTTAGAAAAACACTGAATAATAAAACTTTTAAATAATCTTGTATTAATAAATATCTACCTGATATCTACCTCAAAATCAGGAAGAGTGTTTAAAAGTACTTGCCTTTGTTCATCAGAATAATATCCATCTAATTCTGATGAACTCGTCTGCTAACCTCTGCTTTATTAAAGATATTTTTTGCTTAGGAATTTTTATCATTTGAAATAGATTCTAGATATATATTTACCAACCATAATACGTCAAAAAATTTCGTATATTTATATTTTTTTCTCTTTTCAGGCGTCACTGTTACTGTTTATACTGCTCTTCGCGTATTCTCACACTGTCAAACCTCCGGGATATGTAGAGCCACAAAAGACCGATGGAGATCCGGTAAGTGTAGATATCTATAGGCCGATTTTCACATTACATCTTATTGTACGTTTTGCTGGATATGACACGACTAGCTGCACTGCAGTTCGCCTCATTTTTACTAAAAAAGCCTAATAATGTCAGATTTGCGGCAATGCACCCACGATTTTCTCGGATAATTTATTGAATTTTATAAAAGTTTTTCGTGTTTAGGCAAGTGAAAAATAAAGACTATAGTTTTATATATTTTTCTGTAGTCTTTAAAGGGAAAAAATGCTTACGTTCTATTTTATACTTTTTGGTGTGCAAATTAAAGAAAAACTTTATTAAACCTCTACCTATTTATAACTACCAAACAAATAGTCGTTTAGCTTTAGTTATTAGTAGTTTTGTTTTAAAACCAAGCATTACAGGTTTTAGGAATTATTTGGCTTAACGCTGGTTTGGATATTATGGTTGTGAATTCCAGTCCTTGAGGCTGCGTCCTGTTGCAAGATATCTGAGAGTTGCTGTGAATCTTTCATGGTTCGTAATGGCTTTTCTCATGCAGTTGTCTTGTTTCAATATGTATGATGTATAGTGTTACCAACTCTAGCAATTGACAATAGGCTGAGGTGTCCATTCGCAAATAATTGCGCCAGTCATCTGGTTCGCCTCTCAGTTCTTTTAGTAACGAGTCGTGGAAATACTAGCTTCTTTTCAGAAGCCACTCTCTTGACCATCTTGTCTTTCTCCTCTTTATTTCCTTTTTTCTCAGTCTTAGTATAGTTATAGTTAAAAAAATAAAAGAAAGCAGTCGTGTTTCCTCCATAATAAAAAAATCACTAAACAAACTTCACACAACTCAAGAGTCTGAACAAAAATGAGGTAGAAAACGTCGTACGTTTTATATGACCCACAAAACGTACAAGAAAACGTAGCATGAAAACCGGCCTTTATAATATGTAAAAATTGTATATATGTACGATGTCCTTATTTAGTACTTCAAAAAGTAAATTCAAAAAATAATAAATTTATAGAACATTCAAATAAGTCTTCTGTAGAAATCTAAATCTTTCAGTAAGAATGAAAGATCTTTTTCTACTAATGTATATCACCTTTTTCTTTGGAATCAACAGAAACAGGTTGGCTGAGGTGCGTTTAACAAAATTAGGAAAGTGAATCAATTATCAGTAGTAATATCCCTAGGACATTGATAACAGACGAGATAATTTCATGACAATCGAAAGCTCGTTCCTTGGTAACAGCACGAAGCCGAAGGCTGAGTGCTGTTACCAAGCAACGAGCTTGAGAAATTTGTCATGAAATTATGTGGCATTCATCAATGTCCGAGGGATATTCGGCGGATAATTTTTCGAAAAAAAAATCATAACTCAACATAACGAAACATTTATTTATTAAAAGTACAATTAGTGAAAGTATAATTATTAAAATTTAATTAAACGTGACATTTTGAAATTTATTTGGATGAAGTTGTCAAACTTGATCCTGTTGTCATAGGGATTGAAAATTGCACTGAATGCAATTATCAGTCTAATGTTGACATGATTGGGTGAAATTGTTCCACATGACACAAAATGACGAAATTTGAATGGTTGTTAGAACAGTCGAAAAATTATCAGTAGTAATATCCCTAGGACATTGATAACAGACGAGATAATTTCATGACAATTGAAAGCTCGTTCCTTGGTAACAGCACGAAGCCAAAGGCTGAGCAACGAGCTTGAGAAATTTGTCATGAAATTATGAGGCATTCATCAACGTCCGAGAGATATTCGGCTGATAATTTTTCGAAAAAAAATCATAACTCAATATAACGAAACATTTATTTATTAAAAGTACAGTTAGTGAAAGTACAATTATTAAAATTTAAGTTAACATTAGATTCGTTGCTGTTCTCTACTATAGAAGATCTATTACCACGCATAATATTTATAATCTTGTGGTGGTGTTCTTGATCGAGATTCAAGTATGGTTTTATAGAATTCTGATTGCATTTATACTTTGAACATTCTCAATGCCGAAACGTGACATTTTGAAATTTATTTGGATGAAGTTGTCAAGCTCGATCGTGTTGTCATAGGGATTGAAAATTGCACTGAATGCAATTATCAGTCTAATGTTGACATGATTGGGTGAAATTGTTCCACATGACACAAAATGACGAAATTTGAATGGTTGTTAGAACAGTCGAAAAATTATCACATTAATTGATAAGCGGTCGAAACTAGTCACTTTGTGAGAGATCATAATTGTTAGGTTTATTCTAAAAACAAGAGATTTAAAAAAATAACGATTCTTAGAAAACGATATGTTTATCTTTGCTTTTGTGTAATTTAATACATTTTTTATCTTTGGTTAATGTCTGATAACTGTATGTCTTTTGCACCGACATATTCAAATTTTTTACAAAATTTTCAAATTTTACACCGACAGTAAAAATTTTGTTATAGCCAGTGTATTTATCCGTTCTTGATATTGGTTGTTAATCATTATGGGTTTGTGGTACTTTTTGGATAGTTTGTGAGGGATATATCAATACCAATAGTGGAAATATTAGTAGTCACGTGAGTTATAGCTCGTGTAGGATAAAGAATGTGTCAGCTGCTCCATGTCAAAACCATATCTCGTTAAACGTTCTTTAAGGAGTAGATATTTTACTTTTTTTATGGTAATGAGTAGGTGGAAGAGTTTTGTAAAGACGTGGATGGTTTATACTATTAGGGTTAAAAGACAATCTGGCATCATAATTTAAAAAAATGTGTCTTCGTATTGATAGGGGGGTTCATCTAGGATAAGCTGAAAATTACTCCGACTTTTCTTTTTCATGATATTTCTATTGTGAGAGAAAATTTTAATTAATATGCATTTAAAAAAAAATTGCAAAGTTTTAATTTTGTTGTGTATCACATTTTAAAAGAACACCATGGCAACCATGAATCCCAGTAGGTATATAACGGTCTCATGGTATATTTACGTCTTAAAAGAGAAATGAAAATTGATGAAGTTGGGCAAGATTATTACCTGTATTATACAAATGTATTTAGCTAATTTGAAACTGCTGCTCAAAGGTTTAAGAAACATCAAAATTTTTGTGCTCTCGATCGTGTTGGTATTAATTCGTCGATCATTTACTCGATTGAATACGTATTTATTATCCAGTCATAATTTTTATTAGTCCTTGTACAGTTTTACCCCTCACTTTTGCAAATGTAGACCAGGTCAATTGATCCTTATGATTTGTATTAGTAACAGAAAGTAAAATTAATAATTTATTGTTTAGCAAATCAACATTTATTGTCCAATGTTTTCTGTTTGATGTCTATCTATATCTAAAAATCATGACACGTTCGTTTAAAGTAACTGGTACATGGACACATAAATTTTTTCGTGTTGTCGATTTACTTCGAGATACTATTGATCTAGATCTGATTGGTGTATTTACATAATTAACAGCTATTTACTGTTCCGAAAATATTGGTCGTTTTATTTTTAAACTGAATATTATATTTTTGTATATTCTAAACATTAAGTACTCAATTTATAAATCATTTAAGTAAATTAGAACAAAAGAATAATAGACTTATTATCAGTACACCACTTAATTGGTAACTCAGGACAACAACATCGACATATTCATATATTTTAGGAAGGCAACAACGAAAAGGAATAGGAAAAACACGTAGTTGAAATAACATGCTAACATTTGAACGTAGAAGCGTTTACTCATTGTGAAAAATAATTGAATACCAATGATTTCACTTTTTGTGAACGATTATAAGCTTTCAGCAAAATATCAATAAAACGATATAACTATTATTTCGGTGTCCCTGCCTCTTCGGTCATTTGGGCTAATACAAATTCTAGCGTGGAAGGTCCAACCAATGTCTACAAAATACTTCTCCAAAATAATTATTGGATTTTATGAAAATGCTAAAACAGGTCGATTTTAATTTCCAACTGGGACATTTTTATTCATATAAATATCTTTAGTTAGGATATAATCTATTTCATTTTTGACAGTGACAGTGTGCTATTCCTAAAGTAGATCTATCCCCTGCCGGGATCGCAGAGAAGTATCCACCTGCAACCCTACTTTCACCCTTACCCATCCGTAATTACAAATTAAATGCCTGGTTAGTATATGCAAATAGGGATAGCAAGGCTGTTTATGGTAATGTTAATAATTTGCAGCGAAAATTTTGCAAAATGAATGTTACTTTTACGAATTTTATTCAATTTTGCATTAATCGAGCAATATTTGTTAATGTGTTTATTCTGCGCGATTAACTTATTTTTAAATTATATGCCACGTTGACGTTTTATAAGTAAAATTAATATTTTGCATTGTTAGTAACTCATCAAATTAAATATATATCTCCAGGAATAATTCGAATTCGTTAAATGACATCACTTATAAAAAATATGATTAATGTTTTCACATCACGTATATACACACCTATTTGTACATATTTTACAATGTTTGTCTAATTTCGTAAATTTCATTTCGAAACTATTCGATCTCCTGTGCGACGCTCTTGAGTGAAAAATGATTAGCTGTAGAAGGCCGACAATGCTGTGCGTTTATTATCTATAAGAAAAGCAGTGCTCTATCTTAGCCGTACTGTACCCTCAGTGTGAATTTCACCCTTTTCAAAAATTACAAAAGTAATTCAGGTAGAGCTCTAATATATTTTTTTTCTTACAGAATCCTCCAAAGTATGAGTATGGTTACAATATAGTCGGAGATAAGGGAGGAGAGCAAGGAAAACAAGAACAGAGAGACGGTATTTACGCATCAGGAAGGTATTAATTTTAATAGGTAGTTTATCGATGATTCTATGATTTAGCTCATTATATTTATATAGCACTAAGACAAATTTATATATATATATATATATATATATATATATATATATATATATTCTTTTTTTTTAGAACGGGCTTTAGTGACTATGTGAGTAATATATACGGATATCTTGGGTTTAGTAGTCAATATTGGCCTTTAAGTAAAACTCTTTTAGGTTTGTTAAGCTTTCGAGTTTATTGTACTCTTTTTCAAAACGTACTAAAAATTAACATAAAAAATTACATTAGAAAAATGAAGTTATTATATCTTCAATAGGCTTACCCTTGTGAGGATTGTGTTTTAAAATTAGCAAAATTAATTAACATAATGACATTAAATTTGATTTACTTTTTCGTTCTGTCAAAACTTATTACTAAGGTTTCCATGTCTCTTCTATTTTTTATATTTATTTTAGGTGAGTTTGACAGAGGAAGTGTCTATGTTTACGCAAACCTTTATTACAAATTTTGATATAATACTACAGTTATTAAACAACCGATTGAAAATGATTTGAAAGGAAATTTGAAAGTGTTGTCGATAGGGTATGAATTAAGTGTTTTGAATTCATACCCTATCGACAACACTTTCAAAGCGCAACTGCATAAATTTTACAATAACAATAATAACAATGAAACCAACACGGTAAAGAAAACTATATGTCTCTCCCCTATATAAAAGGATTATCAGAACAAATTGCAAATCTTCTGTCTAAACATAATATTACGGTTGCTCATAAAGGGCACAATCTTTTGAAAAGGAATTTTACAAGATTGAAAACAAAAACCCCTCTATTAAAAAGATCGCATGTTGTATATGAAATTCCCTGCTCGAATTGTGATGGAGTTTATATTGGACAAACCAGTCAGCTACTTAACTCAAGAATACGTTCTCACAAATACGATAAAAAAAAAACTCAACCGCCCTGACAAAACATGAAAACGAAAAAAAACATAAATTTGATTTTGAGAAAATCAAGATCCTAAAAAGTGAACCCAACAGGAAGAAGAGAGAGCTTCTAGAGTCTATACAAATAAAAAAAATTATAACGCAATAAATGATAAAAAAGATGTCTAAAATTTGAAGAAAATATATTTTAACTTAATTTAAAAACAGATAAAAAGACAATCTCAGAACGCCTATGATGTTAAAGTAACTGATTGTTTAAACGATAAACTAACATCAATAAACAACACATTAGATTTAAAATATATTTTACATTTAGTGACTTAGTGGGTATGTCCTATGTTTTAATATTATTTTAATTGTGACGTCTACTTGTTAATACCGAATTTTTACATGCTTGGTAAGTCAAAAGTTTAACTTTTAAACCGTATTATGTCTGTCATAAATTTTTTTTAGTCAATATTACTTCTTGAAAAAGGCATGGATTTCCTGCCGAAACGTCGGAAAAAATATATATAAAAATGTCTTAGTATCAAACTAATTTTTTTTATGAACCTAAGCCCAAGATAATCCACTAAAAAATATATATTAAGTTCAAGAACTAAACTCAAACTATATATATTTATATATATATATATATATATATATATATATATATATATATATATATATATATATATATATATATATAGCAAAAAAAATACGACCGTTGATTAAATTTAAAAAATATTCAATAGTTGAATAGCAGAGGTTGTATCGGTCAATAATAGGCAAATGAAAGTCGTCAACTACTTCATTGATTTAATCGAATACGTTTCGCTTTTTAGTTTTCAAAAGCATCATCAGTTCACTACAAATAAAAATAAAACGATGTAAAATATAAGTAAATAACCAAAAGGGTTCATACTTACAAAAACAATTTGTAGGTTTTGTAAAACATGTTAAAAACACTCTACGATAACTTAACATTAAAAAATTTAAAAACTAAACGATAGAATCGAAACAAAAAACACACAGGAAAAAACTGAAACAGCACTATTGTTTATTTAATTTTTACCGATGGCTTCATCTCAATGTGGGTGTAAGCTTTTTCGAAGACCCAACACAATAATCTCTTGGAATGTTTTCTATCGGTTTTAGGCTGTCATATTTACACATGTGGCATGTGTCGTCCATATGTTTCTTCGGAAAGCAGTGAGGTACAATTATTAAAAAAGTTAGTAAGCAGAACGGGGACAGCCCTATTTTTCAAAAAGGAATATTTTTTTCTACAAAAAAAAATATTTTGAAAATAGGGAAAGAATTCTTTCCTATTTTCAAAATATTTTTACAATTATATTTTACATCGTTTTATTTTTATTTGTAGTGAACTGATGATGCTTTTGAAAACTAAAAAGCGAAATGTATTCGATTAAATCAATGAAGTAGTTGACGACTTTCATTTGCCTATTATTGACCGATACAACCTCTGCTATTCAACTATTGAATATTTTTATATATATATATATATATATATATATATATATTATATATATATATATATGTTCGGAAAGATTTCCGCGGTTAGTACAGTGACACCTAGAGCTAAGATTAATACTATTACAAAAATTAATAATAAAACCAGTTTTCCGAGTTGAACGGCGTCGATATCCATTGGGCCGAGCTTTCGACATCCTCTCTGATGTCTTCCTCAGGGCTTCCGAGGGCTCAGTCTTCCGAGTCCCCAGACACTATAGTATCGCTCGGATGATACCTAATGAGGTAAAAATATAAACATATAACTGCTAGTTTTATTAGTTTTTTGTAAAAAAAAGGTTAACCTTTTTTTAATGATAGTTATTTTTAAAAGATATTTCTTTAATTGCAGTAATTTATTTCTCTATTATATTTGTGACTATTAATATAGTGTTTTTATATAGTCCATTTTGTAACTGTTTGTGGTAAGACACAATAAATGGTTAAATTTTTTTCTTAAAATTTTGTTTATTTTTTAACTCACCTTTTTTGAGTCTCGTTTGAAAAAGATATTTTTTTCATTTTTATTAATTATTCCGATAGTTACAACTAGCTGTTGCAATGGTTATAATTAGGCACCTCGAAGTGGGTCCTTTTTAAATTACTAGAGGTGCTTCCTGTTTCCTTTCTGTGTTTTGTTTTATATGTCCCAAGAGTTTCAGTATCCCTTTGTTTCAATTTTCTATAGTTGCTCCAATCCGACCACTTGCCATTTACTTATCTACGACCCCAGCTCTCCTAACAAACCCTGAGTGATGTTCGCATATGTTTCGATTAGTTTACTTGCCCTGTCTCAACCCCCTTAGTTTCTTTAATTGCTATTTAACTGGGAATAAGCCACAATTAAAGATAAAATTACGTTTATTGACGTTTCAATTTCCACTTCGGAAATCGTTCTCAAAATACAAACAGTAAATTAAACAAATTTTGTTTTTTGTTACATAGTGAAAAATTCTTCTAATAATTTAATTTTATCTGACTCATTTATATTGACAATTCAGACATACATTATGCATTTTAAAGTAGACGACTTTAAAACGTATAATTGGAAATTATTAAATTGGAAAAATCTACTAAAATTGAACAAAACATAAGCAAAGAGGAACTAAAGGCTATAAGAACTTTAAAAAATGACGACTCCATTATCATCCTACCAGCAGACAAGGGGAATGCAACTGTGATAATGGATAAAATTCAATACGAAAACAAAATTAAAGATCTAATAATAAATGGACCTTATACAAAATTAACAAAAGATCCAACAAAGCCTTTGGAAAACAAAATATATAGAACTTTATTCAAGTTTAAAGATTTTTTATCAAGTTATCAGAGAGGATTAATTACACCTCATTACAGTAAGACTCCTCATTTTTATGGAGTACCGAAAATTCATAAAACGAATATACCTCTTAGACCCATTTGTAGTATCATGAATTCTCCTTGTAGTGAACTATCAAAATTTTTATTAAATATTTTAAAATCATTTATAAATAAAAATGACACATTCATAAAAAATACACAACATTTTTTAAATAAATTATCAAATATTGAATTTAATTCAAATAATACTTTGGTAAGTTTTGACATAAATAGTTTATTTACAAATGTGCCATTAAATAAGACTTTAAGTATAGTCAAGACAAAATTAGAGAGTGATGATTCATTGGCAACTAGAACAAGACTAAACATATCGGCTATAATGGAGTTATTAACATTATGCACTGATAATACATATTTTTAACTAAATAATGAATTCTATAAACAAAATTTTGGTCTAGCAATGGGCTCTAGTTTATCTCCATTCTTAGCCGATATATTTATGGAAGATTTTGAAACAAATATCATTTCTAAACAAAATTTAAAACCCACAGTATGGTGGAGGTATGTAGATGATGTATTCTCAATATGGCCTCATGGATCAGAGTTGTTGGACACATTCCTAAATGATATAAACGATAAAGAAGAGACAATAACATTTATCATGGAAAAGGAATATAATAACACGCTACCTTTCCTGGATGTTTTAATCTCTAAGAACGATACTGGATATCAGACTTAGGTGTATAGAAAACCAACACACACCAATAGATATTTAAATTTTAAATCAAATCACAATATTAACGTAAAAACGGAATAATTAAATCCTTATACGATAGAGCCAAAATTACTTGTTCTAACGAAAATTCGTTCTTGGAGGAGAAACATTTGTTAACATCTGTTTTATTAAAAAATGATTATCCTTTATCGTTTATAAATAAAGAATTTTCAACAATCGATGGAATAAAACAGAACAACTTAGAACGAGATTCTACAGCATACACAAGAAATAATACGAGGAAAATAACAATATCGTACATAAAAGGATTATCAGAAAAACTTAAAAGGATATGCAATAAATTCAACATTTCAACAACATTCAAAACAACAAACACGTTGAGATCTATTTTGTCCAAAACTAAACCTAACGATGAACATGAAAGGACAAAGAATTGCATTTATAAAATACCTTGTGAATGCGATCAGTTTTATTTAGCTGAAACATCAAGGCCATTAAATGTTAGAATAAGTGAACATCAATCTTATATTAAAAATAGAGAATTTGGTAGATCTCAAATATGTAAACACGAATGGGATAATGAACATAGGGTTCAATTGAATAATTCAAATGTAGTCCTAAAAGAGACGGATGGTAAAAATAGAAAAATCAAACGAGCGGCTTTAATTATGCTAAATGAGGCCAATTGTGTCGCAAATTCCTCGGCAGAATGTAGTAGGATCTGGTTACCAATATTGAAAGAGGAAGTTATTAATAAGAAAATACCAGTATTAGTAAGTCAGTAACATATAGAGGATACATCATTTATGTTTTTTAAATAACGAAACATATAAAATCAGAATTTTGGTGTTTATTGAAGGTAAACTAATTGCACGAACAAATACTTACCATATCGGGATAGTATTATGAGGTTTTTTTCCTGGTTTTTCCCTCATAATTTACTATGGAATCACTAACAGGAGAATTTTACTGTCATCATGTCATGTGTTTGTCTTTTTAAAGACGAATTATATGCTATGATTTTTTTCTGACGGATATTCTCAAGTTAAAGTTGATTTCATGTAATCGAATGAACTATCTTATAAATAAAGTCGTTCCAGGAGCGCAACTCAACAATATTGGCAATATCATTTTAAAGTCGTCTACTTTAAAATGCATAATGTATGTCTGAATTGTCAATATAAATGAGTCAGATAAAATTAAATTATTAGAAGAATTTTTCACTATGTAACAAAAAACAAAATTTGTTTAATTTACTGTTTGTATTTTGAGAACGATTTTCCGAACGTTTCCCAGTTAAATAGCAATTAATTTAAAATGCCACAAGAAAATAGCTTCAGAACAATATTAAGAAACCCCTAGTTTCTGTCCCCAATTTTCTACCCCCATGATCTTACCCTAAGGTAGGCAAAATATTATCGTTACAGCTGCAGACTAAGGTCTGATCTTGTAAAAAATGTTTTCATGTCCATGAATGTTTTCCTTGCTTGTTCGATTCTTGATAGGATTTCTTATTTTGAATTACACTAACTATTTATATTTGCTCCCAAATATTTTATAGAATTTACCTGTAATTACAGTATTTATCTAAATCTAATTACAAGTTCGTTAAATATTACAAACCTAAATAGCATTCTATAAGAGTCAGTTGTACTTCAACTAACAACTCGTTATAACTATTTTATTTGCATTTGAAGAAATCCTTATGTCTCATTTAACGTAATGATTGGTTTATCAGTGGGACTCCACTTAAAATTTACTCAACAATGAAGAAAACGTAAATAAGCAACATCTGCAGTATACAATAAAATTAGCTTATCATTGTTAAAACACAAAATGTTAATTATGGATTTAAAAGAAATCACTTTATTACGTTAACCATGTTTAAATAAGCAAAGAAACAATTTTGTTCAGATGCTGAAACATTGATCACGGTGTAGAAAGCATTGAAAATCAAATATGTTTTAGAAATTAAACTAAATTTTACTTTAAATTAGTCAATAAATGTTTATCTAATGTATTTAATATTTTAATAAAAACTTTTCTTAACATAAATCTTAAACTTAAAATAATCTTTTTTTGAATTTCGCCTGTGTCGTTTATAATTATATAGCATTTTTCATATAAAAAAGCTTGCACGTCATTTAAGATTTACGTCGTCAGAACCCCACAGCGTTGCCAGAACATTAGAATAGTTATTGTTCTGAAGCTATTTTCTTGCGGCATTTTAAATTAATTACTATTTAGCTGGGAATAAGCCACAATTAAAGATAAAAATACGTTTATTGACGTTTCAATTTCCACTTCGGAAATCGTTCTCAAAATACAAACAGTAAATTAAACAAATTTTGTTTTTGTTACATAGTGAAAAATTCTTCTAATAATTTAGTTTTATCTGACTCATTTATATTGACAATTCAGACATACATTATGAATTTTAATGTAGACGACTTTAAAATGATATTGCCAATATTGTTGAGTTGCGCTCCTGGGACGACTTTACTTATAAGATAGTTCATTCGATTATATGAAATCAACTTTAACTTGAGAATATCCGTCAGAAAAAAAATCATAGCATATAATTCGTCTTTAAAAAGACAAACACATGACATGATGACAGTAAAATTCTCCTGTTAGTGATTCCATAGTAAATTATGAGGGAAAAACCAGGAAAAAAACCTCATAATACTATCCCGACATGGTAAGTATTTGTTCGTGCATTTAGTTTACCTTCAATAAATACCAAAATTCTGATTTTATATGTTTTGTTATTTAAAAAACATAAATGATGTATCCTCTATATGTTACTGACTTACTAATACTGGTATTTTCTTATTAAAACTTCCTCTTTCAATATTGGTAACCAGATCCCACTACATTCTGCCGAGGAATTTGCGACACAATTGGCCTAATTTAGCATAATTAAAGCCACTTCTTTGATTTTTCTTTTTTTACCATCCGTCTCTTTTAGGACTACATTTGAATTATTCGATTGAACCCTATGTTCATTATCCTATGCGTGTTTACATATTTGAGATCTATCAAATTCTCTATTTTTAATATAAGACTGATGTTCACTTATTCTAACATTTAATGGCCTTGATGTTTCACCTAAATAAAATTGATCGTATTCACAAGGTATTTTATAAATGCAATTCTTTGTCCTTTCTTGTTCATTGTTAGGTTTGGTTTTGGACAAAATAGATCTCAACGTGTTTGTTGATTTGAATGTTGTTGAAATGTTAAATTTATTGCATATCCTTTTAAGTTTTTCTGATAATCCTTTTATGTACGGTATTTATAATTTATTATAAATATTATAAATATTATATATTTATTTATAATATTGAGAACGATTTCCGAAGTGGAAATTGAAACGTCAATAAACGTATTTTTATCTTTAATTGTGGCTTATTCCCAGCTAAATAGTAATTAATCAGAATAGTTAGTAAGTGAGGAATTTTTAAAATGTCAACCATTTGTCAAACTATTAGGTATATTAACAGTAAATACAATTAGTTTTAAGACTACTGCAACAGATTAAACTACATAAGAAAACAATTTAATACAAAATTATATATTCTAAATTTTAAACTTATCTCTTTAGGGCTTCAATAGTAAAAACGTCCCGCCATTATTTCTTGTTCAAAATAATCTATTTTATAAGAAAGCTTATCAGCTTTCTACAGGCTATTTATTTGTTTTGGCGTATCACAATCACCACAATAATTAGTTTTTAAAGCTATTAGTCTAAATTTAATATGTATTTATAAATACAATTTATTAATATATATTATATTATAATCAAATTGTGTAAGAAATCAAAACATAAACAAAATTCCTATTCTAAAAAGCTGGCAACACTTTATACACTTTTGCCACACGCTTAACTGTCAATAAAATTTGAAGTATTTCCGTATCAGATGTGTAAAATTGTCTAATATATTTAATTAAATTTATTATTTTGTGGAATATTAGACTTAAAGAGTTATTTCATAAAATTTATACTATTAATAATAACAAATGTTTTTTGGTTATTTAATCAATGTAATTCTAAAATTTTTAATATATTCGTCTTTCCATCTGGGGAGACCCACGTACCTTTGTATATCTCTTTTCGTTTTAGTTGTGTTCTTCTCATCATCATGTTTTTCTCCATGGCAAATCCAATAAGTCTTTGACCATTATCGTTGGTTACTTCGTGTTTACTATAATTACCAGTTACTGCAGTGTACAGAGGTTCTTTTCCCACTTTAGCTTTACAATCACCCATTATTATTTTTACATCACGTTTAGGTAGGCACTCGTATTCATCATTTAGCTGCTCATAGTGAAGATCTTTTATTTCGTCGTTCTGGTCTTCTGACGGTGCATGAATATTAGTTATACTCTAATTTCTTTTCTTACTTTTAATTCGTGTTGAACACATCCTATCAGAGATAGGATTAAAAGCTATCACTTTGTCCTTAATACGTTCAGCTTCGAAGAGCACCATATCTTCTATATCAGTTATTTCCGATCCTAATTGTTTTGTCTCTTGAAGAATCATTAAATCGATTTTATACTTCCGTGACTCATTCATTAGTTCTTTTAGCGCACCTCAATAAAAGATTCCTCTGACATTCCATGTAGCTAAATGTATCTTGTCATTATTCGGCTTCACCTTTGTATTACTGTCTTGTTTTGTTTTGTTTTCATAGTTCTTCTTCGCAATATTCGTCTTCATTTCTTTCCTTTTTATGCTGGTGCTTAGTTTTTGCTTTGGTCTCTACCACCAACGTTTGGTTCATGATTTCCTGATCGGAATATATTTTCTTATATCCTACTTTCACTTTTCTCCCTTTCTTAGATCTTGCGCTTTCTGTCTGACATATTTCTGTACAATTATATCCTTCTTTCACAGGTCATCATTGATATAAACTAGACTTTTTCTTCGGTTTCTTAATTTGATTTTGTTTCGCATGACTTTTCTTTTGTCCTCTTCGACAACATCGTAACGTAACATCGACTGCTAATTCTACCAGCATAAAATTTTTTATTTCATGTTTTAGAGTCTCTGGCACATTTGTATCTGTGATCAGACCTTATATAACTATATTTTTACGCTTTTTCCGTTTTCCATTTTTAACATGTACGAACCAGATTAATTGTTTTCTTTCGTTATCATTGATATTTCGCTCCATTTTCATTTCGTTTCTTATTTGTTCGTTTCTAACTCTCTCCAGTTTCGATCTACCGCAGCTTCGTCTCAGATAATCCATTTCTGTCGTCTTCAGTTTGTTTCTATTAGCTTTGGTGACGTCCCATACTTCCGAACCCATACTACCATAAATGTGTTTTATTTTTGGTTTCCCGTCGACTTGTTTTTTGCCAGAGAAGAGAGTTTAAGGCACGGGTCGCTGCTCTGCTCTTGTTTATTCTTTCCCTGATTTCATCTGCGTTATTTCCCTTCTTGTTGAAAATGACCCCCAAATATTTGCAGGATTGCACGCCTTTGATTTTCGTCTTCCAAGACTAGATCACATATTTCATCTGTTCCCACTGAGAGATATTCACATTTTGTCATATTAATGTTTAGACCTGCCACTTCATATTCTTCTTGCAGTTTGCTTACCATATAGCTAAGATCGTAGCTGTCTTCGGCAATTACTACCTGGTCATCCGCAAAGAAAAGTGTATATAGCGTGTTTTTTTCCACCGTCATTCCCATGTTTCTACATTGTCTCACCCATTTTACTAAGAATCTCTCCAAATAGGTTTTAAATAAAGTGACAAACAGCAGCCTTGTCTTAGTCTCTTTGTTGTTTGAAAAGGAGAGGTGATTTCTTCCTATTTTAATTCTTGCAAAGTTTTGTTCGTAGTATTTTTCTCAAAGCGTTCTTAAAAGTAAAAATTCTTGACAATAATTTTGATTCGCAGTTTATTAGTGTGAATTAATTATATGGGAAAATATTAAGAGTATTCCCTCGTCCTAAGTGCCTTCTCTATTGAGGTTGGTGATCAATATGTCAAATTTCTCTCTGTTCTGGGCTTGATGGATTAAGTCATTTCCTGTTGTGTGAGTCCAATCTCTGATGTTTCGGAGCCAGGATTTCTTCTTTATTCCTATACCCCTTTTACCCTTGATTTTGCCTTCTAATATTACCTGGAGCTGCTCAAATTCCTTATGGCGCATTATGTGTCCTAGATATGACGTTTTTCTAATTTTGATTGTTGATTAAGAATATTATAGACTCATAATTTTATGTCTATAATTCATTTGCCATTAATAATTTCCCCTTTAACTAAATCATTTAATACTTAAAGTTGAGCAAATGGTAGCTGCTTTTTACAAATTTTAGGTATTTCGTGCAGAACAAAGATGCAAGGCAGGACGTTCAATACTTTGCTGATGATTGGGGCTACCATCCTGCCGTAGAATATGCTAACGTTGGACCACACAGCAAAGCCAGCGCAAAATTTGCTCTTGGACATGAAGCCGTAGTCCAACTAAGGAATAAAGAGGTAATTTTTTTGTTCAATATAAATATCTATTTTACATTGCCTGCAATCTGTTATCTTTGTTTAAGGGTTAATATATATAAAGCTGTGACTGACCTTATTAATTCTTCTTTACTATTGTGTTTATTGTTTATTCACATTGCATTTGCTTTTTACATAGTATTTTATTTTATAAATTTATTCCGAAATGGGTAAATCGTTCATAAAAATCGTTCATCGTAAAAATGAAGAGTCCATTCATTAAAATATACGCGTAAATCGTTAAGACGGTTATATCTGTGTAACTTTTGAGTTCGTCATATTTATGACGCTAAATAGTCGTACATTTATTTACTCGAATGGTTATAGAATTCTGACTTGTTTTCTGATAACCTTCAGTCAGCGTTTTCCTTATAAAAATATTCTTATATTTAAAGATTTTTTTCCTGGTTACCCTATACACATCTTGTGCATTCCATCGTAAGATATTATTCGTACATCTATTATTGATGCTGCTGTTCTAATCAGTCCAAGTACACTAGTTCATGAGATTGTTCGATAAAAAATTACTTCTTCCAGGCATTCTCATTCCTTGTATTTCTACAAGGTTTAACATTTCTAAATAGATTAACTGATTATTCTCAGTACTCTACTATGGAGCCGTATTTTAAAGGCTTTCAATAAATCTTTAATATCTGTTTTTAGTATCCAAGTTTCCATTCCATAGAATAATTCATACAAATCATAACATCTTATTAGTCTTATAGTTAAGCCCACTGTGATGGACTTTTTTCATTTTGTAGAATGAATTTCTCATTGCCTGTAGTATTCCGTTGCTTTGCTTGCGTTGCTTTATGATTACCATGAACATAATTTTTATGGTAAGAAATAACACGTTTTTTTTGCTGTCATAAAGTTGTTGTAGATAAGATAGACGTTACTGTTATCATCGATAGTATATATTCATATACAAATTATGATTTTTGGCATATATATGATACTAGTGACATTATTGTAACATGAAGTGCAATTGTGTCACCTTTATGGTGTGACCGTAATCCACCTGGCCTTTCCGTATATAACCATAAGCCCCTATGAGTCCGACACCATTTGAGGGTAGCACGTTTCTGTTGCAGCGTGGGGTTCCACCCTCCCCATAGGCCCTGTTTTGCTACACGAACACCATCCTTTTATTCCCAATTACAGGCGGAGTTAGGGATAAGGTCTCAACCTAGCATGTTTGACGGATTGCCGCCGAAGAGCCAACTCTTTATCACTCGTCACCAGGGAATGTGTACGTACCGCAAACTCGCGATCTTATTGGGAAAAGACGTGTAGAGTTTGCAGTTAGTTTAACCTCACTTTGTTAAAATTGAATGTTAAAACGCCCTGCGTTTATCCCTGTGACATGCAGCGAGGAGTCTTAAGGCCGTATGACACTATGCATTTTCTTGTATCATTTCTTATATCGTTTCTGATATAACAAAAAAATGGATAGTGTCATACAGGCGTATAGTTTCTTATATCAGAAACGATACAAGAATTTGTGTCCGCTGCATTTTCTTGTACAAGAAATGCGCCAATTTGTGCGCAAAGCCGCTAAAACGTAAAACTTTTTTCATGTCATATTGGCGGATGGAGGCATAGAGAAATAAAAATAATTATTATTTTTATTTCTCTATGGCTGGAGGAGAACTTTGATATATACCAGAGATATGTAAGTATCTCTGATGTATACATACAATTAGGCCAAGCAGACATCAGAGAAAAGTGCCCACCAACAATAACCAAGATTAGAACATCAGTAGCCATATTGAAAAACAATAAATCACAGTGATTGTATCAAATAGCATCGGAACTACTGAAAGTAGGAGGAGATGTTTTACTAAAAACAATACATAACCGCACTAAAAATTCGTGATGAGTTTAAAGATTATTTTATATCTCCAAATAAGAGAGTAGAGTTTCAAGAGCATACCATTCAAACACATAATTTAAAAAAAACAAATAAATTATTACAACCAAATTATTTATTATTTCTGTCTTCCATTACAACCTGTTGAATATCTTCAAAAATTGTGGTTTCCAATTTAGTTTTCATATTGGGACATTTTATTTCTTTCATTTTTGCACCACAGTATTTTTAAAAATAATCAGTAGCATATGTTCTCAGTCCCCAGTAGCTTGGGGTCCTCAGGCCCTTGTTCGGTGCCTCAGGTACTGCAGTTCTATTTTTATAGGTGTCAAAATTTCGACCAATCATGTGCCAAATCACATACAGTTTCTGGTAAAAGAACTTGCATAGTGTCATACAGGGCAAAAATGTACGTACAAGAAACGATACAAGAAAACATAAATAACTTTCTATATCAGAAACGATATAAGAAATGATACAAGAAAATGCATAGTGTCATACGGCCTTTAGAAGTACCTATTTTATCACTGCTGCTAGACAGCGCGTTATCGTAATAGGTTTCGTATGTGAGCTCATTTAAAATGTTATTCAATTATCTATTCAGTGGAATAAACATTAACATAATTATTGATAAATAGTGGACAAAAATATTTCATTTTTAAATTAAATTAACTTGCACAAAAAAA